>BSBK01003955.1:0-600000 GCA_027943335.1 Chamaecyparis obtusa
ATATATATTTATATATATATATATATAGTATATATATATATATATATATATATATATATAGTATATATATATATATATATATATATATATATATATATATATATATATATATATATATATATATATATATATATATATATATATATATATATATATATATATATATATGAGAGATAATGAGATAGAGATGGAGAGAGAGATATAGAGCAAGATGAGAAGAGAGAGGGAGAGGAAGAGAGGAGAGATAATGAGATAGAGATGGAGAGAGGGGAGGAGGGGAGAGGGGAGATACCGATAGATTGGGATAGAAAGAGGGAGAGGTGTAGAGGGAAGAGCATGAGAGAGAGTAAGGAGATAGAGAGAGGTATGGAAATGGAGATTGAAAAGAAGAGGGATATGGAGAGAGGGAGAGATAGAGTGGGAGATGGACAATACATATATATAAAGAAGAGAGAATGATAGAGGGTCGAATTTAATTATAAATATAGAGATATAAATAGAGATGGAGATAGAGATAGAGACAGAGATAGAGACAGAGATAGAGATAGAGATAGAGATAGAGATAGAGATAGAGGGAGAGATGTGAGGACATATATAGAAATGTATCTAGATTTAAAGATATAGGAAGGGAGTGATGGATAAAGATGGATGGCTATAGAGATGGAGATGTGTCTAGA
Organism: Chamaecyparis obtusa; assembly: GCA_027943335.1. NCBI lineage: Eukaryota > Viridiplantae > Streptophyta > Pinopsida > Cupressales > Cupressaceae > Chamaecyparis > Chamaecyparis obtusa. Next base: position 678 of record BSBK01003955.1, read on the forward strand.
TATGGAGGGGGGAGAGGAAGATAGAGATATAGATAAATATAGAGTGAGAGAACGAGAGAAAAATAGACCGAGGATAGAGATAGATTAAGAGGTAAAGTTAGAAAGAGATATAGGGAGATAGAAAGAGATACATAGAGAGGAAGAGATAGAAAGAGATATATATGGTGAGATAGATTGATAGAGAGATGGGGAGGTAAATAGAGAAGATGAGAGGTAGAGACATACAAAGGAACAAATTCTTTGTGGACCTTCCATACCTCTACGACGTACCCATTGCACACTAAGGTGCGATTGCTAGTTCTTAACTTCAATATTCTTTAGAAATGTTGAATGCGAGTGCTTTAATTTCTATTATCAAATTATGAATTTAAGATTTAATTTTTCTTTTTTTGGGATATTTATTTTATTTAACTATTTTATGTCATTGTACTAGTCACACTAGAAACATATTAGACCATAGAGAGCGGTTTTATGCACAAGGTGTTTCCTCTCTACACTCAAACTTGGAAGCTACTTTCAAGAAAATTTTATATCATTAAACCACTAGTCCTTTCATGATGGAACCTTTCCAATTCCATCATCTTCTAAAGTACATTGATATTAATATTATCTCTAATCCCACATTCAAAATTTTACACATGATAGAATTTAATTCTAATAAATTTTACATGAAATAAATTTACTACGATACATAATTTTTCATTCTAATTATTTTTCCAATACTTAAAATAATAAACTATTTCACTCATTCCTATCCTATAAACAATATATTTAATTCCAATACTTACAATAAAAAACTATTTCACTCATTCCTATTCTATAAACAATATATTTAATAAATTACACACATTATATATTATTATTTAATATGGAAAAATAATCTCTAACAAAATATTTGTTAATAATTTCTTTTTATCCCCATGGCCATCGCTACCTAGAACTTCATAATAAACCTTGAAACAAAGGCTAACAAGTTACCTAATATATAGAGATAGATTGAGAGGTAAAGTTAGAAAGAGCTCTAGGGAGATAGAAATAGATACATAGAGAGGAAGAGATAGAAAGAGATATATATGGTGAGATAGATTGATAGAGAGATAAGGAGGTAAATAGAGAAGATGCGAGGTAGAGACATACAAAGGAACAAATTCTTTGTGGACCTTCCATACCTCTACAGTGTACCCATTGCACACTAAGGTGCGATTGCTAGTTCTTAACTTCAATATTCTTTAGAAATGTTAAATGTGAGTGCTTTAATTTCTGTTATCAAATTATGACTTTAAGATTTAATTTTTCTTTTTTTGAGATATTTATTTTATTTAACTATTTTATGTCATTGTACTAGTCACACTAGAAACATATTAGACCATAGAGAGCGGTTTTATGCATAAGGTGTTTCCTCTCTACACTCAAACTTGGAAGCTACTTTCAAGAAAATTTTATATCATTAAACCACTAGTCCTTTCATAATAGAACCTTTCGAATTCCACCATCTTCTAAAGTACATTGATATTAATATTATCTCTAATCCCACATTCAAAATTTTACACATGATAGAATTTAATTCTAATAAATTTTACATAAAATAAATTTACTATGATACATAATTTTTCACTCTAATTATTTTTCCAATACTTAAAATAATAAACTATTTCACTCATTCCTATCCCATAAACAATATATTTAATTCCAATACTTACAATAAAAAACTATCTCACTCATTCCTATTCTATAAACAATATATTTAATAAATTACACACATTATATATTATTATTTAATATGGAAAAATAATCTCTAACAAAATATTTGTTAATAATTTCTTTTTATCCCCATGGCCATCGCTACCTAAAACTTCATAGCCGAATAAACCTTGAAACAAAGGCTAACACTACCACCGTTAGATTGACAAATCAACGGACGGTTAGATTCATCTCTAAGCTCGTGTCCAAAATCAATGAAATTGTGGAAACCCTAGTTCTATATGTTGTATGCTGTCTCTTAAATTAGTCTTTGGTTAGGGCTCTGTGTTTTTGGGTTGGAGCAGGCAGGAGAGGTCGCAGGATCAGCAGTAGGAGCGGAGGGGGATTTGATCAGGCGTCATGGTGCTCAAGTAAGTTTCTTTACGATGGTCCGGAGATCAATGTTAGCGTCAAAGAATATTGTTAGTTGTAGTCTGGTTTGCATTTTGTTATTTACCCAAAACAAACGATTAGGTTTTAGCTCTGTGAATTTCTGTTGTTGTTTCATATCGCTAAAATGATGTTATTAGGTCGTTTATAAATATTTAGGCTGGTAGCGATATATCGATCCATGCAAATAAAAGATACATTCCAGAGTTGAGGACAATTTTGTTCGACGGCAAATGGAAATTTGAATTTAGTGTTTTTCGAAGCCTGTTTAATCCATCATTTGTCAATCTTATTAAATACGCACGAGTGTAAGGTTTTAGTTGTTAAGTTTTGTGTGGAAAGTGTAAGGTGGTCTTTTAGTGGGTTTAGGGTTTATCATTTTTATACATGAAGGTAAATCTCATGCAATTTTAGTGTGATTGGGAATAGAACTGCGAAGATTGTGCACCCTGAGGCGCACAAGGTTTAGGGATTTATCATAGTCATTACTAAGGAAATAAAAAACCTACTAGGTATGATTAGACAATAGTTTTCAACAGAATGTGTTTTGGGTCGTATTTATCTGATGTAGAGTTCTTTCTTGCTCGGTTGTAGTTCCGTAGCCGCAGTTGATATTTTAGTGTAATGTGCATTTAAAGATTTAATATTTTTATGTGGGCATAGTTTTATTTATAATAACTTGTTATTTTGTAAGAGGACGGTTTCAAATGGATCTGGTTACTTACCATTATTTATCTCTGCGGTTGGAGCAGAGGTGTATGACCAGTTTTTGTTCCAGAGATTCGGCTTCTTCTTGGGATTCTCATGCAATCGTAAGAAACTCCTAGATGCCTTAGCAGGGTTCGCTATTTAAAGTTACCAGATAAATTGGCAAGACCAGCCTTGGCTTTCTGAGGAAAATGAATTTGGATGATGTAAAGTTATTAGTGGGTTCTGTAGCTCTGTTGTATTGTTATCTCCTAATCTGGATCTCTTTTAGATATTAATCCAATTTTCATTAGATTGGTTAATAATAAATTTTATCACTAGTCCAGGTATTTGTTAAAGAGGTGTTTTTTTAGTGAAAGAGGTGTAAATGCCTTAGATCCGGAGCTATGAACAAGTGAGGTCACGAATGGGGGAGTTCATCTCCGATCTAATCACTTGAACAACCCAATGGGGTTCAAAGTTCAAACCTTGTTCGCAAGAACAAGAATGCGACAATTAAACCATCAGGCTATTCCAATACTGGCAATGAAATAAGTGATTTACCTTATCATATGTTGGCTATGTTCTACCATGCCAGTGGATAGTAGGTGAATTGGTCGTGACTTATTAGATTTTGTTTGGACCAGAATAATCTTGTACCATAATAAATTCTCCTCATTCAGACATGAAGGAAGCTTGAAATTTGAAATTTCAGTAGAGTCGAAGGTGGTTGAAATGTTACACATACAATTAAAGCATTATTAATCTAAATAATAAAATTATGCATTTGAGGTGATTGCAGACTTAGATTATTCAAGTTATTAAAATCGCTTTGGCAAATGAGCACCCTTAAGGAATGAACTGAGAGAATCATTGCAGACTTAGATTATACCAGTTATTACAATCACTCTGGCAAATGAGCACCCTTAAGGAACAAACTGAGAGAAGTCAGATGAGAATTGAAGTTGAAAGGCTTCACAGGGCTTGACTACCAGATAATATGTTTCTAACAAGAATGGATATAATTTCTATCTAATGACTAATATTGGAATTCCATGGGTAATGAGTGCTAACAAGCACCTATAAGGTTCTGCATCGACGGATTTTTTTTACTATTGTCTGTCTGAATTTTGCAAACTATTATATCTGTATTGCAACCTAGAAGATATTCTCTGCATAGTCACATGAACATTTCTTATAAATGCTTTATTCAAGTGAAAAAAGGGTTGGCCAATTCACCACTTCTGAAAGTTTTTGCAAACTGTTATACCTATATTGTAACCTATAAGATCTTCTCAGCGCAGTCTCATGAACATTTCTTATAAATGCCTAATTCGAGTGAACAAGGATTAGCCAATTCACCACTTCTGAAATATTTTAGATGTAAAATATGTTAGATGTACATTATTGGAATTGGTTATGTTTTGTATTACTATAATGTTTTTTCAAAATGGATCTTAGTGCTTGCTGGGATTGAGAGCGTCTTTGTTAATTTTCTGAATTCAGAGATGACTTGGCATTTTTTTACTGGATTCAGTGTGGCCAGGTAGTTGTGCTACTTTCCCAGGAAATTGCAACATCTCAAAAATTATATAGAAGCCATTTTATATCTCATTTTTTGTGGCACATTGTTGTGACTCTGGCTGTGTCAACATATAATTGAGATCATACTTCTTGTATGGCAAGAAAGCTTATGAAGGCCAGTACGTGCAGCCATCATACATAAATCTGTCTTTAGTATGTTAGACTTGGGAGTGCAATTTTATTTTGTGGTTATGTATTTGCTGATTGAATGATCTACTTAATGCCTACAAGATTACCTGTCTCTGAATGCCTTGGTATATATATTTTGTAGTCAGTTTGCCCTTTGTTCATTATAACTATGACTATTCATGATGTCCATTGCAATTGTGTTAAATGTATACTTAATGCTTTCTGCAAATAAACATGCACCATACTATTTCATATTGTAATGCATACAAGTTTTATTAACCGGTTGGTGGGATCTATATGTTTTTTCCACTTTCCTGTCTTTTCATTTCTGATCATAATGTTATTTAATATTTATTAACAATCATTATCTTTAAGTATATCTTTACTATACGTTCTTGGTAAACAATCATTATCTTTAATATCTGCAGAACAGAAGTTTGCCGTTTCAGCGGCTCCAGGATTTACCCTGGGAAAGGCATCAGATTTGTGCGGTCAGATTCACAGGTATATGGAGATTTTTTTATTCTTGTATTTTTTATACCTTATTTGAAAGAATTTGAATAATTCTTTTTAGATTGTTTTTATAAATCTAAAATCAGGCATCTCAATCACTCAAATACTAAAACTTCAGATGCATGACTTCGTTCTATATATTGAATTTCAAACCAAAGCTTAATATAAAAATGTATTTGTTTTAATAAGTTGTTTAACCTGATATTGCATTTCAATAAACCTTATCTGTGTTACCTGGAAATTCACAGGTTTTTCTATTCATGAACTCTAAGTGCAAGCGATATTTCCACAACCGTTTGAAGCCATCCAAGTTAACCTGGACGGCAATGTATAGAAAGCAGCATAAGAAGGTGATTGATTAGTGTTGCACTACAATCTGAATCATTTACTTTTAGCATATTACTATTGCCCACTCATATTGCTGTGGTTATTACCAGGATACTCATGCTGAACTTGCCAAGAAGACAAGACGCAAGACTAGCAAGCCCTATTCAAGGTCCATTGTGGGTGCTTCTTTGGAAGTTATCCAGAAGAAGAGGTCTGAGAAGACAGAAGTAAGGGCTGCTGCTCGTGAAGCTGCTTTGAGGTATGGTCTCTTTCACCGAGATGTTTTGTTATACATTTGAGATTTTTTTCCCTTTATCTTTTATGTGATCATTGAGTGCCCTTTTGAATCCTTACTTGAGACGCATATTACTGACTGTAATTTTCACTGCAAAATTTCAGAGAAATTAAAGAAAGAATAAAGAAGACCAAAGATGAGAAGAAAGCTAAAAAGGCAGAGACTGTTTCAAAGTCTCAGAAGACACAAACCAAGTTGCCCAAGGCTGCTATGCCTAAAGGTCCTAAACTTGGTGGTGGAGGTGGAAAGCGGTGAAGACAAAATTGTAATTTTTAGTTATTTCTTGGGGGAGTAATTGTTGGATTAGTTTTGTTATTGCTTAACCGGTAAAATCTTTAAATGATTTTGAGAATTTATTTTGAAAACCCATTTCTTTGTGATTTTCAAGTTTATAAGGTGATATTTAAATCTTCGTATCATGGATTTTAATTACAAGATAAACTAACTTGAGGAGTAATTTTATTGTGTTGTGCTTGTAAGCACTCTTAATTTTGGCTTATCTGCTATGAATTCAAAAGAACAATTGCTAGTTGTCTGGCATATTTCCAAGGCATGCTTAAGCATTGCATTTTAAGTTTTGAATTTCTTTTCACCTTTTAATACATTACAAGAAAAGGAAGAACTATATGTGACAGTGGAGATGCACAGAGATTCACATGCTTTAAAATACACATTTATATATTTGCAGCATTCTGTTTGTAGACCCCATCACAATCTAAATCCCTCTTCGGACACCTGTTTGTTAATAGTTTAATGCAAGGAACTTTCACACCAATAATTCTGAAAATTCCTGCATTATGGAGCCTACATGCTAATCCAGTTACATTTTTCCACTGTGTTGCAAGTTTGTGTTGTTTGGCTAGATCTATTTTTCTGTTAGTGATAAAAAAATCTTTGAATTAATTTGTTGTATGATTAATCTTGTTTTTGTGAGAGGTTCTGGTCTCTTTTCACTCCACTTTTTTGCTGTATTTAGATGCCATAAGCTTATTGTTGGTTCCGTTCCTGCTCAAGCTGTCAATGTTTCACCCACAAGGTTGCCGTGTTCTTATTTTAATGAAGTACACCAAGTTTGCACTCTTGTCACTGACAACAAATGTGTCATGTTATTGATCTTGGGAATGCACTGCAGTAGCATTTGCCATTTCATATAGAATTTGTCACTTTTCAGGCAGTCTGTCAAAGGAGACATAATGTAGAACATGTGCGTGACATGGCTTGAGAGTCTTGAACAATATAGTTTAGCTGTATGTGTTGTGGTAGATTTCCCTCATTCTCCAAATACCCATACCATTTTATTGAAATGCAGGTCTCACCACTAAAAAGGTAAGCTGTTTTACTCTAATGTTCATTTAAATTTACGTTGAATTATTGCATCCTTTTTGGGGAACATGATTGTGTTCCATTTGTATTTCTCCTTTTTGTTTCTGCATCTGAATTGGAGGCCTTGATCCTTTTGTTTAGAATGTCTTTGTATTACTAGTTCTACATGGCGCATTCAAACAAAAGATTGGCCTTTTAGCAATTTGATTATCTTGTTTTTGTGGAGACATAATACATGATGTGCATGCTGCAGGTTCTTTCTAACATTTTTTACATAAACAACTGCAAACATCTGGCTACTGCCTGCATTACAAGTTCTAAACAACTACAAACATCTGGCTACTGCGCAATACGAGTTCTATTGTTTAACATGCATGAATGATGCGGGGCAGGGACTTCTATCAGAACCTCTTCACAAGCTTTTGTTGTAATTGCAAACAACCATGGCATCTTGAGGGTTTGGTAACACATGAATGTGATCGGATTTTGATCATAAGAGAAGGTTTTTTCCTTTTGTATGACATTTCTAGCAGGGTGCAACAAAGACCCGAAATCTAAAAGTGACTGGACCTTTGTCATTGTCAACTTTAATTAGATGTTGCAAAACTTGACTTTTCGGAAAGCTGGAACCTTTGACGTTGTATGTTGTTCTCTAATCAGCCATCTTCTGGGTAGGGCAACAGCCATAACAAGGGAAAGCCACTCTCATTACCTTATTGATAACAAGATTTTTTGTTAATAAAAGGTGCATAAAATCATTGCTAATGATAATTACTTCCTTAGCTATAGAACATCCTGATGATGGATCACAGAGTGTGATCTAAAGCGTTGATGAAAAAACTAAAACATAATCGAGTCCAGGAACAGCTACTTACCAGCTACTTACCTCTCACTACCTTGTTATGTTTTTAGAAGTCATTGGCAGTTGTTTGAGGACACAGTGTGACTAGCATTCTATTCAAAACTCTAATGAGCTTCATTGCAGTATAAATTTGGGACTCTGGTGGTTCATGGCCCTATCAGATGGTTTATGGGCCTAGAAATACTAAGAATAAAGTAATACAACGCATTCTATTCAAAACTGCAATGAGCTTCATTGCAGTATAAATTTGGAACTCTCTGGTCGTTAATGGTCTCTATCAGATGGTTTATCCCGGGAATGCCAAGAATAAATAACAATTTAAACCTGGGAAGTCGGTTTTGAATATTTTGTTTTCTCCGAGGATTCGTTGATGATCTCCGCTCCCTTATTTTGTCCAAGAGATTTATATGTTTTCCTGGATTTGTGAATGTGTACTTGACGAAGGTGCTGGATCCCAGTTCATGATTTACTATGTACAACAATTGGCTAACGCGTAGGTGTAGATTTCCTTCTTATGGCGTTTGCGAAAACATTAGTGTTTCATTGGGCGCTTTATTTTAATGTTGGTTTTTTTTTTAAAAATTATATAGTTATTTTAATGGTGTAGTTTTCCTTCATGATTTACTATGTACAACAATTGGCTAACGCGTAGGTGCAGTTTTCCTTCTTATGGCGTTTGCTAAAACATTATTGTTTCATTGGGCTCTTTTTTAATGTTGGTTTTTTAATAAAAAATATTCAGTTATATGTAGTACTTTCAATATATTTGTTATCAGTGTAAAACTACTTAAGATGTGCAAAGATATCAAATCGATAGTAGTATAAAATAGCATGTAATATTTTAGTAATAACAACGAAATGATGAACACTTTGTGATTAAGATAATAAATTAATATCAAAATCTTAATATAAATCATAATGATTGTGGAGTTTAAATCTCAACTTGACTTGTACCTACAGGTTAGCTTATACAAAATGCACTATCTTCAATGTTTATAACCCATCAAATCTCTCTTCCATTTCCGAGCAGTTCTACCCTTTAAATTAGGAACTCATTTTACATTCGAGCTCAAAATTATGAAGAATGTCTATATTATTTTCTCAAACAATTGTACCCTTTAAATTAGTAGCCAGCTTTTTTTACATTTGAGTTTAATAATTAAGACTAGCACTATCAATTGAGAATGTGTCTATTTTCACTTCATTACTTATAATTTTGAAAAATGACAGTTGCTTACGGCAACAATGTCTGAATTTTTATATTAGTTAAGCTATATATTGTAACATTGTGTTACTTCTTTATTGCCTCTTTATTTCATTATTTTTCTTGTCTGTCTTATTTTTTTTTCTTTTTATTAATTATTTAATTTTTATCAGCTGTCCATTGAGCTTGGTATTACCTTCCAACTGCAAACATTCATTTTCTTTTTCTTTTTGGCTCTCTTTTACCTTGATGGTGGATAATGGAGTGCGATTTGAAACAAGATTAAAACAAAATTAGGTTCTAATTTTTAAGTTATGAGGAAATCTTATATGATTAACTATAAATTCATTTGTCAAATAGAAGACATTTTTCAATAATTTAAAATTTACAATCAAATTAGGTTCAATAGGATATTTTGAAAAATTGGATTAGCAAACAAACAACCACCAAGTTGTTGAAATTGTGAAATACTAGAGTTGAGCTATTCAAGACACATACTTAAAAAAAAAACTTTGTACATAAACAAGAAACAACCACCTTCAATGCTCTAGTATAAACTATACACATTAAATTTTTCTATAATTAACTATAAATTCATTTGTCAAATAGAAGATATTTTTCAATAATTTAAAATTTACAATCAAATTAGGTTCAATAGGATATTTTGAAAAATTGGATTAGCAAACAAACAACCACCAAGTTGTTGAAATTGTGAAATACTGGAGTTGAGCTATTCAAGACACATACTTTGAAAAAAAAAACTTTGTCCATAAACAATAAACAACCACCTTCAATGCTCTAGTATAAACTATACCAATTAAAATTTTCTCTAATGACAATAAACAACCTCATGACCCCAATAATTGTGACAACTTGACAATAGAAAAAAATGCTTAGCAATTGGTCAATTATGATTATTGAGTGTGAATCATAATACAATAATTGCACCTAATATTTAAAGGCAATATTATAAAAAATGATTAGTGGATGAAGATTTGTGTATTTGGTTTTACGCACATTAAGTAGTGAAATGTTAGAACCAAAACTCTTTCCTTTTGAGTTACTCTTAGTTTCGAGTGGTTGACTTTGTAATTTCACTTGTAGCAAGTTAGGGTTTAGGGTTTGAGGAAGAACTATAGTCAAGTTAAAAATAATTTAGAGAAACAATTTTTGATCATAGACTTTAGATTTTGTAATGTATGAGTGAGAAGGTATTGTAGTACACAACCATGTAATGGACCTACCAAACGAATTTGTGAATAACTTGCTTGCAAGTTTGGGTGAGGAAAATGTGGAGGGCTTGGGCACCAAAAAACAAACTTTTCCAAGACTAGGTCCATGAAAAAGAGACCTAGAAGCACTAGGAAGAGATTGAACCATTTGTTGCAAGCATGGGGATAGAGCCAAAAGGCATCTTTAATAGATTTTGTTTTGGCACAAAAGATATAAGAAAAAGTAGAAAAGTTAAGCACTTGTTGATGGGTAATTCGATGTGTAGGACAATCCATGTTGCCAATCAAGTTTTACATTAGCTTTGGACTTGTAGATTTGCATGCTAAAATAATTCCATCTTGATTTCTTAAATCTACAACTCCATTTGACATTGAGGCTAAAAGAAAGGGGGATTAGTTGGAAGAGCCATTTATAAAATAGTTTTAAGGGGAAAGAAATGGAAATTGTAATTACTAGGCCACCTCTAATCTTTTTAACATTAGCACGACATGGTAATGATAGCATGCCACTAAGTTTAGTAGGAACAAGTTGGATATTGAGAAATGATGCTTTTTGGAAGAAGATAAATTGAAGTATATTTTGAGTTGTTGCAAACACTTTTTAACTGAAGGAGGGGTGTTGCTTTTTGAAAGAAGGTAAATTGAAATAAAATATGTAGCATTTGTGTTAAGAATATCTGATCCTTTGTGAAAACTAGTTGTAATAATTATTTTGTAAAAGTTATTTGTTGATTCAATCAAACAATTTTAGCTTGTTTTTTACTTTTCTTTACCTTAATTAGTGGTTCTTAGTCCAAATGGGAATAACAATATCTTCTCCACGTCTATAGAGTTTTTAGTAATAGAAATATCTCTAAAAAAGAGATTTAGAAATGTAGCAATTTGTAAAATGAATCACACTCCATATACATCAAGGTCAAGTTTTGGAATGAAGCCAACACAATGAAACATAAACATGGCTCAAAAGATGTATTTTGTTTGCTACATGAATGTGGTATACAATAGGCAAGAAGAAGAAAAAAAACCATGCTTTAACTGTCCTTTAAGGGGTTTTTCAAGTATGTAGCATTTGTCATAAGCTCTTTGACCATAGTTATAGAGAAATAATACACAATGAGCAATGGTTCACTCTCATCAAGTGATGAATCTATCATGGTGTGGCTTTGGTTCATTGTTCTAGGTAGCAAGGACACCACCAATGTAGCCATATTGCCAATCAATAACATGATTATAATATAGGAATTAGAGGTACACTTTTTAATAAACTGCATAAGCTCTTTGACCATAGTTGTATAGAAATAATATGCAATGAACAATGGTTCTCTCTCATTAGCTAATTCATCTATTATGTTGTGGCTTTGGTTCAATATTCCAAATAGCAAGGACACCATCAATGTAGCTGTAGTGCTGATCGATAACATGATTATGACATTAGAATCAGAGGCACACTTTTTTAGAACACTTATATAAATAGTCATGTATTTTCACAATTGTGGAGGAGATACAAGTTATATATGCTAAATCTATTATCTTTCAACTTTATTAAGTTGGTCACTCATGTAACCCTTTTATCTATCCGTAACCTGAATTGGTAAAAAATATGAAAGTATTATCATGTAATTACATAGTACTAACATGGTGAATGCCATTATTTATGATTAGTTAAAAATATGATGTTTGTGTTCGCATTCGCTTCTGCCCCAATAAGTATTCCTGCCCATGTTGCAGATCTTAATTTGAAGGCCCCTACAATGTCACCCGATGGAGGCTTACTGCATGTTGACATTGCCTCCTTGTTGGTGGTTGCAGAAATAACGACTATTGTCATCTCAAACCTGCCCTTTGCTTTTCTACCTGCAGGTGTCTTGGGGGTGCTCATTCTATATGTTATGGTTGTTCCATCTGCTACAACCCTATTTGATCTACATTCTAGATTAGAGGACATGCACATTCTTGTTGTTGTCTCTGGTTGGTAGTGGGGGGTTGGCTCTTGCTTTGATCCCTCAGCCTCAACGATTCTTGGGATGGAGCCTTTGGGTGTGTTGGGTGCTCCACACTTGGCTGTGGGTGGCTCGAGGTTTCTTCTTGTTGTTCTTGACATTGTTGGTGGAAGGGTTTCTTCTAGAGTGGTGCTCAAAGACATGCTATCGAGCTTGCTAAGGTGGTGAATGAGGGATTCCCCCCCCGCCCCCCAAAGTCTCTCTCTACTGCTAGTGGACACAGTTTTTATGTTGCCAAATCTATAGCTATTATTCCCTCAAATGATAAATCTCAACCTCTTGCCTATGTCAAGACATTTCCTATGGTGGTGTGTGGTCTAGATGTGGTGGATAATGTTGATTTATACCAACGTTGATGGTTGGTTTATAGATTCACCTTTTTTTTACTGTGATTTGGTGTTGAGAAAGATGTGGTTTTGGGGGAATCACCCTCTCTTGGTTAAACCCTTTATAGTCCCTTTTAATCCTCTTATTGAACTGCTCAATGTGCGTACAACACTATGACCATTTTTAAAGGTGGATGATGCTATGACAATGATGGACCTCTCTACCTTCACTTGCATTCTGGTTGACCTTGACATCTCCACACACCTTGGTTGGCTCCACAAAAGGTACTACTAACTAGGTCCATTACTCATCTTGGGAATTGAATATTCTATCCAAGTAGCTACTTTCTCATCATGGAAACACATTTAAATATTGATCCAGGTATGTGTACTTGAAATGGTGGAGCACAATATGTGCACTAAGTGCCTACTAAAGCCATTCTAACATGAAGTTGTAGGAAGTAAATGTTTGAAGTAACTCTATTTTATGGATACAGGAAATGAAATTATAGAAACTACTTAACTTGAATGCTCTGCAAAATAAAGTACTAATTTAAACTCTCACACTTAGGCAAAACAAAGCTCAGTTTACATCAGACAAGGACTACTCTACATGTCGTGACTGTAGGAACAATCACATGGAATAGACTAGTGGTTGTAGGAACATTCCAACACCATGACTTAAAACTATAGAATGCTGAAAAGAAAACTACTCTAACTGGAAATTACTCACTAAGTGGGCCCCCTTAGCAAATACCTAGAATTTAGCTACTCAAGATGGATTCTCAAAACTTTATCATTTTATTCATCAAAACCAATTTCATTACATGCATAGTTGAATCGAACTTCAAGAAACCTATCACAACTCTAACTTGATCTCTATTATGGCTACTACTGTGCAGAGGAGTAGCTCTTTATTTATAATAGGAAAATAAACTATCAACTAACTAATTACACCACAAGAAAAGTGGTGAATTATAATTACAACCTGGAAAGAAGGCACATAACTACTCCTACAATAATGAACAAGAAACTCACTCAACATCATAAGGAATAAATCTAGCATCCATAACTTCCTAGATTTCATCATCATTAAGCTTTCATCCTTTTGACTCGATCAAACTAGACTCAGACCATCATTCTCTTGTGGACTGCTCCAAATAATGATTTTTTCTACAAGATTAGGTCCTACAACTACTTAACCGCTTTGTTGCATGATTGGGATGACAACTTGATGAAGGGTGCTCCCCTTAATATCACAAACACATAACAGAAATAGAGAAACAACAACAATATGCAAGAACAGAAAATTGGCTTCTTATTATCTCCACAAATGTGGAATTACAAACTTTCAGAATTACAATATGCAAAGCCACATGGGCATTCCCTTACAATATTCTGTAGGACAAAGCCTCGAATCAATACCCAGATCTACTACCCAGAACTATTCTGAACTGCCTAAGACAATAATACAGCCTTCCTAATATAGGCAATTTTCCACCGCCTGGGAAGGTTCCAGAATTTTAGCCAATAAGGCCGACCAAACTTAGAATTATTTTTTTATTTTACATTTCATTACATCATAGTCGGCTCAAAATAAATTTTGAAACCCGAACAGAAATTTTGAAGAAAAATCATTTTTCGCCATTTCAAGTGACCCAACTTCCGAAGACCATAAGTCATCACCAGTTGACCCGATTGACTATTGTAACCCCATTTCGGAAAGGGCGCGAGGAGCTTTACAACGCTTGAATCAAGCAAGCTTCATTCAGCCCAAAATTCGACCTCATCCGGGGCCTCTAAAGCCTTGAAAACCGAGTTCGAAGTTTCTGTACCCTGCTGCCAATACCAAAAATCTTCAATATCTTCCAATATACACTTGATCTGGCAATGAAACTTTACTGGCAGACTTATATGACCAAAATGAACCTCCAAGAAAGAAATCAGATCATTCTGAGCACATACAAAAATTACCAAAAATAGTAACTTTCCATAAATAGCAGCTCTGCACAAAATAACCCTTATTGAATACAAAAATACAAATATTTTTGGGTGATGCAAGATTGCTCTTACACCCAGGATGCTCCTGCATCAGACACCCGGGGTAATTTGAGAAGTGACCCTGTCACGACTCAGGTGTGCAGAGGAAAACCAAGACGGTTAACCTCCTCCTTTGTTAGCCACGATGAATCTTCTACAGGTCGTCCTTTCCATTTGACCAAATACTCTTCATATGTCCTATTCCTTGTGCTTCTACCAACACGACTGTCCAGTATGTCTTCGATCTCCTTAGTGTCTGAACTAGTTGCTGGAATACTCCACTGTGCTGCTGTGATCTCATCTTCAACACCTCCTTCATGATACTCTGTCAGATCTGAAATGTTAAACACTGGTGAAATATTTAGCTCAGTAGGCAATTCTACCTCATATGCGTTTCCTAAATCATGTTTCTTCAGTATCCTGCATGGTCCAAACTTCTTCATTTTCAGCTTGTTATATGTACCAACTGGAAACCGCTCCTTCCGCAAATGAACCATGACTTCGTCACCAACTTGAAATTCTTTATACCTCCTTTTCTCATCTACCTTAGCCTTATACTGTGCGTTCATCTTGGTAATATGCTTCCTCACCTCCTCATGGATGTTCTTCAAGTGTTCTGCAAAATCCTCAGCTTCAGCACTACTTATTTCTCCTTTATCTATCTTCCTCAATTCAGATGCATTTCTTGGACTACTTCCATATACAATCTGGAATGGTGATTTACCAGTGCTCCTGTTGACAGAATTATTGTATGCAAATTCTGCCTGTGGTAAAATCAAATCCCATCCTGTTGGCTTATCTCCAACCAAACATCTCAGCAAATTTCCCAAACTCCTATTCACCACCTCTGTTTGTCCATCAGTCTGTGGATGATGTGATGAACTGAACTTCAAATCTGTCTTTAACTTCTTCCACAATGTACGCCAGAAATATCCAACAAACTTAGTGTCCCGATCTGAAACTATGGTCTTTGGCAAACCATGAAGTCTCACTACTTCTTTGAAAAACAATTCTGCTACATGAACAGCATCATTAGTCTTCTTGCAGGGAATGAAATGTGCCATCTTTGAAAATCTGTCAACTACCACAAAAATTGAATCGTGTCCCCGCTGTGTCCTCGGTAAACCAAGAACAAAGTCCATACTGATATCCTCCCAAGGCTTCTCTGGTATAGGTAATGGCTGATACAACCCTGTATTCTGCTTCACTCCTTTCGCCATCTGACATACTCTGCAACTCTGTACAAACTTCTTCACATCTTGCTGCAATTGTGGCCAATAATAATTCTCACCAACCAAAGCAAGGGTTTTATCACGACCAAAGTGTCCAGCCAATCCTCCACTATGCTTCTCCTTGATGAGATTCTCCCTCATAGAACTTCGTGGAATGCACAACTGACTCCCTCTGAATAGCATATCATCCTGGATGATGAAATCCAACCATTTCGTCCTGTCTAGAGTAACAGGTTCTTTACAAGCTTTCCAAGCTTCACCAAAATCAGGATCCTCTGGATACAAATTCTTGAGCTCCATGAACCCAACCACTTCAATCTGCATTTCTGTCAGCAGTAGTTGCCTTCTGCTAAGAGCATCTGCAACCCTATTAGACTTTCCACTCCTGTGTTTCAAAAAAAATGTATAACTCTGCAAAAATTCAACCCATTTCAAATGCCTTTGATTCAATTTTCCTTGACTATTCAAATATTGCAAAGCTTGATGATCAGTATACAAAACAAACTCCTTAGGAAGCAAATAGTGTCTCCACTTCTTTAATGCTTGAACTATAGCATAAAATTCATGATCATAAACATAATATTTTCTCTTGGCATCATTCAACTTCTCACTGAAATAAGCAATAGGTTTACCTTCTTGGCTCATAACAGCTCCTATTGCAGTACCACTAGCATCACAATCTACTTGAAACACCTTATTAAAATCTGGAAGTGCTAAAACAGGTTGTTTTGTAACTTTTTGTTTCAACAATTGAAAACTCTTTTCTGCCCCATTAGTCCACTTAAACTCTTTTCTATCCCCTCTCATTGTTTCAGTCAAGGGCCCACAAATATTGCTAAAATTTCTGATAAACTTTCTGTAAAAGCTAGCTAGACCATGAAAAGATCTTACCTCAGTAGCATTCCTTGGAGTAGGCCATTCAAGGATAGCCTGTACCTTCTCTGGGTCCATTTTTAGACCTTCTCCTGAAACTACAAACCCCAAATACACCAACTCTTTCTTCACAAAACTGCACTTCTTCAAATTAATCAACAATTTCTCTTCTCTCAGCTTCTCAAATACCATACGAATATGCATCATATGCTCCTCCAATGTCTTACTAAAGATCAGAATATCATCTAGGTAAACAATGACAAACTTACCTAGAAATTCTTTCAGAACCTCATTCATGAGCCGCATGAAAGTGCTCGGTGCATTGGTTAGCCCAAAAGGCATGACTAACCACTCCTACAGTCCTTCCTTTGTCTTGAAGGCAGTCTTCCATTCATCTCCTTCTCTGATCCGAATCTGATGATATCCACTTTTCAGATCTATCTTTGAAAAATACACAGCTCCACTCAAACAGTCCATAATATCATCCATTCGTGGCAATGGAAACCTGTACTTGATTGTGATCTTGTTTATTGCCCTAGAATCTGTACACATCCTCCATTCTCCATTCTTCTTTGGTGCTAATACCGCTGGTACAGCACAGGGACTCAGACTCTCTCGAATCAATCCTTTCTGTAACAACTCATGTACTTGTCTGTTCAACTCCTCACTTTCTGCAGGTGTCATTCTGTGTGCTGCCTTATTCGGCAAACTCGCTCCTGGGATCAAGTCCATCTGATGACTGATCTTTCTGATTGGTGGTAATCCATCAGGCACGTTATCGGATACAATATCCTGAAACTCATTCAACAAATCTGCAACTTCTACAGGAACATCTTCTACTTCCTCTTTACCAGCTTTTGGAATTAAAGCAAAACATACATGCTCATGCCTCATACCATCTAGGAAATTTCTTCCATCAACAAAAGTTATCCTTGCATTACCACATACCTTTTCTTCGGTCTCCTTCAATGGCTTTAGCTTATGCCGCACTCCATCCTTTGTTAGGGAATAGGTATTCGCATGGCCATCGTGTACAGCACATCTGTCAAACTGCCATGGTCTACCCAACAACATATGACATGCATCCATAGATATGATATCACACAATACCTCATCTTGGTATCCGCCAATCTTGAACTTCACCAGGCATTGTTCATTGACCATGACCCTATGGTCATCCTGTACCCAGGCAATCCGATATGGATGTGGGTGTTTCTGTCTTTTGAGCTTCAACTTTGTCACCATCTCTTCTGACACCAAATTGTCAGTGCTTCCACTATCAATAATCACATCACAACATTTACCTTCACACTTGCACCTGGTGCGAAACAACCTCCTCCTTTGCTCAGGTTCGTTCTCACCACTCAACAGGACTCTTCTGTTAGTCAATGTTTCTCCTCTTTCAGCATCTTCAGAATTTGATGATTTGGCATCTTCATCTACATGTGCAACTCTGGCCTGGCCTTCATTTCTCCTGTCTGTTCTGCCTTGGCGCTGAGGACATTCAAATGCCCTATGACCTTCTTCTCCACAGTGAAAACATGTTCCACGGAAGCCACCTCTTCCAGATCCTTGTCCTCTTCCTCTTCCTCTCTGATCTCTATTATTCTGATCCTGGAAACGATTGGAATTATTTCCTCGCTGATTCTGACTGCTACTGGCCTCATCCTTCTTTTTCGGATCTTCATTTCGGCCACCATATGATCGTCCACCAGATCGTCCACCGCGACCTCTTCCGTTTTGTCTGCTCTCAAACTTCTTGTTCAGCTTTTCCTCTACTTTTAGGGCAAACTGGTATGCCTCTTCAATACTGTTCATTCGAACCAGATTCAGCTCCTCCTGAATGCTTGGCCTTAACCCATTAAGGTATCGGGCAACTTTCTCCTTATCAGCTTCTGCATGGCCTGTTCTGATGAGAAGTCGGTAGAACTCCTCTGTATACTCCTGAACAGATCTTCCTGCTTGCTTCAAACTCTGCATTTTCTTCAGTAGGTCAAGCTCATAATCAACAGGAATGAACTGTCGCTTCAATTTATCCACCATCCGATCCCATCTTGTGATTTTATCTTTCCCTCTTCTATTTCGCTCCAATTGAATTTCTTGCCACCAGATCTTCGCATGACCTTTCAGTCTGGCCTTCGCAAATTTGACCCTATCAGGATCTTCAACATCTTCATACTCAAAATATTCCTCACATTCATTGATCCAGTCGATCAATTCCTCTGGGTTAAGATTTCCAGAAAATGTAGGAACCTCAATCTTAGGTCTTTTCCCAATCTTGGAAATCGCCCGAAAAAGTCTTTCTTCCTCATGGTTCACAATTTCAACTTCTCCTTCTTGATATTCTTCTTCGGCTTCATCCTCGCTTTCGTCTCTGACATTAAGATTCATTCCTCTGCGAATCTCTTCTTGCAATGCTCGCACTTGTCTCTGCAGCTCTCTAACCTCAGGTGTTACAACACCAGCTCTTCCGCCACGTTCCCTTCGTGGAGGTATTTTCGCGATGCGCGCTGAAACCCTAGCCACAGTCCTGGTGCAAACTGCCTCACAGTCGGTGATCTGTTTACACACTCAAGAACTCCTGCTCTGATACCACTTGATGAAGGGTGCTCCCCTTAATATCACAAACACATAACAGAAATAGAGAAACAACAACAATATGCAAGAACATAAAATTGGCTTCTTATTATCTCCACAAATGTGGAATTACAAACTTTCAGAATTACAATATGCAAAGCCACATGGGCATTCCCTTACAATATTCTGTAGGACAAAGCCTCGAATCAATACCCAGATCTACTACCCAGAACTATTCTGAACTGCCTAAGACAATAATACAGCCTTCCTAATATAGGCAATTTTCCACCGCCTGGGAAGGTTCCAGAATTTTAGCCAATAAGGCCGACCAAACTTAGAATTATTTTTTTATTTTACATTTCATTACATCATAGTCGGCTCAAAATAAATTTTGAAACCCGAACAGAAATTTTGAAGAAAAATTATTTTCTGCCATTTCAGGTGACCCAACTTCCGAAGACCATAAGTCATCACCAGTTGACCCGATTGACTATTGTAACCCCATTTCGGAAAGGGCGCGAGGAGCTCTACAATGCCTGAATCAAGCAAGCTTCATTCAGCCCAAAATTCGACCTCATCCGGGGCCTCTAAAGCCTTCAAAACCGAGTTCGAAGTTTCTGTACCCTGCTGCCAATACCAAAAATCTTCAATATCTTCCAATATACACTTGATCTGGCAATGAAACTTTACTGGCAGACTTATATGACCAAAATGAACCTCCAAGAAAGAAATCAGATCATTCTGAGCACATACAAAAATTACCAAAAATAGTAACTTTCAATAAACAGCAGCTCTGCACAAAATAGCCCTTATTGAATACAAAAATAGAAATATTTTTGGGTGATGCAAGATTGCTCTTACACCCAGGATGCTCCTGCATCACAACTACTTTAATCGCTCCTTTCCTACATCATAAATGGTTGCAGGAACAAAGAAAAACACATCCATGAGATATGAAAAATGTACTCATTTATCACACACCAAATTATCCATTAAAACA
Organism: Chamaecyparis obtusa; assembly: GCA_027943335.1. Taxonomy (NCBI): domain Eukaryota; kingdom Viridiplantae; phylum Streptophyta; class Pinopsida; order Cupressales; family Cupressaceae; genus Chamaecyparis; species Chamaecyparis obtusa. The sequence continues at coordinate 21,012 of BSBK01003955.1, forward strand.
TAATTATAATGTACTCCATTATAGGCATATTGCATAAAAGGTTTATAAGGTCTAAGTCATGAAATTCAAAGCTTATAAAGCTGCAGGACAACCTTCCCAACCAAGTCAAAGTTAAAGACTAAAAACATGGAAATGAAGACATAACAAGACTAAAAAATAAGGACTAAGACAAAACACAATATAAGATATGAGAAAATTTTTATGCTCATAATTTTCCCCCTACTTAGATCTGTGCTGGTCCTCCAACACTGAAAAGCCTTGTTGTTGCCTTGAAATCTCCAATACCAGTTTGTCCTCTCCTCTAAGTGCTCCCCACATTCTAGTAGAACCCCCTTGTATGCTCCCACTGATAAACATATTGTCATTGATGTCAAAATCAGAGGTCGACATACATAGATATATATGTATATGAACAACGGGTTTGTGGAATTGGAATTAATATTGACTGATTTGAAAAGAGATATGGAATTCGGTCTTAAAGAGTTCGATATACAATACCGGTTTATGTGAATGAATAAAAATGAGTGAAGTGTAATTGTGCATTATATATACATCGAAGATCGTATGCACCAAAGTATGTAGAGTGTTTTGTGAAGAAAAAGATAAATAATATAAATTAGCAGAGATATGATATTCAGATTTGACAAGGATATACTTGGAATTGTGTTAAATGTATATGCTGCTTATATGTGCTGTCAAATTAATTATATGACTGTAGATGGAAGGTGCATAATGAGTGTGCGGTGATCGATCATATATACAAGAAGATATATGAATATGACTATGATTTGAAAGAGGATATTATACAAAACAAATCAACTCACAAATGGTCCACAGGATTATGCGCCCATAGCCAAGGACATGGAGGATAATATTAATATCTCTTTCGTAGACACAAACATTTTGCTGAGCCTGTGTTGAGGTGTGCGAGTAAGATGAGGAGGCCGAGCGTCGAAGTTGCAGGAGTCGCCCAGAACAATATGATAAAAATACAATCAAAGTCTCCAGTCAATACAATACACTCAGCGCCAACTGAGACATACAAACAACAGCAAATAAGATCGCATCAATATCAGGGAATGATACGATAAGAGAAAGGGACATTGAATCAGTACTGACACTCATATCCAGTCGGCACTAAAGAACGCCCAATCAGCAAATAGATTATTATTCAAAACTTGTCAATAACAAAGGAATTAAAAAAGACGACACTGATAAACTCAGTCAGCGAAACTAGTAATATCGACAGGACATCCAGAACACATAGAATAAATAGTCAACATACCATAGATGGGAAAGTCATGTGTTTGAGCCTTTACCCGAGACTACATCACACATAAAGAGCATCCTTGTTATCCGCAAAAGTTGCATGAGTTAAGGATTATTCGATCAGGTCCAGAGATGCAAAGGAGTTGGAGGAAAAGTATCAAAATAATATAAAATCTATTTGGTATTCTATAAAGAAAGAGATCGTCCCTCTCATATGATCTAATCAATTGCATATATTTCATATACATATGTTTAAAATAATATTATTAAATAAAAGTCATCAGTTAATAAAGAAAGATTAACTTAAGTCTAAGTTAATAACACTTTAAAAGGACACCTTTTCAAAATGAAAAGTCATAACTCTTAAAAGGACACATTGTTTCATCTCTAAAGTTTATATATAAATATTCAATTCATTTTGTGAAATTGAAAAAAAAGTCAGCAATGGAATAAAGAAGAAAAAGAGGAGAGATAATTATATATTCTAAATATAAATATTAATAAAGATATATATATTCTCAAAAAGGGAGAACAGCAAAAAGAGCAGAAAAGAGAAGGCTAAAGAGACATATATTCAGATTTTTTTTGTGGCTGACTTAAAGGAGCGAATTGAATCCATCATCCGTTGAAGATAGCAACATCGTCAAGGTGGAAAGAGAATTTATAAAGAGTGAGTTGGTGCTCAGAAACCGGACGGGGAGTTGGTGCTCAGAATCCGGACAGGGAGTTGGTGCTTCCAGTAGGTCGGTGCCTGCGAAGTGTGGGAGTTGGTGCTTCCAGTGAGTTGGTGCTCATAAACATAGGGGTTGGAGCCTCTAGTAGGTTGGTGCCTACAAAACATTGTAAAAGAAAAATATTATATATAAAAGGAAATTATTTAGTGGTTTTCTCCCATATTGGGTTTCCACGTAAAATTTGTGTTCATGTGCATAATGGTTTGTTTGTGAATTTGAAGTTATCTTTGAATAAAGTTTTAAAAGTTAAAAACTATTAATATACTGATTCACCCCCCCTCTCAGTATATTCGTGTGCTCTTCACCCACCTGTCAATTCTTATATTCTCTATCCTTTCATTTAAATCTGTAGCATTGTAACCATAGAGAGGCCACATCAAGAGTGGTGGTTGAAATGTCAATGGGAACAATAATTCTGGTCTGGGCTATCTACCTAGATGGATATACCTTGGAGCTCTCTGCATGGCTGCTCTAAAATTCAACGAACTATGTGGTTCTTCTTTCTTTAAAACTATGGGGAGCCTTTCCCATCTTAAAATAATCTCTGAAAGAGCTCTTTGGCTAATATGATAAGGCATCTAGTGGAACTCCTTGTAGACCTATTCTCTGATATCAAAAATCTTTATCCTAGGTTTTGGATTCTTGAAACCATATGTGATAGTGATCCAATCAAGATACATCTTACCAGGTGTACTAGTTTCTGGTCTTAATGGAGATGGCTCATTCCCCTCTCTTTCTCTATAGGTTTCCAATTGATTACCATAATTAATCTCATTACTGGTCCACGACATGAGGGCTTTCAAATGTATGTCACCAATGTAAAGTAAAGGATTCCACTTAGTGTCTGAAAGCACAACAAAATTATTCAAGTAGAATTCACAAAAAAAATTTTGTAGCCATTTAGGTGCAGATTGATAAAGACCATAAAATTCTTTAGGGGTCTAGATATTAGAATTAAAATCCCTCAAAGTCCTCATCAATTTAAATAGAAGATATTGCTCCTTCAAACATAGTGTATAGACCCTAGGAGGTGGTCTAAATTCAATAACTTGGGAAGTCAAACTCACCACTGAATCCAACTTAGTCTGTAGATGTTGCACTTCCTATTTTTGTCTCACAATCTCCTTCTACATCTTTTTCTCTTCTTCCCACAAGCTTTGTTGAAACAACATATGATAGTAGAAATCAAAGGAAAGGGATTGAAATGTCACAGGGCAAGGTTTCTCATTACTTGACTTCACTTTTTCTTTCCAAACTTTCTCCAAAAATGTCACCCCCCTAGTCCTTTTATATGGTACCAATGCCTATTGTTGCTACAAGAGAGTTGGTTGAGGTTTTGTGGCTAGTTTAATAGCTGCTTCAACCAAATAATCTAAACCTTGTGATTCCTCCTTAGCCACATACCAACTTTCCTCTTGTAACCTCCGTACTTCTTCCTTCTCTTTTTCTATATACATTTCCTATAAGGACATTTCAATAGGTTATCCTGGCTGAATTGGTGGCTCTGGTTCAACATCTTGAAAAACATTTTCACTTATGTCTACTTTTTATGGGCTATTTCTCCTAAAATGTCCACAATAGTAGATTTAGTGGAAGGTTGTTCAGAAGTAAATTCTGACTCATCATGAGAAATTGTTGTCCCTTTCCCTTTCACCCAGGAACTTCTCCTAATTGAGGTTTCTTGAGTAACTACATGATGTTTCTTTGGGTTTTCCTTCTTTACAACTTCAGATGCAGGAGAAGTCTTTCTCTTCTTAGGACTATTGGTAAGGATTTTTTAGGTTAAAATTTTGGGTCTTGTCTTGCAGATTGATCATTTTTCCCCAGGGTTCCTTTTTTATTTCTTTTAAAATTCTTAGAAACCCTAGTTGTGTTGGTAAATGTTATGTTTCGTTGTTACTTTTTGTAACTTAAGCGAAGGGTTGTTTATTGTGAGAAGGGACCATAGTCTTTATAATCTTAATGTTCTATCTTATTTAAGTTTGTCCCTTTAATATTTTCCTAAGTCTTAGGTCAGTCTTTGTTATGCATTAAGCTAAGTTTTCTTACCTTTTCTATGTGTGGGCCACACATCGTGCTTTTGTGTTCCTGTGATGATGTCACCCATCATTTCAAGCCGATTATGAGAACACAAAGTGATGCCACCTGTCTATTCCCATGGGACCAAGTTTTATGTTCCAAGTTAATATAATTTTTAGTGGTCTTCTTGGTTAAATCTCATGTTGTTGATGATCTTACCTTTGAACACATCTCTGATTTGAATGGAGATCCTGTATCTTGTCAGAATAGTTGTACGATAGATATTTTCCTTTGGTGTTGTTGGGAAATTAAAGATTGAACAAAATCAACAATTGGTGTATTCCCGTGATCAAAAGTGATCGATTGTTATTCACCGTGAGATCATGTGATGTTGTCATGTGTCATTCGTTGCCAAAGAACAAAGGATGGTGGGTTGGGTTACTTTAGTGGATACTTTGATGTCATGGAATGTTTCTATTTGATAATATGAGGGCATGAGTGACACTTTGTAAGTCAAAAAGGTAGTTAGACCTCTTGTTACCATTAGATGGAGAAGGGTAGATGAGGATTGACGACTATAATTTGAAGTTGTATTTTGTGAGTTGTTTGTTCGCTCGTATGAATTTAATGGCAGACATGACCATAGTAAATGAGCTTAAAAGAGTGTTGAGTTGTTATTTTTTTGTTTTATTATGCTTTCTCCAAGAATTTTTAAGTGCTCTGCAACTGGTGGGTGATCTAAGGGAGCTCTTTGCGAACGAAATTGAGTGAAGAATTGTGTAAAACATTGTAAGTTGTTCATGTTCTTGTGAGCTCATTTTGGTGTTTTTGAAGTATTTTCTACAAATTTTTTTTGGGGAATTCCTTTGTTTAGTAAAGAGAAGTCATTGATGTTGTCTTGTTGCAAATTTGGGAAGGGTTTTACTATCTTTTTGAAGTAGTGAAAAGCCCCAATTTCTAAAATTTTAGTCACAAGCCGTAGTTTCCAAAATGTTGCAGGCTAGAGAGAATTCAGAAAATATTAGTTACCTCGAAAGAAACCCTTATGATGATTTTTTAGACCAATTAAAGTTGTCTACAAATAATAAAGCATCAGGTGCTAAGTTAAGTAGGGGGAAGAAAATTGATGAAGGGTTATATGATAGATTTGAAAATGTAGCAGATGCTTAGCTCCTAGTATCAAGGTTAGATTTGTTTAGACAATGGTATGGTCAGGATAATCTCTCTAATCCTAAGTCAAATTCTTGGCAATTTGACCTTGGCAAGATGGTTGTTCCAAATGTGTATTTGGATGTAGATATTCTCTTGACTATTGTAGATAGATATGATCCAATAACCAGAGTAATTAGGTATATCAAAGGAGAATTTTTTCTTACCATAAGCGAGGATGAGATCAAGGAGGTGTTTGACACCAATGAGTTATCTTCCACTCGGATAAACATAGACCTAGATAGGTTTTTGATCCAGTATAATAGAACTAGAGATATAGTCAGGGGTAAACTTCTCCCTACTCACTTGGCCAAGGCGAAATCAATAAAATATTTTGTAGAGAAATCCACTGAGGAACCTTTTTCCATGGAGGCCTTTGGTAAACATTTACAAAATACATATTATTCACAATGCTAGTCATTGGGAAGACATGCGGGACATAACATGTCACCTGAATACATGTATATGGCTATCTAGATTTAGCACCCTGGTTTTGTGTTAGTATATGATTACCCAACTTATGTTGCAGAGAAGATTCAAATTGGTTTGATGGATCTGAAGAAGAGGAGTAATGAGATGTTTTTTTGGTTCTCTTTCCCGATGCATATGTTTTTGTTCAAAAACGTTAATTACTTTGCATAATTTATGAAGTTAAATAGGGACCTAGATGAGGAACCTATGCTTGTACAGAATTGAACTACAATGATATATATCCAAGGATCGAGAGGGATTCAATTATGTTTTCTTTGATAATAATTTTGCATCTAATGTTAAGGCTAGGTTACTTTTGAACGTTCCTAGAATCCCTTTTGAGTTGCTAGATTTCTTGAGGCCAAAGGAAATAAGGTCTAATTTGAATATTAAACACAATTGGGGGGATATAATTCCATATCATGTAAGCACTATGATTAGAGTGTATGGTTTATGGGGTTGTCTTTTTGTGCTTCCATATCATGTTACATTGAGATTGGGTTTTGTTGAGATAATCAGACAAATAGACAGGATCTAGGACAATGAAATGACAAGAAAAGGTAAGGTTACCCTATTTCCAGATTTCACTTTCTTCCATCACTTTGCATTTATAAAGGGAGGATGGGTACATTTGATGAAGATTCCACAACCTTACAATTTTGGGGTAAGTGTGCCAAGGAACAATGACCCAAAAAGATTTCATAATTTATTCAGAAGAAGAATTTGGGTCAAAGAAATGCCTCATGAGCTCCACTTCCAGGAAGATTGTATCAGAAATATTTATGATGAGGAAGTACAAGAGGAAAATAAGAGGATATGGCTTGATTTTAAGGTAGAATGGGATGACATTAGGAAATATGAGCCAAATTATGATCCCCTTATGGTTTTGACCCCTTTTGTAGTAAAAATGTCAATTTTGTTCAATTTATTCAATGATATCTTTTCTACTTTGAGACAAAAATGGAGAACAACAAGAGCTTTCAAATTAGCATCTTCTGTTACAAGAGCTCTAGAATAGCCTATTGAAGACATGAAGGAAGAAGATAGACCTTTTATAGATTTTCCCCCATTATCAAAAAATATTTTAAAGAGAGCTAGGGGTGAGCAAGTCAGTGATTCTATTCCTCTCATGTTGCAAATCTTATGTGTTTTGATATGATTGGATCAAATATCTCATTATTTCATTACATTGTTATGATGTATGTGGTGGATTCATGCTTTAATTCAAATAATTAGTTAAAATACTTGAATCTCAACCGCAAATCCATGGGATATTGTTTTAATATTGTGATAAGTAGGATTGATCAGAGAATTACAACTTAACAATTTGTAATGCAAATGTGTTATGAATCACATAGTTGTACTTATCAAAATTGTGGTAGGATGTCTTGTGTTTAAGTGAAACATTGCCCAATGAACAAGGCACTGATCTAAGATAGGGTTTTCTTTACATTTAGTTACATTTTCTTCATAGAAAATCTTAAATCAAATTATAGAATATCCTTATTTTATGTTTTTGTTGTCTGAGCAAGTTGATAAGTTAATCTCATACTCCATGCAAGTCGATGTTCAATGGGTGATTGGTTGTTACCTAGTATCTCCTTGTTATGTTGAGGCTTACATGAGATATATGCTTTTGTGATCTTATAGTACAAACCATAGTTGGAAAACATGCCAAAGCCAAAAACTCGCCAAGGCCTGAAAAAAAGTTCGGGAAAAACTTGGCCAGTTCTCGACAAAAACTCAGGAACTTAAAAAATTACTTAAATTTAATTAGAAATGCATTTTTTTGTAAAATTCAACGAGAAGATGCATCCAACGAGTCAATAAATGAGAACACAAAAGAAACAAGCTTAGTCTAGATATATTTAAACACAAAGTGGGTACAAAATCGCATTCTCGTGAGGAATGTTGATGGTTGGAAGCAAAATAGTAAATAATTTATGTAAAACTAAAAGCAAATACATCATTACAATTACATCTTCCTCTTTCGAGTTCTAGTAAAATCAACGGGAGAGGTATAAATAGAGTGTCTAGTCCTAGAAGTCTGCACTGGGCATGACTGTGCCTCCTTGCTCGAGATGTCTAACTTAGTTTGTGGTTCATCCTCCATCTTGGATGTAGCTCTACCTTTAGCTTCTCCTCGCATTAGCAATGACTACTCATTCAACTCAATGTCATCCAATGTGAAACCAAATCCACCCCCCTCCTCCATAGCCCACCTCTCCAAATCATTGATGTCATCCTCTTTAAAAACCACCCCAAATCCGCTTCAAATCGATAGAAATCAGTTTGCAAGTGTTTGGAATACAAGTGTTCAAAAGACTATTTTCCCCCTCTCAACAAAATACAAGTGAAGAAATGAGAAACAAAATTAATTTGGGCTATTTTTTTTTGCCTTGAGTGCTGTTATAAAACTACAAATGAGTTTTTAACAAAAATTGCCACAAAAACTCAATAAGTTTTTGCAAAGAAATCGATGATTTTATGGTGCCAGTAAAAGTCATAAACACTCACCAGGCTAGAAAACTCATCAAGTTTTTGCAACTCGGAGAGTACTCTACCAGTAGTACATCTATGGTACAAATTATTGTAGGAAGCTTGAAGAAAGATCATCAGTACACCTGCCTTGGTTTTGCAAAGCCAAAAGTGTAGAAGGGATTTATTGAGTGCCTTGTTAGTTGGTCCAAGTCCATTTAGATGTCCATCATAGAATTTATGCACTTCTTAGATATTTAGGTGGGTAGCTTGGTAATTGTACCATCTTAAAAAGGACACACTTCAATTTATAACCTTTTAGCTCTTGTTTAGGGTGTTTGCATTGCACATTTACACTTGGAGCGCACACTTTTTTTCTTCCTCTCTCCTAGGCAAAATTGAGGTAGGACCTAACACTTCCTCCTTGATTTCCCCTTCTCTCACTCATAGGCCAAGGTAGGATCAAATTTCTATGCATCCTCCTCTTTTTAGGCTCCATTTTCTTGAATCTAGCCTTGATTTATCAGTCCTCAATACACGTTACACTGGATCCTCTACGATTTTGAAAGCCTGGGTTACAAATCCAAGACTTTGGCCTCTTAGGAAATAGGTTGACCAAGTCGACCTATTCCCAAATAGGTTGACCAAGTCGACCTATTTCTTGGTGGTTGGAAAGTGTTGGGCTTGGTCCTATTTCAAAGTTTCATTACTTCTTGCACACTGTAGTCGGCTGCCATGGGGGTAATTTCAGAAATTCACTTTAAAAGGCCATTTGATGCCTCATTTGTCTCATGATGGATGATGATAGAAGAAAGGAACACACATGCATGGACACCCCAATCTAACATAGATAAATTGCAAGGTGGAAGCTAAGGGTTGAATCTAATTCTTTCATTACAAAGTGAGGTCTTCATTTACATTTCTTCAATTCAAGCATTCAAGCATTACATGGCATCATGGAGATGCAAGGGGATCATGAGGATGGTTAGAGTACTTTAGCCTTGGGGGCTTGGTATACTTTATAAACTATATTTAGATCTGATCTTTGTCTCTTTATATTTTTCACACTTACATTTACAAGCACACTTACATGCTAGCGTTTCACTCATAGAGTAGATTCTTAGCATTTGCTAGCTCTTTTACATAATACATCTACAATCTAGGATTCACGATCACTACATACATGTACAAAATCTTTCCTAATGACTATTCGTGGAGGTGGAAATCACCAAAATGGGGGTTTGACTAAGGAAAACCCCTTTATAGCCAGCCACACACACCAATTTTGTAACAGACTTGTAAGTTATCAATTTGGCGACCACAGATATGGAACCTACTCCCCGAGACCTTTTCGAAGAAGTTAGATTGACTTTTCCATAGTGTCCTGGGAACAAGGTGACTTCGTGGAAATTTTTTTGGAACATGTTGCACCAAGTCAACTTGTTCTTGGAGGTCTAAGAAAAACAATATTTTATGGGTTTTCTATTGTGATCAAGGATCCACAGTCAAAAGTTCTGCCACAGGTTCAGATCTGTAGTTTTCAGAGTGAAAAGACATATTCCATTGCATATTTCAAGATAAGTACCTTATCATTTATTTTTCTTCTTGATCTAGATCTATTTTCATAGCTTAATTGGGATGATTGCTTACATTTAGCATCTAGATCAATCTTATGTTTCTCATTAAATCAATTGGTTCAATCTTGTCATTTTCATTATATAGCTATACTTGAATTGCATTGCATGAAAGAGGCCTTTCTAGTGTTCTTCCTTGATATAACTTGGGTTTAGCATGGGCATCCCTTATCACCTTTGGGTTTTGCTAATCTAACCTAGGTTGTATTGAGAGTTATGCTAAGAAGCCCCTCTTTCTCTTGTATTGAATGGCTTAGGTAAAAAGTGTTAAACTTGATATACCTAACTTTCATTGTTATACTCTTTGATGCTATTTTCCCCCTGAAAAATAACATTTTGTATGTGTAATCCCTATCAAACTAGGAACTACCAAGGACCATGGCTAGTAGACTCAAGGATTTTCTCTACCCTTACTTATTAGATATCCTCAATAACTTTACCTTTCCCCTTTTCCTTACTGCAACTTTCCCTAGTTTGCACATGGGTGGATGCAACAAAAGGGGGTGCCTCACTTTCTGCCTCCTTATCGGATGATTGTTTTATATTTTCTAAGTTTTTTTAGCTGCAGGAAGGCTAGGTGAATAAGCTTCTACTAAGACCTCAATTCTTTGAACTTTAGGGGATGCCCTAGGTTCCACATTTGGTTGTAATGCATTTGCCTCAATAAATTCTTTCAAAGTTAGAGATGATACATCTCTTAAAGACCTGTCAATTAACAACTTGATTAAACCATGATGCGTAATAGAATTTTGTTTACCCTTTTTGCTTTCCTTAGCACTAATTAACAAAAGATTATACAAGAAATTTGGAACATTCATCACTTGTCCATGCCTAATATGAATAAAAAAATTGAAATGATGTGCATGTAGGTAAGAGAAATGACCTTCATAGGTTAAGTACCTGATGATATGCATATCTATCTAATGGTATGGTTGAACCAAAGCCATTTTCTTATAGCCTTGTTTTCTCACATCTAGTTGGCCATCTCCTGGATGTGTAAATCCTTCTCTTGCAGACCTTGCATCGTGCTAATGAGGGTAATGATCCCTTGTATATGGTAATCCTGTAACATATGCAGTTCTTTCTTCTATGGTTATAACCTTTAAACCACAAACTATGGCTTCTCCTTCATCAAATGTGCTCATAAAATCCAATGCAACATCATGATTAAAGTCATTCAACCTTAGAAAATATATTAACCATCCACAATTGTTAAACCTCTGCATTACATCATGATCCTCTAACAGAGATGCATGGGAGATGGGCTCATGACGAATTAAATGCCCTCCCATGGCAACCTTCAAAATACCCAAATTCCAAACCCCAAATTTTTTTGTATTACTGCTTCCAAATTCCTCAAAAACTTATATCAATTCAACTACCTTACCCTGTTGCCTTCTTCGAGTTCAAAATAACTTAAAAACCTTTCTCACTTAGAATGATGTCAATAAATGATCATAAAAATAGGTTTAAAAGTTTAAGAGAGGATAATTAATAATATTAATAAAAATAAGAAGGCTCGCACAGATATGAGTACCACCAATCACATCAAACATTTAAGTTGATAAAAAATGATGACAAATAATGGCAAAATTTGGAAAGGGGCTTATAATTTTCATGAATGCAAGGCAATTATGAAAGAAAAAGGATAATGTACTTGACTGACAATTTGATGATGTGTGCATACAAGTGATGATATGTGCACAAAACTAAAGATACACCCCTTCCCCCTACTAAAAAGGTTGCATGTATCTACACGTGGAAAGATTTCATACAATCGAGGATAATTAATGCAATATTTACATGTGTAACACTATACATCATGTTAATAAATGAATAAATCAAATGTGAAAATAAATAATGTTTCATACATGACAAATGATTGTTGAATTGATGGATTGTTGATCCATTTGTGCCGTGATGATTTCTCTAATGTAAGCACTTAGTATGGATTTTGGAAGTTGGAAGGGGTGAGGTGGAAATATGGATGAAATGAAAGATTGGTGAAATGGTATGAGATGGAAAATTATTGTGAAGAAAATGACTTCCTAGGGAAAAGGAAGTATTTATTATGCTACATGTTGAAGGTTCAAAGAGATGCTACAGGAAGTTCAGCTAGATCTTGCATTTCAAATTGTTGTAGGAAGTCAGCTTTGGAAGTAGGTTTATGGTACAAGTAAAGCTTGTGACCATTTACTAAAAACTTGAACCTTATTGGATTGATAGTGGTTAGTTGAACAAATCCATTATCAAATACAATCTCAATTTCATAAGGGCCCAACCATCTTGTGTTCAACTTGCATTGATTCTCTCAAAATTAAGAATCATACAACAATGCTCAGTGACCAGCTACAAAATTCTTGGTCTTAATGTGATTTTCATGTTATTTCTTCCTCTATTGTTGAACCAATTCAGTTTTTTGCAAGGATGCTTTCCTCATTTTATCTAGTGCATTGAGCTATAGGATATGCTCTTGCTATGCTATAGGAATATCTATATTCAACTCCAATGTTGTTCTAAGAGTCTTGTATTCAAATTCAATGGGTAACATTGTTGTTTTGTTATACAATAGCTCAAAGGGGTGTGAACCATGTTGTAGTCTTCTAGGTTGTTTTGTATGCCCATACTGCTTCAAGAAGTCTTCTATTTCAATCTGGTATTCCAATCTTTCTTATGTAGCTGCACTATCTTGGTAAGAATAGACTTAATTTCCCAGTTGGTTACCTCTTATTGTCCATTAGCCTGAGGGTGATATGGATTGGATTTCCTATGGTGTATGTTATACTAATTCATCAATGTTGTAATCAATGTAGAAGTGAACTGGGCTACTTGTTTTATCACTAGCTCTCTAGGAACTCTATACCTTGTAAAAATATCCTAGTATAAGAACTCTACCACCTTATTTTCTCTTGCATGCTTCATAAATTTGACCTCTACCCACTTGGTTACATAATCAGTGCATAGCAAGATGTATGACTTCCCATTGGATGGAGGATCAATAGATCCAAAAAACTCCATTCCCCATTTATCAAAAGGGGTTGCTACTACTTGGGGGTAAAATGGCATCTCATCAGACCTTGTTGGGTGGCCCATACTTTGGCATCTATCACATTTCCTTGTATAGTTGGTTGCATCCTTATGTAATGTAGGCCAATAATATCATGTAGTCAAAACCTTCATAACTATCCTTTTTATTTCAAAGTGCCCGCCACAAGGCTCATCATGATAGGCATGAAGAATATCATAGATCTCATCCTCATGTACACACCTTCTCATGACTTGGTCAGCACCTGTGTAAAACCTAAAATTTTCTATCCAAGTAAAATTAATGCTCTTTTCTACCAATAGTCTATCCTTTAGTGAGAAATAAACTGGTATCTTGTTAGCAACCAAATAATTTTAAATATCTACATACCAAGGTGATTTGGAAGATATGGAAAAAAAATTCTCATCTAGAAAAATATCATCAATTACCCGAGAGTCTTTAATAGTAGTATTTTGTAGCCTAGACAAAAAGTTAGCTCCCTAGCTTATCAATAATTGTTATATCAAACTCCTGTAATAACAGAAGCCAACATGCTGATCTCCCAAAGATTGAGGGCTTATTCATCAGGTACTTATTTTATGCATGATTAGTATGGACAAAGATATAATATCCTATAACATAGTGGCAAAACTTGTTAAGGGCATAGACAACAACTAGTAGTTCCTTCTTAGTGACTGCGTAATTCAACTTAGATCCTTATAGGTTCTTGCAAATGAAGTAAATAACATTATCTATAAAGTCTTCTTTTTGTCTCAATATTGCTCCAATAGAATAATTCGAAGCATCTTTATGTATGTGAAATGGAAGGGACCAATTGGGTCCTCGAAGAACAAGTGCTTGGGTGAGAAGAGCCTTAAGTTGTAGGGATGATTCTTTATAGGCTGTTGTCCAATTGAACTCTGATTCTTTTGTAAGGAGGGTATATAATGGACTATCTATTTTTCTGAAATCTTTTATAAATCTTATGTATTAACCAACATGTCCTAAGAATCTCCTAACATCCTTTTGCTTGGTAGGAGTAGGCAAAGTAAGGATAACTTCTATCTTAGCAGGGTCAACTTGTATACCATATTGGGAAATATAATGACCTAGGACAACACCTTCTTGCATCATCATGAAACATTTCTCACTATTTAAAGAGAGATTGTGCTCTTTACCCTTGTTAGGAACTTCTCTAAATTATCTAAGGCCTCTTCATATGTCACTCCATAAGTGGTAAAATCATCCATATAAATTTCCATACATTCATGAGAAATATCTGAAAAGATACTAATGACTACTCTCTGAAATCTGGTTGAAGCATTACATAAGCCAAAGGGTAAAACATAGTATGCAAAAGTTCCCCAAGGACAGGTGAAAGTTGTCTTTTCTTGATCTTTAGGAGCAATCCTTATTTGATTATATCCACTATAACCATCCAAGAATGAGAAGTATTTATTTCAAGCTGATGAATCTAGGACTTGGTCAACAAAAGGTAAGAGAAAATGATCCTTTTTAGTTGTAGTGTTCAACTCTTTGTAATCCACACATACTCTCCATTTCTCACCTTTCTTAGGAAAAATTACTAAAGGTGAAACCACTGGTTGTCTCAGATAGGGTAAATAAAATCAACATCTAACAAATTCTACAGTTCAGTTTTAACTATCTCCCTAAGGGAATGATTCACTCTCCTTTGAGGTCATCTCATAGGCATACTATCCTACTTTATATAGATTCTATGGGTACATAACTTAGGATCTAATCCCTTCATATCCCCATAATCCCATGCAAAGGCATGCTTGTGATCCTGTAGAAACTTGATTAAAGATGAATGTTGAGACTGAGTAAGCTTGATGTTTATGTTCAAGTAGCGGCTTGGAGACACCTCTATTTGCTTTGTCAGTTCTATCATGGAGAATGCAGTCAAAGGAGATGTTTGAATATCATGAGGAAGAAACTTATGAAATATATCATGAGCTTCAATAAGATTGAAGGATTTAGATTGAGAATACAGTGGCTGTAAGAAGCATGGTACAATGAATATGCAATTAAAGGATTGCTCACTTACTCCACAATTGTTTTGTATAATATTTGTGAGCAATTATTCTTCTCCTTAAAGTTGCAATAAAGGATTCATATGTAGAAGCATTAATTGGGATACTAAATACACTTCTTCTACCTCTTCTCCTAAATCCGTCCAAACGGATTGAGCTAAATTTGGTTGAGGTTGAGCAGGGGGTACAAGGCTAGTTTATTTGTTGTCTGGACCATTTGAAATGGTCATATCCCTTGAATGAAAACCTATAAATGCATCAATAGTAGCTAATCATGGCCTCCCTAGGATGATAATATATCCTCCAAGTGTTACTTTAGGAGATAATATCATGAAGTCTGCTAAATATTCCTAAGAATTTGAAGTCACAATTGCATCCTCTACTATCCCATTAGGTTTGACAGTTGATTTGTCTACAACATGCATGACAGTAGGAGTAGACCTAAGACTTAAGATATTCAATTGTTGCATGGTGTCCTTAGTCATGACATTAATGGCTGCACCTAAATAAATTTAGACATTTTTCGTAGACTCGCCATTAATGATAATTTCAACCACTAGGCTACCAGGATAATAATACTTGGGAATTACAAATTTACCTAACATGATATTTCCTAATTTTCTAAGAACATGGATAGTCTAAGGATCCTTTTTTCTTCCTACCATGTTTCTTTAGACAATCTTCCTTAATAGTTTTCCATAAATAGGAACATCCTTAATAGCTTGAAAAAGTGGAATTTGAACACAAATGTGCTTGAGCTAGTCAATAATATCAAATGCAACTTCCTCTTGAGGTTTGGGTCCTTCAACTTGTAACCTCTAGGGAAAATTTGGAACAATTCTCTTTTGGATGTTAGGCTCTTTTGGTGAATTAGTTTGAGGGAGTAAATTGGGAACATTAGGAACGTTCACTTGTTCTAATTCTTGATCTAGAATTTCTGTTATTACAGGTGGTTTTGGAGTAGGAAAAGTAGTACTAGACCTTAAATGGATATCACTAATATTGAGGACATATGATAAGTACTGATTTGCATCTGATGAGAGGGTTTAGTAGAGGTTGTGCAGGTAACTGAGCTAGTTTTCAAGAACCAATATTGGTTGCAAGAGGTGGCATAAGTGCTTGTTGTTGTGGTTGAGAGGGTGGCTATAAGATTCCAGAAGGATGTTTTTGCAATTTATTGTCTCCTCTCCATTGTGGATTTTGCTGCCAATTAACTTGTGGTGGCTTCCATCCCCCTTGGGCTTGTGGTCAGCTTCTCATGGGCTACTGCCAATTCCCTTGAGCAGGTTACCATGAAGGGTTTTGGTAATTAGACCATTGAGGTTGAGGGGCATTCCAAGGCTAATATTTATAATTATATGCAGGATTCCATTGAGTATTATATGCATTGGAATAAGGACCACTAAAAATTAAAACGTCTTGAGGCATATCTTGTCTTGGAGCATGGCCTCCTTTGTGCAATGTAGAACACTTCATCATCATCATCTCCTTCTACTAGCTTGAAGTCAGTAGGCATCTGCTTAGTCTCCAAAATTGGCCACCACATTGCAATTGCAATCTCTTTTCTTTTATTTACAGTGAGGAAATAATTCAACCAACACGACTTCAACTTCTTCATGTTTCTTCTTGGCTTGCATGGTATCCAACTATGTTGCCATGTTGTTGATAATATCTTGCTTAAATTATGAAAGTAGATGAGTTATCTTTTTCCTTGAGACACAAATACCATTGGATTTTCCCATAGTAGATCTATATCCTCTACCTTTCTTGACAACAAATCTTGACTAGTTATGGCATGTCCTTCTAATGTCATCCCAATTTTCTTGAGTTATGTCTCCTCCTTCCATCAAATCCAAAGCTTCAATGCACCCTTCATTTACTCCTCTCAAGAAGAGAAACTTTTGTGATGCCTCATTAAGCTCATGTTGAGTGCTCTTTTGAAGGCTAGAGAGAAACTGGGATATATAGTCTTCCAAGCTCTCATGTTCCTTTTGGGGCATCTTAAACATGTCATCTCCTCTCATATCATGACCTCTACAATATTCCTTATACTTCTCCAATAACTTAGTCTTCATCCCATCCCAATCATGGATGACATCATTTCCTAGACCCATGAACTATCTTAAGGATGAATCCTTCAAAGTTGCAAGAAACAATTTAAGTCTATGAGCATTAGTGTTGTAGTCATAAATTTTGCAAATGAAATCAAATTTGAAAAGAAAGCTATCAGGGTCCTCTGTCACTAGGCCATAAAACTTAGGAAGAATTGAAAAAGGAATATTCTTCATGTTTTGATTATCTTGCTGATTAGTAATAGGGAATGGAAAGGTAGGAGGATGAGCTGCCATTCTTGGTGGACCTCTAGGTTGATAGACTACCAAAGCCAATTGGTTATCAATTTCTTGGTCCTGATTGGAAAGGATTTCAAGATGATGAATGTGCAAATTGGCTAAGATTTCTTCAAAAGGGATGAGGTCTGTAGGGTCTTCAAAAGTGTGGAATACAAGAGGTTCTTCTTATGAGGAGGATGAGGATGTGGGAAAATTTTGAATAGTAACAGCAAAAGGGTTATCATCTTCTTCTTCTTTTGGCTCCCTTTGCTACACAAATATTTCTCCTAATTGATTATCAGGGTAATTGGGGAGATATATGCCTAAGGAATCTCTTCTTCTTCTTTTATGCATGCAGTTGGATAACCTAAACTTTTGTGAATCCTAAGAATGAAATCTAACAGGTCTTTGAAAATGGAAGATTCAAAAGAAAAAAATTAAACTAACTCCTATCAATGGTTTAATTAGGTTCTTAGCTTGACACCATCCCCGACAATGGTGCCAAAAATGGTTGGCTCCACAAAAGGTATTAATAACTAGGTTCGTGAGTCATCTTGGGAATTGAATATTCTATCCAAGTAGCTAATTTCTTATCATGGAGACACATTTAAATATTGATCCAAGTACGTGTACTTGAAATGGTGAAACACAATATTTGCACTAAGTTCCTACTAAAGCCATTCTAACATAAAGATGTAGGAAGTAAATGTTTGAAGTAACTCTATTCTATGGCTGTAGGAAATGAAATTATAGAAACTACTTAACTTGAATGCTTTACATAATAAAGTATTAATTTAAACTCTCACACTTATGTAAAATAAAGCTTGGTTTACATCAGGAAAGGAGTACTCTTTATGTTGTGGTTGTAGGAACAGTCACTAGGAATGGACTCCAGTGGCTGCAAAAATAGTCCCACACCAAGACCTAAAACTATAGAATGCTGAAAAGAAAACTACTCTACTAAAAATTACTCACTAAGTGGGTCCCCTCATCAAGTATCCAAAATTTAGTTATTCAAGATAAGTTCTCAAAAATTTATCATTTTGTTCATCAAAACTAATTTCATTACATGCATAGTTGAATTGAACTTCACGAAAACTATTACAACTCTAACTTGATCTCTATTATGGCTATTGCTACGCAGAGGAGTAGCTCTTTATTTATAACAGGAAAATAAACTATCAACTAACTAATCACACCACAAGAAAATGGGTGAATCATAATTACATCTTGGAAAGAAGGAACATAACTCTTCCTACAATAATGAACAAGAAAATATCTTAGCATCCATAACTTCCTAGATTTCATTATCATTAAGATTTCATCCTTCTGACTCGATCAAACTGGACTTGTTCCATCATTCTCTCACAGACTGCTCCAAGTAATAGTTTCTGCTACAAGATTAGGTCCTGCAACTACTTAACTGCTTTGTTGCATGATCGAGCTTACAACTACTTTAATCACTCCTTTCTTGCATCGTAAATGGTTACAAGAACAAAGAAAAACATATGCATGAGATATGCAACACATATTCATTTATCACATACCAACTTATCTATTAAAACACAATTATAAAGTATTACATTATAGACATATTGTATAAAAGGTTTATAAGGTCTAAGTCATAAAATTCAAAGCTTATAAGGCTGTAGGAAAACCTTCCCAACCAAGTCAAAGTTAAAGACTAAAAACATGGAAACAAAGACATAACATGAGTAAAAAGTAAGGACTAAGACACAACAGTAAAAAAGATATGAGAAAACTTTTATGCTCATCACCACTTTTGGGGGATGTGTCTCTCATGGTCGAGGATAGGCCATGGAGTCAATAATTAAATTATGAGGGCCATCCCTTTCAATGTTGGCATTGCTTCTCTACTAGTCATCTACCTACATATTGTTCTCTCTCGCATTGTAAAGGTGTTACCACTTGGTAGAAGGAGGTAAATGATGATCATTCGAGCATCTTGGCCTCTAATTCTTCCTTTAATGACTCTTTAGGCTAATGATGACTCCCTTTGGGGTGATACTCTTGTTGATTTGGCCTCCTTAGTCTTGATGGACCTGATTCCACCTCTTTCTGCCAGTGTGATCATCTCTAGCCACATGGATCCTCCTCCAATTGCTACTTTCGATAAGCTCCAGCCTTTGGCTAGCCATCACTTTGATCCCAATGAATCTTATCTCATAAAGAGGGTTCCATTTCCTTCCCCTTGTGGTGGGAACCCTACTGAAAGTATCACCTAAATAATTGTTCATTGGCAAAGAAAAAATCACTCTATAGTCTCTCATTCTATTCCCCACAATGTGGGTGAGTTTTCTACCCACTCTTGATGTGGGTTACTAGTTGTTTTGCAAGTGTGCTATTAATAGTTTGTTCTTGACCTTGTTGTAAGTAGCTATTTTGGCCTATTGTTTACACCTTTGGGTTGTAGTTTTTTAAGGGACATCACCCTTGTTTTTCTTCTTTTTAATATAAAAAACATGGTGGATGACATGCATATTCCATACATGTGGTAATTGACTGTTAACTACCATAGAATCTATATATTCAAAATAGGATGATCATAATGCATTTTAAAGTACATTATTATCCTCTCTTCATATACAAAATATATTTTGAATGGAATTAAATACACAAGTCACCCTTTTTTAGGGTTTATATCACTTCACGTAGTCTCTCTAACAAGGCTTTGGTACAAGTATAAAGCTAGAAAGGATTCAAAAGAAAATCAATTTTATTTACTTCAATTTATTTCTATCAATAATGTGTTTGTAATACTTAAAAGTTCACGTGTTGACATTTCACCTTGTAAAAACTTATAGATAATCAATGCTATAATATTCTAGGGATCTCAATCCTATATTACACTTCACAATATAGATGTTTAAGGTAATTGTATTAATAAAGTCTAATAACAAAGTACAAATAATTTCATAATGTATCTTAAGAAACAATATAACAAAGGTTTTGGTGAGCGCTCTGCAAGTGGGCACTTTTTCTCCTGATTGGTGTGTGTCCCATCTGTGAGCGCTCCCCGTGTGAGCTATCTTCTCTCTACCCCATGTTCCTCTTCATGGTAGCCAGCCCTTGGTTTCTATTTGTGTTTGTTTTAGCCCCTTTTTCCTTCACTTTGGCTTTGTTTTTCTTTGTGATTGTTGTTTTCTTTCATTTTTGGGCTCTCATGTATGTTGTTTGTTCTTAGGTTTGTGCTGCTTAGGGCTCAGTCGTTTGAGTCATGGACGAGGTTTTTTTCATGGGTGGGGTCAATGCCGAGCAAGGTAAGGATGCTCCTCATCATAGCCAGGAGAGGCATAATGCTTCCACGCAAGAGTATGATGGTGGTGGTGATAATCGTGGTACATGAGGATTTAAACCATTGTTCAAAGTAGTTGTGGCTGAGGGTCCTACAGCCAAATGCCCCAACACTGCTTATTTTGAGTGTATCACTGAGGAGGATGTCGCTCAATAAGTAAGAAACCCCAATGGAAATAGACGAGGAACCAATAGTGACCCAGGTAGTTTCAGTGATGCCCTTGGAGGAGAAGGTAAGACTCCTAGCCTTGCTGGTAGTACTCATTCTCTAGCTCCAAATGTTGATATGGTGAAAGCTATCAAAGATGAACAATCTAAGCTTAAGAATATTGTCATGTTCTTTGTGTGTATGGATGTGAAGTTTCATCTTGCATGTAAATTTCTCAATGATTGGATTAATAATGTATGGGGAAAGAAACTTGGCACTGTTGTTAATTTCAGTAGGATGATCCAAAAAGGATTATTGGTAGTTTGTTTCAAGAATCATGCTATGCAAGAGAAATTATTGAGTAAAAGCTTTTGGAATGTTGGCCAAACAATGTTCAGAGCCCTTCCTTGGTCACCTAAAGGCAAAATTGATGATGTTGTTTCTCAAGCCTCACCGTTTTGGATGGAAGTTTTAGGGGTTCAACCGGAATTCTGGCCCTTCTTGCCCCACATTCTAAAATCCCTCAGGTCTATCCTATAGATTGAAAAAAATAAGATTACCCTACCTCATCTCAATGCCCATGTTCTTGGTTCGACCCTCAGGATTCCCTTTTCGGACAATATCTCCTTGAAATTTGAAAATTATTTGTATGTGTGGAAAGTAGATAGATTGGGAGACATTGGAGCATGTTTCCACTATAAACTTAATGGGCATAGAAAAAAAGAATGCCCAATGCTTAAGAATATTTCCAAGAACTTTCAGGCTATCAATCCTGAGGGTGGTAGCCGAAACCCTATCCATGGCTCTTGTATTGTTGATACTTAGGCATATGGCTTTGTCACTTTGAATAATCCTCTGTTTGAAGGGGATTTTGAAATTAGACCTGCTACTAACCCAACCCCAATAAATAAGAATCACACCGTCCCTCAATACATTCTGGTACCAAGGGAAAAGGGTGTTGATATCAATAATGGTAAGAAGAATGCCTAGCAGATTTCTTTAGAAAAAATTAAATCTGGTGCCAAGGATGTTGATCTTGTTTCAACCCCTACAACACCTCTGGAACATAGGAATGAACCCCCCCTTGCCACTCCTTCACCACAGAGCAGAGAGATACAGGCTGAGGTCGAAAGCAATGATGATTTAGTTATTAATAATGAGGGTTTCACTGAAGTCCTATCTAAGAAGAAGAAAAGAAAGACTTATGAAAGAAGTAGCAACTTGAAAAATAAAGATAGGGCTAATAAGATGAAAGGGAATGAGATTCTAGATTGTTTCTCTAGACTATGCAGAATCACTCCCCCATCTAATTGTTAATTATGAAAATACAAATTCATGGCTGGAATGTTAGAGGGTTGGAAATGATAGATAGAAGATACATTGTTAGAAGATGGTGTAATAGTCTTGAAAGGAAAAGACATTGTTTGTTTACAAGAAATAAAAACTACTGGATATCAAACATTTAATGTTCTGAAATTCATATGGGGTAATTCCAAATGTTTCTATTTGACCCATGATAGAGGTAAAGGGGGTGTAGCAATCATGATCAACTCCTCTTGGAATGAGAAAATAATGGATAATGGAATGTCACCTTGTAACAGGGCATTGTGGGTTACCTTCAAACATGAAGATAATATTATAGGAGTTTGTAATATCTATGCATCAAATGATTACAGGGAAAGAGCCAAGTTGTGGGAATGGCTCTCAAACAACCTTCCTAAGGCAACATGGACATTTGTTGGGGACTTTAATATGATTGAATGCCCTAAGGATAAATCAAGAAGAGAAAAATTTGAATGGAAAGGAAATGAACATTTCTTCTGGACAAGATTCAAGAGACTCTTTCCCATTTATGACCCTATGGATGGACTCAAAGGTAGTCATGAAGGAGTGTGGTTCACTTGGTGTAATAATCAGGCCAATAAAGTCAGAATTTATTGCAGACTTGATAGGGTGTATACTAACAGACATGAAGTAAACTTGGTCCATAATGTAGGACACTATCCTATTAGGGTTGTTCCTACTAGCATGTCAGACCACTCCCCCATCAGTGCTTGTATCTATCTCAAAGAACAAGGAAATCATGCCAAGAATAGTACTAAAAGACCATTATTTAAGCTAAATATCTCCCTACTTAATAACCAAGATAATTTGGATGCCCTCTGGATGGCTACTATTCTATCCAAGTACCGATTTGCTGACTCCTCACCTATTGAGAAGTGGGATCTATTAATATAATCATGGAGAAACTATTCCATACTATTGGAACTAAAGATGCTAAAGACATGAATCTTGAAGAGAGAATTCTGAACTCCATCCTTTTAAAAATAGAGACAAAGCTTCAAAATAAAGGAGGTGATGTGGATTTACAAAGGAAGCTTATAGATACAAAAGGGAAGCAGAGAATGATACAACAATACAAAATTCAAGGCCAGAAAGTTAGAGCTAAAGCTAATAGGATCAAGGAGGATGATAGGGGATCAAAGTATTTCTTTAACATCATCAAAGCCAAACAATGCAGAGAGGAAATCATAGGTATTCAGACTGAGGGAGGAATCAACACCAATAACCAAGAGATCATGATAGTCTTTGTGAAATTCTATAAGAATCTATTCACATCTGAACATAATGAAGAAAGTCAATTATGTATGGACCAATGCATGAGTATCATTCCTAAAAAAATCAATAAGAAGCAAGGTGACATGTTGGGGAAAGAGATATCTATCCAAGAGATAGAAGAGGCCATAACATCATTAGCTAATGGGAAATCCCCGGGTATTGATGGCATACCGGCTGAATTGTACAAAATTAACAAAGATTGGGTCTCTAATGAACTTTTTGATCTTTATAGATTTTCTTTTGATAATGGGACTTTGGGTGAAAATATCAACATACACTAGTACATTTGAGACATTTTTCTGATGGTAGACCGTCAGAATTTCGACAATTTACCGTCGATCAAAAGACACCACCCACCGTCGCAGTTTTGCAGTAAAAACAAATGACGGCTATGATTGGCATCATAATTACGATGACTATGGCCATTGCAAAAAGGGGGTGTCAACATAGCGAATATACCATCAGGTCTATTTGTGGCCGTCACAATTTCGATGACCCTCCGTCATAAAAACTACAAACGACGACTACCCGTCTAAATTGTTTGAGGGTAGTCATCGTTTGTAGTTTGTTTACCAATGGAGATGTTGTACATGCGACGACTACCTGTTAGAAGTTTCTAATGGATAGCCATCATTTGTAGTTTTTTGTCGATAGCTATGCTCTATGTGTGACGGTTAGCCATCGTAATCTTCCGATGGATAACCATCATTTGTAGATTGTTTACTAAGAGAGATGCTATACATATGAATGCTACCCATCAAAATTTTCTGACAGATAGCCATCACTTTTCTAGTGCCATCGTAATTGCGACAGCCATCAATTTTATATATATACATATATATATATATATATATATATATTTGTCAATCGAGTTTGTATCGATTCAGAACGGTGTTCTTGCAGATCTAGTTTGAGCTGGTTGCAGATCTAGTTCGAGCTAGTTGCATTACTTTCAGATCTCGATCGACTTGCAAGGTGGTTTGGTGAGTTGAGGTCTTTTATTTCTGCTTGTGATTTGGTTATGTCATTTAGAGATGACTTTGTAGTAGATTCGGTAGCGGCTCATGGATTATCGAGTCGAGTCTAGAGACTTGGGTTTGGAATGGATCTAATCGAATCAAGATTTGTGACAATGATTGCTCCAACACAAGAAGCTAGTGTGATGATCAAAGATGCATTCTTCCTGATGTGTTTATGGGATATATGCAGACCTGATGGCATTCAGATTTTATTCGAGTGACTTCTTAACTTCTTTGGTCCGAATTGGATGTGCTTTATTCCTATGGAGTGTAGCGGTGACTTGACTTGCATAACTTGCACATAGGAGATTTGTAGATCACTATGGTGTTCGTGATGACTTGGGAGAAGTCTTCTTCTTGGTGAATCAAGCTGAGAGACTTGGATTACAAAAAGTGGGTCATTTGATGTGACTTATGAGTCATTGGATACCTCTTCACAATAGGTTCATGGTGCAGTCTATGGTGTTTCTTTGCGACTCGGTTCTTGGCAGAGATTTGTTGATTTGGTAGCCATTGAGATGGATCAATATGACTTGATCTTGGGTCAAGACTTCTTGAGGTGAGCTGAAGTGATCATTCCTCCTTGAAGTGATTAATGTTTTCGATAGATAGCCATCAATTTTAGTTTGTCGTTGGTTATTCTTTGGTTTCTGTCGTAATTGCGATGACTCACACTATTTTTAAAAAAGAAATATATATTTGCCGTACGTTGATTGAGATCTTAAATTATTGAGCTTCTCTTTGTTTCAAGAATAGTTTAACATTCTCTACTTAACAGGGCCAACCACGTGAAGGTGGAAGCTCATATGGCCCCTCCTAGGATCCTCTTATGACCCTTTACGAAACTTTAAGACCTCTAAGATGTATTCTTAGGGATCGTAAAGGGGCATAAAGGGTCATAAGGGGTCCTGGGACACAACAACTAAGAAACATAAATGTAGGCATCATGGTCACAAATGTTTGGAGACACAACATAATTGAATGCTATACCTAGACAATGCAACACAACCACTACTCCTGCAGTTCTAAGTGGACATTGCGGGATCCACAAACCAAAGATAAGGAATCTATATATGGTTTTTGGATCTCGCAGTGTCAACTTAGAACTGTAGGACTAGTGGTTGTGTTGCATCCTCTGGGTATAGTATTCAATTATGTTGTGTCTCTGATGAAGGGTGCTCCCCTTAATACCACAAACACATAACAGAAACAGAGAAACAACAACAATATGCAAGAACAAAAAATTGGCTTCTTATTATCTCCACAAATGTGGAATTACAAACTTTCTGAATTACAATATGCAAAGCCACATGGGCATTCCCTTACAATATTCTATAGGACAAAGCCTCGAATCAATACCTAGATCTACTACCTAGAACTACCCTAGACAACACTATGGACCTTTTTTATATAGGCATTTTTCCACCGCCCGAGAAGGTTCCAAAAATTTAGCCCTAAGGGCCGACCAAACTTAGAATTATTTTGTTTTTCAATTTATTACATCAAAGTCAGCTCAAAATAACTTTTGAAACCTGAACAAAAATTTTGAAGGAAAATTATTTTCTGCCATTTCAGGTGGCCCGACTTCTGGAGATGATAATTCATCACTAGTTGACCTGATTGACTATTATAACCCCATTTCAGAAATGCCACGAAGTGCTCTACAAGCTTGACCAATGCAAGTGCTTGTCACCCAAATTTTCAACCTCATCCGGGGCCTTTAAAGCCTTCAAAATTGAGTTCAAAGTTTTTGTACCCTATTGCCAATATCAAAAATCTTCAATATCTTCAAAACTAGACCCGATCTAGCCATGAAACTTTGCTGGCAGGCTGATATGACTGAGATGAACCTCCACATGTAAAATTAGAACATTCTGAGATCGTAACACCAACTTACTAAAAATAGCAAGTTTCCATAAATAGCAGCTCTGCATAAGATAGCCCTTATTGAATACAAAAACATAAATATTTTTGGGTGATGCAAGATTGCTCTTACACCCAGGATGCTCCTGCATCAAACACCCGGGGTAATTTGAGAAGTGACCCCGTCACGACTCAGGTGTGCAGAGGAAAACCAAGACGGTTAACCTCCTCCTTTGTTAGCCATGATGAATCTTCAACAGGTCATCCTTTCTATTTGACCAAATACTCTTCATATGTCTTGTTCCTTGTGCTTCTGCCAACACGACTATCCAGTATGTCTTCAATCTCCTTGATATCTAAACTGGTTGATGGAATACTCCACTGTGCTGCTGTAACCTCATCTTCAACACCTCCCTCATGATACTCTGTCAAATCTGAAACGTTAAACACTGGTGAAATATTCAGCTCAGTAGGCAATTCTACCTCATATGCATTTCCTGAATCATGCTTCTTCAGTATCTTACATGGCCCAAACTTCTTCATTTTCAACTTGTTATATGTACCAACCAAAAATCACTCCTTCCGCAAATGAACCATGACTTCATCTCCAACTTAAAATTCCTTATGCCTCCTTTTCATATCTGCTTTAGCCTTATACTGTGCATTCATCTTGGTAATATGCTTCCTCACCTCCTCATGGATGTTCTTCAAGTGTTCTGCAAAATCCTCAACTTCAGCACTACTTATTTCTCCTTTATCTATCTTTCTCAATTCTGATGCATTTCTGGGACTACTCCCATATACAATCTAGAATGGTGATTTACCAGTGCTCCTATTGACAGAATTATTGTATACAAATTTTGCCTGTGGTAAAATCAAATCTCATCCTATTGGTTTATCTCCAACCAAACATCTCAACAAATTTCTCAAACTCCTATTCACCACCTCTATCTGTCCATCAGTCTATGGATGATGTGATGAACTAAACTTCAAATCTATCTTCAACTTCTTCCACAATGTACACCAGAAATATCCAACAAACTTAGTGTCTCTATCTGAAACTATGGTCTTTGGCAAACCATGTAGTCTCACTACTTCTCTGGAAAATAATTCTGCTATATGAATAGCATCATTAGTCTTCTTGCTAGGAATGAAATGTGTCATCTTCAAAAATCTATCAACCACCACAAAAATTGAATCATGTCCCCGCTGTGTCCTTGGTAAACCAAGAACAAAGTCCATACTGATATCCTCCCAAGGCTTCTCTGGTACAGGTAATGGCTGATACAACCCTATATTCTACTTCACTCCCTTCACCATCTGACATACTCTACAACTCTGTACAAATTTCTTGACATCTTGCTACAACTGTGGCCAATAATAATTTTCACTAACCAAAGCAAGGGTTTTATCTCAACCAAAATGTCTAGCCAATCCTCTGCTATGCTTCTCCTTGATGAGATTCTCCCTCATAGAACTTAATGGAATGCACAACTAACTCCCTCTGAATAGCATATCATCCTGGATGATAAAATCCAGCCATTTCGTCCTGTCTAGAGTAATAGGTTCTTTACAAGCTTTCCAAGCTTCACCAAAATCAAGATCCTCTGGATATAAATTCTTGAGTTCCTTGAACCCAACCACCTCAATCTGCATCTCTGTCAGCAATAGTTGCCTTCTGCTAAGCGCATCAGCAACCTTGTTAGACTTTCCACTTCTGTGTTTCAAAACAAATGTATAACTCTACAAAAACTCAACCCATTTCAAATGCCTTTGATTCAACTTTCCTTGACTATTCAAATATTGCAAAGCTTGATGATCAGTATACAAAACAAACTCCTTAGGAAGTAGATAGTGTCTCCACTTCTTCAATGCCTGAACTATAGCATAAAATTCTTGATCATAAACAGAATATTTTCTCTTGGCATCATTTAACTTCTCACTGAAATAAGCAACAGGTTTGCCTTCTTGGCTCATAACAGCTCCTATTGCAGTACCGCTAGCATCACAGTCTACTTGAAACACCTTATTAAAATCTAGGAGTGCTAAAATAGGTTGTTTTGTAACTTTTTGTTTCAACAATTGAAAACTCTTTTTTGCCCCATTAGTCCACTTAAACTCTTCCCTATCCCCTCTCATTGTTTTAGTCAAGGGACCACAAATACTGCTAAAATTTCTGATAAATTTTTTGTAAAAACTAGCTAGACCATGAAAATATCTTACCTCGGTAGCACTCCTTGGAGTAGGCCATTCAAGGATATCCTGTACCTTCTCTAGGTCCATTTTTAGACCTTCTATTGAAACTATAAATCCCAAATACACTAACTCTTTCTTCACAAAACTGCACTTCTTCAAATTAATCAACAATTTCTCATCTCTCAGCTTCTCAAACACCATACGAATATGCATCATATGTTCCTCCAATGTCTTGCTAAAGATCAAAATATCATCTAGGTAAACAATGACAAACTTACCAAGAAATTCTTTCAGAACCTTGTTCATGAGCTGCATGAAAGTGCTCGGTGCATTGGTTAGCCCAAAAGACATGACTAACCCCTCATACAGTCCTTCCTTTGTCTTGAAGGTAGTCTTCCATTCATCTCCTTCTCTAATCCAAATCTGGTGATATCCACTCTTCAGATCTATCTTTGAAAAATACACAGCTCCACTCAAACAATCCATAATATCATCCATTCGTGGCAATGGAAACCTATACTTGATTGTGATCTTGTTTATTGCTCTGGAATCTGTACACATCCTCCATTCTCCATTCTTCTTTGGTGCTGATACTGCTGGTACAACACATGGACTCAGACTCTCTTGAATCAACCCCTTCTACAATAACTCATGTACTTGTCTGTTCAACTCTTCACTTTCTACTGGTGTCATTCTGTGTGCTGCCTTGTTTGGAAAACTAGCTCCTGGAATCAAATCCATCTGATGATTGATCTTCCTTACCGGTGGTAATCCATCAGGTACATTATCAGATACAATATCCTGAAAGTCATTCAACAAATCTACAACCTCTACAGGTACATCCTCTACTTCCTCTTTACTAGCTTTTGGAATTAAAGCTAAACACACATGCTCATGCCTCATACCATCTAGGAATTTTCTTCCATCAACACAAGTTATTCTTGCATTACCACATACCTTTTCTTTAGTCTCCTTCAATGGCTTTAGCTTATGTCGCACTCCATCCTTTGTTAGGGAATAGGTATTCATACGACCATCATGTACAACACATTTGTCAAACTACCACGGTCTACCCAACAACATATGACATGCATCCATAGATATGATATCACATAGTACCTCATCTTGGTACCCGTCGATCTTGAACTTTACTAGGCACTGTTCACTAACCATGACCTTGTGGTCATCCTGCACCCAAGCAATCCAATATGGATGTGGGTGTTTCTATCTCTTGAGCTTCAACTTTGTCACCATCTCTTCTGACACCAAATTGTTAGTGCTTCCACTATCAATAATCACATCACAACATTTACCCTCACACTTGCATCTAGTGCGAAACAAGCTCCTCCTTTGTTCAGGTTCATTCTCACCACTCAGTAGGACTCTTCTGTTAATCAACATTTCTCCTCTTTCGGCATCTTCAGAATTTGAGGATCTCACATCTTCATCTACATGTGCCACTTTGGCCTGACCTTCATTCCTCCTATCTGTCCTTCCTTGGCATTGAGGACATTCAAATGCCCTATGACCTTCTTCTGCACAGTGAAAGTATGTTCCACGGAAGCCTCCTCTTCCTGAACCTTGTCCTCTTCCTCTTCCTCTCTGATCTCTATTGTTCTGATCTTGGAAATGATTGGAATTGTTTCCTCTCTGATTTTGATTGCTACTGGCCTCATCCTTGTTTTTCAGATCTTCATTTTGGCCTCCATATGACCATCCACCAGATCATCCACCGTGACCTCTTCCATTTTGTCTTCTCTCAAATTTCTTGTTCAACTTTTCCTCTACTTTTAGGGCAAACTGGTATGCCTCTTCAATACTGTTCATTCAAACCAGATTCAACTCCTCCTGAATGCTGGGCCTCAACCCATTAAGGTAACGAGCAACTTTCTCCTTATTAGCTTTCGCATGGCCTGTTCTGATGAGGATTCGATAGAACTCCTCTGTATACTCCTAAACAGATCGTCCCGCTTGCTTCAAACTTTGCATTTTCTTCAGCAGGTCAAGCTCATAATCAATAGGTATGAACTGTCACTTCAATTTATCCACCATCTGATCCCATCTTGTGATTTTATCTTTCCCTCTTCTATTTCACTCTAATTGAATCTCTTGCCACTAGATCTTTGCATGACCTTTTAGTCTGGCCTTCGTGAATTTGACCCTATCAAGATCCTCAATATCTTCATACTCAAAATATTCTTCACATTCATTGATCCAGTCGATTAATTCTTTTGGGTTAAGATTTCTTGAAAATGTAGGAACCTCAATCTTAGGTCTTTTTCTGATCTTGGAAATGGCTCGAAAAAGTCTTTCTTCCTCCTGGTTCACAACTTCAACTTCTCCTTCTTGATCTTATTCTTTGGTTTCATCCTCGCTTTCATCTCTAACATTAAGATTCATTCCTCTGTGAATCTCCTCTTGCAATGCTCACACTTGTCTCTGGAGCGCTCTAACCTTAGGTGTTACAACACCAGCTCTTCCACCATGTTCCCTTCGTGGAGGCATTTTCATGATGCACGCTGAAACCCTAACCATGATCCTGGTGCAAACTGCCTCACAGTCGGTGATCTATTTACACACTTAGGAACTCCTGCTTTGATACCACTTGATGAAGGGTGCTCCCCTTAATACCACAAACACATAACATAAACAGAGAAACAACAACAATATGCAAGAACAAAAAATTGGCTTCTTATTATCTCCACAAATGTGGAATTACAAACTTTCTGAATTACAATATGCAAAGCCACATGGGCATTCCCTTACAATATTCTGTAGGACAAAGCCTCGAATCAATACCCAGATCTACTACCCAGAACTGCCCTAGACAACACTATGGGCCTTCTTTATATAGGCATTTTTCCACCACCCTAGAAGGTTCTAGAAATTTAGCCCTAAGGGCCGACCAAACTTAGAATTATTTTGTTTTTCAATTTATTACATCAAAGTCAGCTCAAAATAACTTTTGAAACCCGAACAAAAATTTTGAAGGAAAATTATTTTTTGCCATTTCAGGTGGCCCGACTTTCGGAGACCATAAGTCATCACCAGTTGACCCGATTGACTATTATAACCCCATTTTGGAAATGCCACGAAGTGCTCTACAAGCTTAAACAATGTAAGTGTCCATCACTCAAATTTTCAACCTCATCCGGGGCCTCTAAAGCCTTCAAAACTGAGTTCAAAGTTTCTGTACCCTGCTGCCAATACCGAAAATCTTCAATATCTTCAAAACTAGACCTGATCTAGCCATGAAACTTTGCTGGCAGGCTGATATGATTGAGATGAACCTCCACATGTAAAATTAGAACATTCCGAGATTGTAACACCAACTTACTAAAAATAGCGAGATTCCATAAATAGCAGCTCTGCACAAGATAGCCCTTATTGAATATAAAAATAGAAATATTTTTGGGTGATGCAAGATTGCTCTTACACCCAGGATGCTCTTGCATTAGTCTCCAAACAATTGTGACCATGATGCCTACATTTATGTTTCTCAGCTGTTGTGATACCTACATTTATGTTTTGCAGCTATCGTGTTTATTTGCATGTTCTTTATGTGTTTGGCTTCTCTCCGTCACATCGAAAATAAGATTTTCCCATTCGGAATTGAGAATGCGCGTGCAACACAATCAAAATATGCACAGATAACAGGTGGAGATGAGAAAACACAACACGTTTACATTTTTTTAATAGGTCAAAATTACAATGTTTGCGATGGTCTATAACTTAAAATACACAATTAAAGACCTCTATCAAAAATGCAAACCTGTTATGTTTTTTAGCTCCACCTGATATCCTATGTATATGAATTGAGATTGCATATTGAACTAGGCGTCTCCTTCTGCATTTCCTGAAACCAAGAGATTGTCACAGTTAACATCTAAAATCATTATTGAATTTTTGTTATTATTAAATAGTACACTAGTCTCATTTGTTTCTTGTACACCATCTCTGTCGGCAAGTTTCTTCATGGATGGCCTCCACTTTCTTCCCCACTACAACTGTAACCACTATTCATTCTCTCGCGGTCATTACTAACTTCTCTATTGATCAGACCTCCACTGCAATTTCTTTGATGAAAATTTCCAAATTCATTGTTTGGTATTCCTTCATCTCCCCTCAACTCCATCACTTATGGTTACAAATCAAGTTCCAAGAATCAGAATGGTGTGTCTCATCATCACAACTAATCCACCTTAAACAATTGATTAACCATTCTAGACAAGATGATGATTTAAAGTTTTTTGTGAAGCTTCTAACTTGGTAGTTGCAATCAACATTTGTATTACAAGTTTTGTTGTTGTTCAAGTAGTGTGTTTTAGAAAAGAACCCATTGAACATTCTAATACTAATTTCTCCCAAAATATGAAATCCACTAAAATTTAGCGAAAACCCCTCCAACATTACAACAGTGTATAAAAGGAAACTCAGTGTTTCTAGTAGCGATAAATAAATTTTTTGAGAAGAGTAGAAGAAACAATAATAGAAACAATACGCTTGGAGGGAGAAAACCATATAGACTTAAGACATACCTTTGTATGCAACCCATTAACATTTCAGATGCAAGAATGAAATAAAACATGGAACTAAGCTCAAACACATGTAAATAAACATCAATCATTATCAAATAAACATCGAGAAATAAACATCAGTCATTATCAAATAAGTTGCATAAATGAGAATAATTTCTTTTTGGCTTTTTCCTTTTTTCTACTTCCCTATATTGTTGCAGAGGCATATCCATGTCCACATCGTCACTTCTTCTCGGTTATGCATGTGATCTCATTGTCCTTTGACAAGGTAGGTCCTCTGCAATAACAAATAAAAGGCTTCAATTAAAAACATATTATAATAATTGGGGTTAATTTAAAAACATATTCATTATTGTTACAAGCATTTCAATACTTTAAAAAATATAAACGTGACACGCTTTACCTTGTCCAACCACATCATCTTGCCCGACGGCTTGAACTTCAACACGCTCATCAGGAACATCCTCTGCATCCCCTGCAATTGCAATACAAAATGTTTTATTAATCCCAACACATTATAATTAAATTTTTATTACTACGCCAAATTCAATTTAACATGTTTACTTGTATTAAATATTCATTAATCAAAATTCAAATAGAAAATGTATACCTTGAGTACTACAATTCACATTCGAATCGATGCCTCCATCGTGCTCGGCCGGTGTAGTATCAATATCAACAGGCTAGATTTCAATGTAAATAATTAGTGCATTTATCGACAATATATACATATAAATACAAGATAAATACTGAGAAATGTTAATCATTCTGTTTAATACATATAAATATATTCACTTTAAAGTTTTAAACATATATATAATCATTGTTTCCTTACTTAAAACAAATATATTCACTTTATGTTGGAACTTAACATCAAATACTGTAATTGGTAAAGTATTCAACTTGAAATAAAAATCAATTGGCTTATTTACCTGATCAACAAATCTAGCAGAAGAACTTTGTGCACTCATTGCTTGGTATCGTTCAACCACGACTTTATAGCCTTGTTTGTAGCCTATTTTCTTGTCCTCTTCTGTAATCGGTTTTTTGAACTCCAAGGCCTGCATTTTTTTATTGGTATCATAAATTTTTAACGTAGTTAATTTCATCAAAACTAAATTGATTGCAATTTATAAATATTTGCATATGATTTTTCATTTACTAATACTTACAACTCATGTAGCAAGTTTTGAATATCCATCTGAGCCAAGCTTGTGTTGCCCGTGCTTTTATTTTCTTGCTTTTGTTGCCTTTGTTGTGTCAAGAAACCTATGTGATGTTTGAAATATGTTAGATCACATAAGTACAAAGAGTAAATAGTACATAATTTCATTATTAAGATTATCATGTACCTTCTTTCCTCGGGTGATAGTACTCATCCACTATGTCTTGCACTTCTCTCAAGTGCATCCTTTTTAAGATTATCCCACTCATTAATAAGAATATAGGGAGGTCACTCGAAATAAGGGTTGTGTTCTATTTGGGTCATGTAGTTGTCCTTAATATACTTTAAATCTTGGCTTGTTTTGTCAAGGAGTTTAATTCTATGAAAGATTTCGGGTCCAAAAAGTATTGTCATAGAGTCAATGAGTTTATTCTTTAACCCTTTATCTTGTTATGACCACCTTTTAAGAAAAAAAATGGTTAGATTCATAAATGAAGTGAAGCTACCTTTTAATATACTTGAAGAAAGGGATGAAATGAAATATGATCTTGCAATGAAATCAAAATATGATACCATGTGTGTATGGTCGGCCCAAAAATGCGCAAACATTCATCATTAAGTTTTTCATAAAATAGATTATTCCCTGCAAGATAATAACGAGATTATTATAATTAGTTATTGCAAGGGACCACACAGGGGGTTAGTGCATTACATTATGAGTATTATATTGTATAGTAAAAGAAAGGATCAATCTTTAAAGTACCTAGAAGTTGGGCTACTCTCAAGAGAATTCCATCTTCATTACTCACGAGCAATTGATCACAATTCTGTATTGTTCCCATACATTTAACATGAGTACATCCAAGAATTGTGTCATCGCCTCCTACATAAAATGAATCCAATATTACAAAATTCCCCCTAAGAAAGAATATATAGTTTAAGTGAAATAAACACATGATAAATGAGAGAGAAAAAGAGGAGTCTACTTACCAATAGTAGGTTTTTCCATCACATCTGTGGTCATGCTACGTGTTGCCGACATTGCAAGCAGCAGTACCTTTGTGGATCTGATCCTCGTAGCAGGTGATGTACTCAACATAGGATCAATGGTAGGTGCTAAACAAAAATATTGTTAGAGCATAAAAAAAATATGGATAACCATGGACAAGATGAAGGATAAAACATGCGATGTACCACTTGAAGTATTCACATATGAGGTGTCACCCTTTAATGTATTTAGCATCCTCTATAAAGAGAACACATATATATTTTAGTTAATGACATAAATAAAATAGTATACTATAAAAATCATTATTGAAATTTTTTTATAATTAAAAACTACATTAATACTTACTCTATAATTCTGAACACGATGAATCAACACATCCTTTGTCCTCTATATTTCAGGAGAGTGAGGTTGAATATCTGCCATTCGAGCTAACTCTTTTGATATTGCATGAAGGACCCTTTGCAGTGCAACCACATGATTAACCTCTGATAAAAAATGAACATTGAATGGATCCTACTCATCCTGCGGCTCCTCGTGGACTACTTGTTCCTTTCCCTTTTTCTGATCAGCACTTGTTTGTGAGAACAATATTATTAGCCCTTTATTTAAAAGCAATCCAAAATAGTAGAACAACAAAAAATACGCATTAACATAACAAAAAATACGCATTAACATTTTTCTTATATGTGCATTTGTACAACAATAATGAGTTTTACCTGTCGGGAAGAAGAAGTCCCATGAGAACTATCATCGTCATGCGTATTGTGTGGCTATTGATCCATACTATAGCTCTATATTTCAAAAAAAATCATTCAGACATGTTAAAACACATGTGTTCTTATTCTAAGTTACGTTGAATAATAGATAATTATCAAAATACGTACCACCTCATCCATGATAGTGATGGGGTTTTTTGTATCTATGTGATTCAAATTGTAATCGATAAGAAGCTCCTCACCTCCATGTATTGATTTGATCGCACATACAATTACGCAATTTCCCTCGTGTGCCTCAAATATGCAATTAGGTTGCTTCTTAGTTGACATAGGCCGTGTACTATTTATAAAACCTGCAATATTCCCTGATTCTTTTGGCCTTCCATCAACGTATATAGCTACTATTTTACTTTGTTCACTGACTTTTTGTTGTATATAATTTGCCGCGAGTGCATACCTACACATACTTTTGTTATATTTAACAATCTGCATCCAACTACTGTAATCATAACAAGGTCTGACATACTCCATCAATTCGACAAATTTGTTGTAAGAGACCTTTATGCCATCCATGGAAAATAGGCCCAAACCATGTAATGAAGATGACGCTATGCGATATATCCTCTCTTTAACACAAAAAATAATGTTTATTGAAGGAATTTTATCGGGGACCCATTGTTTTCGTAGATGTTTGTATTTAAAGGGCAGCTCGGAGTCGCCTTTGATCTCATCATCATAAGAACACAACCCCCCCTTGAGCAAGGAAAAATTTCATGCATTTATTGAATTTCTTTCTAATCTTTTGACCTCAAGTCGATCTCATTGAATTAGACGTACTAAATGTCTCACTTTCTTCTTCAATTCCTACATTTTTCTCACTCGAGGAAGACAATTCTAACAAATACCTATTCGATGGCACTTGCACTTCATGCAATGAGAAAGAAAGGTGGCAATGAGAGAGATACTTTACAAATGGTAAAAGACATTAATCTCTATGGGGTGTATTGACTTGTAGCTAACAATCCATGAGACTGTGTGGGATACCTGACATAAGATAATAGTTATATAATCAGACAAACATAGTTCACTCCATAGTTTTCATTATATCTTGTGAAGGATATTATACATTGTTAAAATTATCTATTTATCCAACAATATTTTGAATATCTCAGCATTGCATATAACTAAACATCTCAGCATTGCATGAGACACCACTATTGTGGCATTTCGTCAAACAATTCTTGTGCCTTGCCAGTGTTTTTATTACATCTTATGAAGGACTTTATACATTGTTAAAATTATCTATTTATACTTTCAGAATTAG
The DNA here is from genome assembly GCA_027943335.1 of Chamaecyparis obtusa. Lineage (NCBI taxonomy): Eukaryota > Viridiplantae > Streptophyta > Pinopsida > Cupressales > Cupressaceae > Chamaecyparis > Chamaecyparis obtusa. The sequence continues at coordinate 58,147 of BSBK01003955.1, forward strand.
CTCACTCCATTGCAGGGAACAAAGAGAATCCCTTGTGATTTAACATCATTGAGATGCCTCCTTTCATTAGCTTCATATCACCTTCTCATAGATTCTCATAGCTTCCTATGTGTTTCATCCTTCATTTATACACTTACTTCGACCAAATTTTTAATTTTCTGACAGATTTCACCAAAGGCTTTGTAGGAAACCAAGTAAGGGATATTCTTAAGTTCAAACACATTGAGCTGCTACAACTGAATTATAAATCATGAATTCACTATAAATCAAAAGGCATTATAAAACATGAATTCGCTATAAAATTAATGTATTGCTCTAGATTTCATATGGACATTTTGTCAAATGGTTAGCATGTATGTTTATTCAAATGGGGTTATATCATTTGGAATGGATATATGATAGATTGATATCGAATTTTATGTCAAGATTTACAACATTAAATTGATCATAGTTAGAAGACTCAGACACAAGAAGAATATGAGTATAGCCAATTTTCAGAAGAATATGAATGAATGCAAACATACATAAGTGGATGAACATAAATAATGAAGGTACCAGATATTTCCTGAAGTAATAAAGTGTTGACCTGGGGTTCAATCCAGTATGCTCATGTATGATCCATAAACTGCAAGGAAGGAAAGGATGGGGTTAGATCCAAAGGATCTAAGCAATGTCTGACACCCTATTATTGATCCTCATCTACAATTATGCATGTGCATAGTTAATCCATACACTTCTAAAAGGAACTATGCTACATAACATGTGCACTCAACAAAATACACTCAGGAACATGTGTAGTGTATAGGCATTGGAATCCAAATGAAGGCCTACATTTATGTATCTATGAACATTTGGTGAATCACTGTTGTGGCTGCATTTATGTCTTTATGAACACCTAGTGAATCACTGTTGTGACTGCATCATCCAAATAGTGCAACAAAAACACTAGATGTTGTTGTTCCATTTGGTGTTGCTATAAAATCATTTCTAAATGATGCATCCACAACAGTAACTCACCATGCCCATCAACACAAGGCAGTCATGATCAAGCATAAGCAATAGAGGGGACATTATCAAGGTCAAATCAGAGGTCAAATTTCATTCCTTGAAATTTTATATTTGTACAGTTATAAAATTGCATGCCTTGAAATTTTATAACATAGTTCCTTAGCATTTGATCTTCATATTGTAGCCATGACTTGAGGTAGGCATTCGAGCTTTGTCTTCTCATTAACTCAATTTCATTTTGATGGCATTTGTTGATTTAATGACATAATATCAATGTTAATACTGACATTGTTTACATCTTTGCATTTGGAATGCTCGATGACCCGCGAGCTTTGAGAGCTAGAGAATATTTGATATAATATTAATGTTAATACTGACATTGTTTACATCTTTGCATTTACATATTTATATATATATATATATATATATATATATATATATATATATATATATATATATATATATATATATATATATATATATATATATATATATATATATATATATATATATATATATATATATATATATATATATATATATATATATATATATAGTTAAGTAATAAAATCTTATAAAACAACATACATTGTGTGAAGTGTTTGATCTCTTTTTATTTATTTTGTTGTTGATATTCACTATGTGGTACTCCTCGTTTATAATCATTTCATGAGGAAATGTCTTGATGGCTCGCGGGCTACAAGCTAGGGCATCATGTATTTTTTATGAGATCATTGTTTGAGCACCTCATGTCCCTATTTGATTGGTCGGTGCTCTGTTTGTTATATTGATTTTACATCATATATATAGTCTTAATAAATATCTTATAAAACAACATAAAACTAACCCAAAATACTTTGTCTTAATAAAATCTTATAAAATAACATATATTGTGTGAAGTGTTTTATCTCTCTTTATTTGTTTTGTTGTTGATATTCATTATGTGGTACTCCCTGTTTATGATCATTTCATGAAGAAATGTCTTGATGGCTCACGGGTTGCAAGCCAGGGCATCATACATTGTTCATGAGCTCATTGTTTAATACTGACATTGTTTACATCTTTTCATTTGGAATGCTTGATGACCCGCGAGATTTGAGAGCTAGGGCATCATTGCTATTACCTTCAAGGCATTGTGTGAAGTGTTTGATCTCTCTTTATTTGTTTTGTTGTTGATATTCACTATGTGGTACTCCCCGTTTATGATCATTTCATGAGGAAATATTTTGATGGCTCGCGAACTGCAAGCTAGGGCATCCTGCATTGTTTATGAGCTCACTGTTTGAGCACCGACCAATCAAATAGGGACATGAGGTGCTCAAACAGTGAGCTCATAAACAATGCATGATGCCCTAGCTTGCAGCCCGTGAGCCATCAAGACATTTCCTCATGAAATGATCATAAACGGGGAGTACCACATAGTGAATATCAACAACAAAACAAATAAAGATAGATCAAACACTTCACACAATAAATGTTGTTTTATAAGATTTTATTAAGACTAAATATATTGTTTTATTAAGATTTTATTAAGACAAAGTATTTTGGGTTAGTTTTATGTTATTTTATAAGATCTTATTAAGACTAAATATATGATGTAAACTCATAATTATACTTGATATATATAATACAATGGTATGTAGTATAATCTATACATTTGTGAGATATGATTAATTTTAGTTATATGATGTTTCGGGATTAAATTGGTGAGTTTGTATAGTTTCTCCATTTTAAACTAACTTATGACTTCAAAGGAGGAATTATGAAATATAGTTGTAGGTAGTTATCTCTTCTATAATGATGGAGTGAAAGGTAATGATCAATGAGGTTGCTGCTATTAGATCATACATTAATACACTTAGTATTTTGAATTTGAGCTCGGGCATCATCCAATGTTATTGTTGTCATTGCATGCTTGCTGATGTTGTGCACCATATATTGTTTTATATACTATTTATTTTATTGAGACCATGAGCTTGGCATTTGTAATGTATTTTCTATTATTGGATCAATGCTACCATGTTGTTGAGGCTGTAGATGCGTTGAATCACCACTGTCATTCTATTTTTATAGCAGCAATATAACAAATAGAGCACCGACCAATCAAATAGGGACATCAGTAAGATATTTAATGCATTATTACTTCATCGTGATGATAAAAATTTCATTGGCTCAAAGCACATAAAATGTGGGTAGATGCATTGAATCACCACTTCCATTCTATTTTGATGAAAAGGATCTATGTTATAAAATTTCAAGGCATGAAATTTTATATCTGTACATATATTTTATGAGTATAACTATACAATAGAAGAGCACCCACATGCCTTGGTTGTTATTGTTCTATGAAAGGTTTTGGTTTGCTTTTCCCAATTGAGATGTCATCCTAAGATTCAAAAGGACCAATGTAATAATAAGTCTTGAACATAAATGCATGATTGTGGATCCTCAAGTAGGAGTTATGATGCAAAGGAAGAACACTTATATGGGTTTAACCACATAAGGATAATGGTTCCATTCATCTTTCTTTCAAGTGCTCTTGGGTACTTTCCTTGGCCTCTAGGCTTGGGCATCTTATAGGGGTTGAACCAAAACTACGAAGGCAATAAGGACACATAGAACAATAGGTTTGGGGACTTAGACTTATGTTCAATCTTTAGTAATGGTTTGGGGAACTAATTACTAGATGAGTGACTACAGTACCATAGTTTGCATTATTAGATGATCTTGTTTAATTTGTGTTCATTTCATGCAAAGATACATGTAAAGGAAAATAAATTTTTGCATCTAAAGATTACATGTATATATATGAAAAATAACTTTTATATACTATACAAGGAAAATAACTTTCAAAAGAAAATGCAAGAGTACAGACATACATAAGAGGATGAACATAAATAATAAGGGTGCCACACATTACTTGAAGTGATGAATTTTTGACCCGGGTATGAATCTAGTGTTCCCTTTTGTGATCTAGAACCTGTAAAGAAAAGAGAGATGGGGCTTAGATAAAAAATATATAAGCAATGAATGACATCCTATTATTGATCCTAATTTACAATTATGCATGTGCATAGTCAAGCCATACACTTCTGAAAGAAAAACATGCTATAGGACATGTGCACTTAGAAGAATGTTGCAGGGAGTAAATGGCTGCATTTATGTTTGCATGAGCACCTAGTGAGTCACTATTGTGACTACATCATTCAAACAATGCAACAACAACACTAGATGTTGTCATTTCATCTGGTGTTGTTGTGACATCATTTACAAATGATGCACCCACAACATTCACACACCATGCCCATCCACACAAGGTAGTCATGAGCAAGCATGAGTAAGCAATGGAAGGGGCATACATCATCATCAAATCAGAGGAGAAAAACATCAAATCTGCATATTAAGGGAGGAGTACATCATGGATTTCAAGTAAAGATTATAACATCACAACATGGTTGGCAGCCCGAAGGAGGCCCCCCCATTGCATGTAGTGAGTAAGCTACATCAAAACAAAAAAGTACACAAATCTGCATCATCTATACATTAATGCTATGGCATGAAGTATATTTGAATCTACATTTTAAAGGATAAGTAAAAAAGCTGCATGATGCTAGTGAAATTAACAAAGGTACAGATCTAATGAAGTAATGAAGCTACCCACATTCTATGTGCTTTGAGCCAATAAATTTTTTATCATCATGATGAAGTAATAATGCATTAAATGTCTTACTGATGTCCCTATTTGATTGGATGATGCTCTGTTTGTTATATTGCTGCTATCAAAATAGAATGACAGTGGTGATTCAATGCATCTACAGCCTCAACAACATGGCGACATCAATCCAATAGTAGAAAATACATTACAAATGCCAAGCTCACAGTCTCAATGAAATAAACAATATATAGTGCACAACAACAGCAAGCATAAAATGACAGCAATAACATTGCATGATGCCTGAGCTCAAATTCAAAATAGTAAGTGTATTAATGTATGATCTAATAGCAGCAACTTCATTGATCATTACCTTTCACTCTTCCATCATTATAGAAGAGATAACTACCTACGACTATATTTCATAATTCCTCCTTTGAAGTATATATATATCAAGTATAATTATGAGTTTACATCATATATTTAGTCTTAATAAAATCTTATAAAATAACATAAAACTAACCCAAAATACTTTGTCTTAATAAAATCTTAATAAAACAATATATTTAGTCTTAATAAAATAATACACTTACTATTTTGAATTTGAGCTCAGACATCATGCAATGTTATTGTTGTCAAAATAGTAAGTGTATTAATGTATGATCTAATAGCAAAAACCTCATTGATCATTACCTTTGACTCCTTCATCATTATAGAAGAGATAACTACCTACAACTATATTTCATAATTCCTCCTTTGAAGTCGTAGATTAGTTTAAAATAGAGAAAGTATACAAACTCACCAATTTAATCCCAAAACATCATATAACTAGAATTAATCACATCTCACAAATGTATAGATTATACTACATACCATTGTATTATATATATCAAGTATAATTATGAGTTTACATCATATATTTAGTCTTAATAAAATCTTATAAAAAAAATATAAAACTAACCCAAAATACTTTGTCTTAATAAAACAATATATTTAGTCTTAATAAAATTTTATAAAACAACATACATTGTGTGAAGTGTTTGATCTCTTTTTATTTATTTTGGTGTTGATATTCACTATGTGGTACTCCTGATTTATAATCATTTCATGAGGAAATGTCTTGATGGCTCACGGGCTGCAAGCTAGGGCATCATGCATTGTTTATGAGCTCATTGTTTGATTACCAGCCAATCAAATAGGGACATGAGGTGCTCAAACAATGAGCTCATAAATAATGCATGATGCCCTAGCTTGCAGCCCGCAAGCCATCAAGACATTTCCTCATGAAATTATCATAAACGGGGAGTACCGCATAGTGAATATCAACAAAAAAATAAATAAAGAGAGATCAAACACTTCACATAATGCCTTGAAGGTAATAGAAGTGATGCCCTAGCTCTCAAAGCTCGCGGGTCATCAAGCATTCCAAATGAAAAAGATATAAACAATGCAAGTATTAAACATTGTGCTCATGAACAATGTATGATGCCCTAGCTTGCAGCCCGCGAGCCATCAAGATATTTCCTCATAAAATGATCATAAATGGGGAGTACCACATAGTGAATATCAACACCAAAACAAATAAAAAGAGATCAAACACTTCACACAATATATGTTGTTTTATAAGATTTTATTAAGACTAAATATATTGTTTTATGAGCTCATTGTTTGAGTACCTCATGTCCCTATTTGATTGGTCGGTGCTCTATTTGTTATATTAATGCTATTAGATCAAATAGGGACATCAGTAATAAAATAATACACTTACTATTTTGAATTTGAGCTCATAAAGATTAAGATATCCCTATTTTATTACTGATGTCCCTATTTACATCTTTTCATCAAATGGCCCAAAAACATCAAGAATGGTCCTATATGGCACTAATAGCTAACTGTCAGAAGAATATGAATGAATGCAAACATACATAAATGCTCTCGTATGATCCAAAACCTACAAGGAAGGAAAAGATGGGGTTAGATCCAAAAGATCTAAGCAATGTCTGGCACCTTATTACTGATCCTCATCTACAATTATGCATGTGCATAGTCAATCCATACACTTCTAAAATGAACTATGCTATAGAACATGCTCACTCAGGAAACATATGCATGCAGTGATTAAATCAAGACCAAAATGGAGCAAAAAGTATGTGTAGACATGGAAAATTGGCAAAAGGCTTAAATCAATCAAAAGGTGCAATCAAATCATCAAATAGCACGAAAAATCAATAAATGGAACAAAGACAATTCAAATCAAAGGGAAATGATTAAATGATTAAATAAAGCTTGAAAAGGGGAAAAACACTACGAAATTGATTAAATTCAATTAATGACATACTTGTTGAAATGCAAAAATCAAAATGAACATCTTACCCTTCATGGCTAAATTTAATTACTTTAATTAATTAATAAATACTAATTTCCCTCAACAAAGCAAAAAGGAGACAAAATGGACACAAATCACTCACTTTTGTTGAAATGGTCCAGCCTTTTGAAACCATTTAAATGATTGTCCCCTCCTTGTCCCCCCATTTATGGACAAAGCAAAGCCAATTGACCTTACCCAAGCATAACCATGGTTATCTCACTCTACCCCCTACCCTTGGGAAAATCTTATATATTGAAGACATTTAGAAGCATAATGGATCCACTCCATATCTTTGAATTGCAGCAAAGCTCTGTCAATTTGCATCCACATCACTCACTTATCATTTTCATTGCTAATTAGCTTAAATTGCTTTGATCATAGTAGATTGTTCATCAAATAGAGCTAGAATTTGATAGAATAGATCTAAATTTGCATATCATATAGCTTAATTCTCATCTTTAGAGTGTCACTAGTGAGGATCATAGCTGAGAGCCTCATTTACCACTTTATTTTAGAGATCCATGAGATATTTAGATTAATTGTGCATTATTTAGATTAGTTTGCTTTGAATACTGTAATTGTCTTTTAAATCTTGTTATTTCATGAAGGTGTAAATCACTCACACACAAATGGCGCCCACCGTGGGGCCCTAGGCCTCAAATTCATCATTATTTCCATGTTATTTGCAAAATTTAGGCTAGAATTGCACGAATTTGCTTGCTATTTGCAGGTTACAGAAAAGAAATCACGCCTGCCAGTAAAGAAGTCACGCCTAAAGCAAAGAAATGTCGCGGATGCCGAATTAAAATATCACCTACAGTCTGAACTCTTACACGTTTTAGCCTGCAGGATCATACTTTTACGAAAGAAATCATGCGGTCAGAAATTAAACTCTCGCATTTTGGACAAAGGATTGATGTCTTTGGTCATTTAAATGTCGCGGACAACAATTTAAAAGCCACGGCCGAGGAATCATTTTACGTCTAGTGTGAAGGGAGTACTCTGCCTTTTCGATTTAATTTCTCGCTTTTATCATTTGAAATGTCGCCTTTGGGAAATTAGATATCGCTTTTATAGCATCAGTTTGTCTCGTCTAGTAAAGATTTTACGCGTAGATAAAATTTGATATCACACCTGGTTATTTTAATCTTGCTTGAGCCCCGCAAGGTGACACTCATGGTTAAAGTAATCACGTCTTTGCCAAATTAGATCTCGCGTACAGTATAGACAATGTCGCTTGGCTGCACTTTTATATTTTATCAAAATAAGGACTGTTGTTGCGTCTGGTAAAGATTTCACGCGTAGGTAAAATTTGATATCGCACTTGATTATTTTAATCTCGCTTGAGCCCCTCAAGGTGATGCTCGCGATTAAAGTAATCACGTCTTTGTTAAATTAGATCTCGCGTACAGTCTGGACAATGTCGCGTGGCTGTACTTTTGATATTTTATCAAAAATGTTAAAATAATGACTATGTTCTGACTTCACATCCATTTTTTTTTGTCTCAGGAGTATGGTCTGTCATAAGAAAGTTCAAAAACTAGAGAGAAGGCATAACTTAGAGGAGAAATTGATCGCTAAGAGGATAAGAAAGGAAAATCGGGTACACACCACCTTTGTTCTCAACAATGACTTAGAAAGGGATGTAGAGTTATATGCTAAATACATTGCTGTTGTAGATGCTTACAAACAGAAATACGTATCATTAAATTGGGAGTTTAGTCCCTAAGTTTGTAAGAATTTTTGCAAAATTTTGAAGAAAAAGAAAGCATAAAAAGCATAATCGAAATTGTAGCATTCTAAGCGTTGATTTTGGTTTCTCCTCACTTTGTTTGTTTGTGCCGACTAATTTGCTGGTGGAGGGAACATTTCATTAAGGTAAGGGAAGGATTTGGAGAAAAAAAAAAGAGAAAATCTACTACTTAAAAATGTGCCTAGCCTTTGCTAGCATCGTTTGAGGTATTTCTCTCATCAAGCTTGCAAACTTCCCTTAAATTGTGGCATTTTCAAAGTTCAAAACATAGTTTAATCATAAAAGGAAAAGAACAAACATTTCAATTCTAAGAACCCCTTTGTCACGGGGTTGAAAAAGAACCAAATTGATTGTGAGTGTTTGGGATAAGGGAAAAGCAATAGGGATATGCTCTTCACTCTTTGAGTGAATCAAATTCCCAAACTTGCTCTACCAAATCCACTTTTCATGCTTTCAAATGAACATGTTTAAAACTTAGTGGGCTCGCCTCCCGATATTGCCTTAAAAGGGCCGGTGAGAGGGATAGCCCAAAGTGGGATACACTTGCTTTTGCCACGAGAATCTGACCCACTATAAAATGAAATGCGTGTATCCTTAATGGGGTGCACGATAAAAGGATTTTAGCTCTTTCAAACTTCCTCTAGTAGTCTTAACAGATTGCGCAAAATCATGCTTCGGTGCATGTGGGAAGCCCCTTAACATACTTGGGGGATGAAGAGCTAAGATCTATTTTAAACGGAAAACTTACTACATAACGGTAAAATAACAAATATACCTATTAGAGCCATGTTTACGAACCAATTATGTGCTAGGTAGATTGCGTGGAAGCTATTCTTGTGTTTCAACCTGTGAAAATGTTCAAAAATACACACATTAGAGCATTCTAGGGATATGATACCAAATTGATGTGTGTGTTGAGATTGTTTTTATATTTTCAAACAAGATATTCCAAAGTTATTGATCAAAACATCATTAAGATTCTAAACCATTTAAAATTGATCAAAAACCTTTACCTTATTCCAAAAACCAGCTTATCAAAAGAAGAAGTCAACATACCCTTAAAGTTTGTTCATGCCTGTTCTTACAAGATCACTCTCTATAAAGAAAAAATTACAAACAGACGGGACCTACAAACGAGAAGAGCTCCCATTTCCAGAGGATACTTTCATTACTTCACGAGTGATTGAAAAACCCGCTAAGGCAAAGGACACTAACAAGATGTTTAGCGGCACCCTAGGAAATACTGATCCTAACAACCAAGGAAACAACATGAATGAGGGTATGGATCCTAACAACAATCAAGGAAATTCTAATAATGGAGGAAGAGATCCTAATTCCCAAGAAGCAAATTCACAAGGCAACAACTTACCTCCTCCTCATAATACAAACCTACCCCCAACTGCGGAAGAAGCCACGGTTGAAAGAGCGTTAGAGGCAAGACAATGTCCTTATTTCATAGAACTAATGAAAAAGACCATGCTTATGGATAAAGAAAAACACTTCATGGACTTGATACAAATGGGGGTAAAGCTACCTAAAGATTTTGACATAGAACAACTAAAGCCCAAGGAAATAGAAGACCCTATGGAAGCAATAAGGGAACAATTCAAGGCATTACAAATGGAAATCGACAGTTTGAAACAAAACGGGGCTCCTAAGCCTTTCTCTATTGAAACATTATGTCCTTTTCCATTCGATAAGAGTTTGGTCATGGTGCCTTTTCCCATTAATGTAACATTTCCTAAATATGATAGGTATGAAGGAACATCTGACCCACATGATCATCTTTGGGGGTTTTGTGCATTGAGTCTTGAATTCATGCATGAAACAACCTATTTAATGAGACTATTCCCAAGAAGTTTGGGAGGAGTGGCCATGGATTGGTTTTCAAAACTACCATCTGGCATCAAAACCTTTGAAGAATTAGCTTCTAAATTCGTGACTCATTACTCCTATAACATCAAACATGAGGTCACAATGATAACGTTATGTAACATGAAGCAACAAGATGGAGAAGCCTTCCTCACATTCTTGCAAAGATGGAGGACTGCATTTGCTAGATATCCAAGAAGTGTACCGAAAAAAGAGAAAATGGATATCTTTATTAACGGTTTAAGCAACGAATTAAATTATAGACTAAGGATGCAATGTCCTAAAACCTTCCAAGATTTGATTGATAACGGAATTACAATGGAAGAGGTGTTGATTAAGAGTGGAGAGCTGAAATTGTACAAGGAAAATAAGAACAACTCTAACTCCAACAACAACAATACCAACAATAACAACAATCAAAATAAAGGTTGGTACAATAACAATAGCCATTATGCAGCAAAAAATAACAACAAAGGCATTGTTAATGATGGTGTAGTAGAATCCAGCAACTTGAAGGTGATTCCATTTTCCCTTACAAAGACACCAAATCAAGTGAATAATACTAATCAAGCATATAATGCACCTTCCAACAATAACAACAATGCCAACAAGAATAATCAAGGAAACAAGGATCAAAACAGCAATTATGATAATTTTTTGAAGCCCACTCCTTCAAGACACTTTACACCCTTGTGAGAATCACTTGAAACTGCATTAAAGGCTCTCATGGCTAACAATGTTATTACATTACCTGCTATTAAGCCTTATGAACCAGACCACAAGCCGGGCTGGTGGGATGCTAATAATCATTGTGAATATCATAGGATTTGGGGACACACTACAAATGAATGTTTACAATTAAAGAATGTGGTGCAAGACTTGATAGATAATAACATAATCACCGTTGATGGACCCCAAAATAATGAAGATCATACGGCCTTCAAACAACCTTTTTACAAACATGATAAAGGTGAGTCATCAAATGGCAAGAAACAAAGTGCCAATAATCTCAACTTTGTGCCATCATATGATCATATTGTTAATGCTATAGTAGTTAATGAACAATATCAAAAGGAAGCAACAAATGTCATTACAAGAGGGCAAAATTCTAGAATGACTTTACAAGGGATAGTCCCTCAAAACACCAATATCCCACAATCCAACATTGTGGTCAAACAACCTCCTACAGCAGCAAGGCCTTATAGTTTGGTGGATCAATTGCAACGTACTCCAGCCCAAATCTCAATCTTAGAGTTATTGAAGTTGTCACCGAATCATAAAGAGATTTTAGAAAAAGCTTTAGAAGAGACACATGTTTCTACTACCATAGGGGAAGAAAAGTTTCAAAATATGGTAGGACATCTCGTGGCTCCTCATTGTCTTTCATTTTCTGATCAAGACGACATGTCTATAACTCATCCTCAAAATTTGCCATTACATATAGTGGTTTTGATCGAAAGGCATAGAGTCAAAAGAACCCTTATTGATGGAGGGGTTGGTCTTAACATCTGCACATTAAGTCTTGTAAAATCCTTAGGTCTATCTGAGTCTTGCATTGACCCTACAAAGAAAATCACCATAAAAGCTTACGATGAAGCTGAAAGAGCTTCTAAAGGCATGATTGTATTGCCTATCCAAGTGGGACCAGTCAAGAAGGAAACCAAGTGTCAAGTGTTGGACATGAAATTAACCTATAACATCTTATTGGGAAGACCATGGATTCATGAGATGCAAGCCGTCCCATCCACATACCACCAATGCATCAAGTTCCCATACATGGGTGAAGAAATCACAGTTGGAGGAGACTCAAATCCATTCCAATATTGTAATGCACTCAAACCCTTGCATGAATTATACATTCCACATAATCATGAAGGAGTTATTCCAAGAATCACCAATGAAGACACACAAAATCCTCTTCAAGCTAGCTCAACTACATCAACTAAGGGCAAGGAAAAAGTGAGCTACGAGGGTCCAAATGTAATGGAAAGTCCATATTTAGCACCTAAATTGGAGACAGTGATCTACAAACCTACAAAAGAGGAAAAGGAACAAGCTAAAGAAGATCATTACCAACACATGAGTGAGATGATGAACAAATTTGACAAACAATGCAATATTAGTTCAAAAGGAGTAGGAGAATATTTAGTTTCTCTATTTGACATGCCCATACCTCCCAAATCACATTGTAAACCCTCAAAAGAACATCTTCCACATAAGTATAATTCTTATTTTGTGAGGGAAGATAGAAAAGTAACATGGGATAAGGAAGAAGATGAAGTCCTTCAATGACTTTATCATGATGAGGATGATACCTTAGACACTCCCATGGAAAGAATTCAGCATGTCAGTATACAAACTGAACAATATGGGAAAGGATTTGATATTATACAAAAGATGCGATACAAAGGAAGAGGACCCTTAGGTCAAAGAAATAGAGGGTTATTAGAACCTATTGAACCTATTTGGAGGGCAAGTCATGAAAAATTCAGAGTAGGTTTCCAATACAAAGGAGAAAGTTCAAGTCCAATGCATGATTTTCATCCTCAAATAAATGCATTAGAATCCGAAGGAGAAAGTGATTACTCTCGGGATTATGAATGGGATACTTTATCAGAGGAGTCATGTCAAGATAAAGAAGTCATTGTTATACATACTTATGCAAAAATCCCAAAATAAGAAGCTCCAATTAATGAAGAACCTCCTATTCAAAGGCCTAATATAGAACAAACATCTAATAGTGGAGCATGGATAGAAACATTTTGGACACCTTCAGAGGAGGGAAATTCAAACGTTAGTTTTAACCCGCTTGTGGCTTTTCCCACATTGTTTTCCGTAGAGGTTGACGAGGATTCGAGCGAAGGGGACTTTGACCCTACTTCCATGGATCATCTTGAGGAAGCGCACATCATAGATCTAAATGATACAATGTATAAACCCTCAAACAAAGTCATGTCCATTAATCCTATTGATGATACCTTACCCAATAATTCCTTAATTTTGATGCATCCAAACCTCATTGATTGGGATCAAACCGAACCACATGACTTACTTTACTTCCAAAATGACCAAGCAACCAACCAATACCTCAATGCGGTTGAACCCTCTTTCACCAACAAACTTAATGCGGACATAATGACAACAGCAAGGGTCCAATCTCTTAGTCAAAAAAAGAAAAAAATGAAAAAAAATAAAAAAATGAGAAGTTCTATTGGTGAAAACCCAACTGTGGCACCATTAGAACCAAAAACAATGAAAATAAAAGATGTTTCTTTTGGTGAAAACCCAACTGTGGCACCATCAGAAGAGAGATTGGACACTTTGCCTGAACATGAAGAAGAACAGTCATCTATTCTTATAGAACCAACAAAAAAAGTTAACATTGGTACGGAAGTAGATCCAAAGGTCATACACTTGGCTACATCACTTACATCTCTTGAAAGAGAGGACTTTATCAAATTCTTCCAAGAACAACAAGTGAATTTTGCATGGTCATATGCCGACATGCCCAGACTAGATCCTGATTTCATAATGCATCATCTGAATGTTAGACCCGGAGTTAAACCTGTGAAGCAAAAACTAAGGAAAATGCACCCACATGTGGCTCTCCTAGTCAAGGCAGAATTAGAAAAATTGTTAAAGGTGGGGTTCATAAGAACAATAGCATATGTTGATTGGATCTCTAACATTGTGCTGGTTACTAAGCATGATAAATCTATCCGTGTGTGTATGGATTTCAGAGATTTAAATCTAGCATGTCCCAAAGATGACTTCCCATTGCCAAGCATCGATACCATAGTGGATCTGATAGCAGGTCACGCAATGTACTCATTAATGGATGGATTTAGTGGCTACAATCAAATAAAGATTGCTCCCGAAGACCAAGAAAAGACAACATTTACTTTCCCTTGGGGTACTTTTTGTTGGAATGTCATGCCCTTCGGTCTTAAAAACGCTAGAGCTACATATCAAAGGGCTATGACAACTATTTTCCACGACATGATGCACACTTTCTTAGAAGATTATGTGGATGACATTCTAGCAAAATCCCACAATAGAGAAGAACATTTACAAATCCTAAGAAAAATATTCATTCGGTTAGAACAATTCAAAGTTAGATTAAACCCAAAGAAATGTGCTTTTGGTGTCAAATCCAGAAAGTTATTGGGTTATATAGTATTAGCAAAAGGAATTGAAGTTGATCCTAAAAAAGTACAAGCCATTCTAGAGATGGAGATTCCAAGAAACATTAGCCAAATGAGGTCACTACAAGGAAAGATTCAATCAATAAGGAGATTTATATCTCAATTAGCAGAAAAGTGTCACTCCTTCACCAAATTGCTACACAAGGACACTACATTTATGTGGGATGAAGAATGTGATAAGGCCTTCGCTATTTTGAAGACTTATTTGATAAACCCACCTATTCTTATGTCACCTATCAAGGGCAAAGAACTGTTGTTATACATATCAGCCACAGAAAGGTCCCTAGGCATATTGTTGGCACAAGAAGATGAGCAAGGAAAAGAAAGGGCAATCTACTATCTTAGTAGAACCTTAATAAAATATGAACTAAATTATTCATTCATGGGAAGAGCATGTCTAGCAGTGGTCTTTGCATCTCAAAAACTAAGACATTATATGTTGATGCATAAGATCAAATTAATTGCCAAGATTGATCCTCTCAAATACTTGCTAAGTAAAACTGCCTTAACAGGTAGAATAGCAAAATGGGTCATGATCCTAAGTGAATTTGACATTGAATATGTTGATAGAAGAGTAATTAAAGGACAAGTGATAGCAGATCACTTAGCAGATAACCCAATGGAGTCTACACAAACCATTCAAATTGAATTTCCAGATGCAGCAATTGTCAACATAGAAGCAAAGACATGGAAATTATATTTTGATGGATCTTATACACAAGGAGGTTCTGGAGCAGGTATATTATTGGTTACCCCTCAAGGGTACACCATTCCAAAGTCCTATAAACTCTTATTTTCATGCACCAATAACATAGCGGAATATGAGGCATTAGTCATTGGCATCAAAATGGCTTTGGAATGGAATATTGCAGAATTACAAGTGTATGGGGATTCCCAACTCATAATCAATCAGGTTAATAATGAATACAATACCAAAGATATAAAATTGATGAAATATAAAACCTTGATTGATGGATGGAAGAAGTACTTTGCTTTGATCACATTTGAACAGATTCCAAGAGAAAAGAATAGAGCAGTAGATGCCATGGCTACCTTGGCTTCCTTATTACAAAAACCAGATCAAAATGAGAAGTATGAGTTCTTGGTGGAAGAGTTGGTAGAACTGGCATTCAACCTTCCTAACACCCAAATTGTTGCTCTTTTACATGGACATGACTCTCCTTGGTATGGACCCATCTATACTTACCTTAAAGACCAAGTACTCCCCGTAGACCAAACTCATGCCCAAAAACATAACGTCATATGCCAAGCCGCCCGTTACCTAATCCTTTCAGACACATTGTATCGTAAGGGTCTTGATGGGACGTTACTTAGATGTTTAGAGGAAGAAGAGTCTAAGTTAGCTTTACACGAGGTCCACGAAGGCATTTGCGGGTCACACTCAAGCGGTCTTAATCTAGCTAAGCAAATCCTTCGTTTAGGGTACTTTTGGCCAACATTAGAAAAGGATGCTTGTCAATTTTTGAAGACATGCAACAAATGTCAATATCACGGTAACATGATACATGCACCGGCTCAAGAATTACACCCATTCATTACACCATGGCCTTTTTATCAATGGGGTTTTGACTTGATTGGAATCATATATCCTCCATCTTCAAATGGACACAAGTATATCATCACAGCAACAGAATACTTCACCAAATGGGTGGAAGTAGTTCCATTAACAACAACAACCGGCAAACAAATTTCAATGTTCATATTGAACCACATAATTTGCCGCTATGGTATTCCACATGCCATTATCACGGATAATGGGAAACAATTCAAAAATCAAGATATTGATGAACTTTGCATGACATTCCACATTACACATCATTCGTCATCCATTTATTATCCACAAGGCAATGGACAAGCTGAAGCAATGAACAAAAATATCCTCAAAATATTAAAAAGATCAGTTAACAAATCAGGAAGAGATTGGCACGTGCAAATAAATCCTGCACTATGGGCTTACAGAACTAGTATCAGAACACCTACAAAAGCCACCCCATTCTCTTTAGTCTATGGAACCGAAGCAGTTCTACCATTAGAAGTTGAAATCCCATCTCTACGGGTTTCATTAAGAGGATTGATCACTGATGAGGATTATAGGATTGCCAGACTGCAACAATTGGGATTGTTAGAGGAACACCAAACTCAAGCTTATGAGCATTTAAGAGTTTATCAAAATAGGATTTCACGCAATTACAACAAACACATCAAACCATGAACTTTTCAAGTAGGAGACTTGGTATTAAGAGAAAATCCTAAAAATCAATCTGAAAGGGAAAAGAAAGGAAAGTGGGAAGCTAATTGGATAGGCCCATTTGTGATAGTGTCATCCTTTGGAACTGGAACATATAAGTTATCAGATTGTAATGGTGAAGAGTTACAAGAACCCATAACTAGCATTCATTTGAAGAGGTTCTACACCTAAAGTAGATGAAAGAGTATAAAGAGTATTAGATGAGAGAGCATCATAATTATTGTACATAGTTGAAAAGAGACCTTGAAAATACAAAAACATTTGAAAATGGAAAATCCAAAAACATTGGAAAGGAGGAAAGATCAAAAACAGTGGAAAATTGAGCATGAAGAAAGAAAAAAACATTTGAAAAACTATCTCTTGGTGAAAACCTAGCAATAGGCGCCAAGGTGATAAGGGAAAATGAAAAAAAAAAAAAAAATGAAAAAGAAAAAGTGCCTTGGTGAAAACCTAGCAATAGGCGCCTTGGTAGCAAAAAAAGAAAAAGAAAAAAAGAAAAAATAGAAAAAAGCACCCAAAGGTGAAAACTTGGCAACAAGCACTTTTGGTTTCCTTAAGTCATTTCTTTCCTAGTCACATGTGTACATAATGCATCTCATCATCCCATTTGTCCAAACCTTCATTGCATTCGTCATTTGTACATAGTCATAATAACATTTTTAGCATCATCCTTTGCATTGCCCAAAAGTTGTCAAAATTGATACATCAAACACTTGGGGGTAGCATAAAACAGATCGGAAAGTGGGTACCTCAAAAAGGATTCAAACGAGCAACATTCAGTCACAAGCAGAAAGAGATCAACATTTTCAGAAGAGAGATCAGATTTTTGTAAACCTTTGATTGATATCATTGTTTACTAACCAAGAAGTTGACTACCACAACAAATCCTTGAGCCTAAATTGACTTATTATTCAGGATTAAAAATCAAACATCATTCCATGATCAAAACACTTGGAAATATTATTTGAAGATCAGAAAATAATGCAAAACACCTAGATAGATTCTTTTGAAAAGTTGGTTACAAATCTGTTTACTTACATTAATTCAATTTGTATCAAGTCTTTTTAGCTAATCAATGAGGTTTCGACTAGATTGGCAATGATGGAGACATGATATTTTTTTCTTGACTATGAAGTGAATGTTTGGAGGAAGATTCATTGTCTTATGAGAATTCATCTAAAGACATGGTCATCAAAGAACCATCGAGGATTATCTTATAAAATAATGAGTTAACTTTTGTTTGTTTATGCAACCGAATACCTTGGATATTTAGATTCTTCATATCTAAATGCCAAAATCCACTTGCAACATAGAATCTGACAAAATCGGTATTCGTACTCTCATGATTGTTTGTAATCAGTGATAGTCGTATCAACGAGATTGATGGGAAAGCAAAATAGAGGTTACCATATGAGCAATAAAAATTGATATTCATATCATCATGTCAGTGGCCAGTGGTGATTGTATCGACTTTCCGGTCCCAAGTGCTCAATGATGAAAATATATCCTCAAGGCATTTCTTTGCTAAAAACTAGTGATAGTTAGGTTAAAATGCATTCATAGAAAAGATAATTGCATTCATAGAAAGGTTAAAATGCATTCTCATATTAGAATAATTGCACATGCATTTTTTTTCCCAAGGGCTTCATTTCGCATCAAAAAGGGGGTACATAACATCATCAACAAGGTCAAATCAGCAAGGAGAACATCACCTCAATATCATCTTTCTACAATAAAAATATGAGATTATACTTTTTGCATTCATTTCATATCATTAATCATTACATAGATATACCATCGAGGAAAAGAAGGAAATAACCATTTACATGTGTATACATCTAGATAGCGATATAGATTGCATACATGAGAAAATAACACAAAAACAAAAAATTGCACCCATACATGAAGAAAGAAATGCATCCATCTATCTATATCATACATAAGATACATTGCATCCATAGACACATCCATCCAAAACAAATGCATTAGATAAACATGTATAGCAGCATCTAAAGGTATTCTCATATATCATCAAGTAAAAAATAGGAAAGATCATAAATGTCCTCATATCACACGTCTACTCAAAACTCAACGCATCCAATATAACAATGATATCATAAATCAATTCTATAATCGCCCATCAACAGGGGCATCAATGTCAAACAAGTATCAAAGTACAACTGGAAGGGTAACACCAAGGTCACAAGAATATGATACAACATCAAGTATCTCAACATCAATACACAACTGATCAACAAGAATACTCGTAGCTCAACTCTCGTCACCACTGGGAGGAGGTCCTGGAGGAGGCTGTGGAGGAGGCTGTGATGGAGGCTGCTGAGGCGGCTGACCAACCATAGCAATAAGGAGAGGAACCAATGGAGCCAGACCTGACACTAACTGCTGAATCATCGAAGACATCTGTGATACCTCTGTCCGTAACGCTCCCACATCTACTCGCAGCTGGATAGTACTAGAACTCTCACCAACCTCATAGGTACTCTGAGGATCACCTATATCTATAGGAGCCTTCCCCCGATCATGGGAAAAAGATGCTGGCATCTGCTGTGCACCTGTATCCTGACCATCCACGGTAGCCTGTGGTAATCCCGCTCCCGTATCCTATCCTGACACTGAATCCTGCCTAGCAGCCCTCACATGGTCCTAATGATCTACCCTCTGTCTCTGTGCTACTGCAGGAGGAGAAGGAGGAGGAGGTGGTGCCTATACATGTATATCTCTCACTCATCCTCTGAGTCTAATCACCACCCTACCTTGTGGTCTACCTCTGCATCTCCTCCCACCACTGACACCATCGTCATCATCATCTCTCCCAGGCACTGGCTCTACAGGGTCTGTAAATCGAGGCATAGGATGCTCCATCAACCAATCCAGATACTCCTGAGTAACTCCGACATCTCTAATATGTAATCTCATATCCCAGTCCATAAAACCAAGCCGCGATATCTGCTCAATAGCATCATCATATGAAGGCATGTGTCCCCAAGTAACCCTCTCTGCACTAGAACGAGCATAAACTGCAGATCCCTGAGGCATAGGCTGAATCCACCCAAACTACCGTAGCACTCTACCTGCCAAAAATCTCTCAAGGACAGAGTTGATCCTGCTGATCATCCATCGAGGAGTAAACATGTATGGTAAATCCAAGCCATCCTCTCTCCAATCCTCAACATCGACATATGGTCTCCAATAGACCTCATCCATATCATCAATCTGTCACCGCCAATACTCCAAATGTCCCAAGTGATGCTGTGTCACCATCCCAGTGTACTACCATGCAAAAGGATACCCTAAAGGTCAGTCTCACTCTGATATCGGACAACTAACTGGTAAATGCTCCCATATCCAAAGCTGCAAAATGTGAATCCCAGCAGATAAAGCAGCTGATCTCCTATAAACCACCTCATGCAGATCATGGTATAACTATGCAAGCGCACAAGATCCCTAATCAAATCGTCGAGGCTGATGAAGCAAGTCCTCGATAATCCTGCCCCAACCCACTAAAAACCCACGACCTCGACGATCAGGTAGTAACACACCACCAATAATAGCACCTAACATCACTGGTAAAACAAGAAATGAAACAAACTGAGGCCATAGGATGCAATCATCACCAATAGAAGGATCTCCGAATACTCATCAACAATAGGTCCCATCATACACTGCATCATAATATACTATCTCCCCATGTGTCAGGATCCGCAGCAACCTATACACATCCTCAGGAGTGATGGTCATCTCTCCCTGTGGCAGCCAGAAAGTCTTTGTCTTAGAGTGCCAACGCTTTGCGACAGCGGTAATCAAACCTCGGTTCATCTGGAACCAAGGAAGCTCTAATACACATAACAAACCACAACACCTAATCAATCCCCTCTCGGCGTCAGTCAACTACTCTCTAAGCTCCATCACCCAATGTGGTACGGTCTGGAGGTACAGAATAGGGACATCCTCCTATTTAATCAAAAACAATGGAATCACATGAGTAACCTAATGTCAGGAAATCAAATAATCAATCACAGTCATCAATTTAAATATACCTATCAGACCTACCAATCCTAACTCTAAGCATTGAGGAAGGATGATCCTAGTTTTATGTCTCTAAGCATTTGAGAATAAAATGAATGGATGATTAGACCCATGAACTATCATTCGTGATGAAGATTGATTTACATTATCCTTCGATATTATAGTTACCAATGTCCTAATTCGTTGATGAAATCAAACAAGGGGAACACCCTAACTGAACATTCGATCAAATTCATTGAAGTGATCGATATCAATCAGGTTGACGCAATCGAGCAATCAGATGTCATAGAAAAGTCTCAAGCAACGTAAATTTTTTTTTCACTTACGTGACTTTTCATTCCAGCGTAATTTCTTTTACCAGAGGTGACATCTAATTTGTCATACGCGTGATTTTAATAATCTGCGTGACTTAATTTGACAGACGCGATATAAGATTTACCTTAGGCGACATTTTATTATCTAAGGTTTTTTACGCGACAAACAATTAAAATGTTTGAAACCCTAAGCGATACCAAATTTTCCGCACGCGATAAAAGATTTTCTATAGGCGTAAACAGAGCTACGGAAGGTGATACTGAATTTTCAAGAAGCGACATTTTATTTTTTCTGGCATAACTAAATTGCACGGAGGCGACATTTCTTTTCTAAAACGCAAAATTAAAATTTTAAAAATGCATTAAATGAAGTCATAAATGCAGTTCTAGAAACACGAGGAAAATATGAATGACATACCAGAGGACCATAGTTCGCTCTCCGACCGAACCGGCGCGCTCTCTCAAACCGATGCTCGCGATGTGGGACCACCTTCGTGTAAAAAGGGCTAAAATCAGAGCTAAAAATCTCAAAAGGGAAAGGTGAAAATGAATAGTAAAATGAGGGGTTTTACCCTATTTAAGGTGAAATTGGCCCTAATAAAGACTTAAAAATGCACTTTGGACCTATTATATGACATCTTCATTAGCCGGGGCATACATCAAACTTGCTTATTTCTTTAAAACGGTATCAGAAATCAAAAAATATTCCAACTAATCAAAATTTTTCAAATCAAGGAATTAATATGTTTTATTTCTGAGGGGGCATCAGAGTATCAAATTGGCATCACATCAAAAACATTTATCAGTGGGGCATATCATATCAAGTTATCATATCATATCAAGTTATCATATCATATCAATTTCATATCAGGAGGCAAATCAGTATCAGATCAGTTTACCATATCATATCAAACCTATCAACATATCAGAAATCAGTGAACCTAGGACCTATCATCAAACCATGACCCATATCATATAAGAGGTATCAGAATCATATCAGCACCATCATCAGACGCACATCATCATCATCAGGAAGTACATCAATCAGAATGATCAGAGGCATATCAGAACCAGGACCTAAATTAGATCATCATACTAAGGGAATCTTTGAATCGGTGTTCTTCACACATCGATCCAAAGAGGGGCATTTGTAGATACAAAAAATTGGCAAAAGGCTTAAATCAATCAAAAGGTGCAATCAAATCATCAAATAGCACGAAAAATCAATAAATGGAACAAAGGCAATTCAACTCAAAGGGAAATGATTAAATGATTAAATAAAGCTTGAAAAGGGGAAAAACACTACGAAATTGATTAAATTCAATTAATGACATAGTTCTTGAAATGCAAAAATCAAAATGAACATCTTACCCTTCATGGCTAAATTTAATTACTTTAATTAATTAATAAATACTAATTTCCCTCAACAAAGCAAAAAGGAGACAAAATGGACACAAATCACTCACTTTTGTTGAAATGGTCCAGCCTTTTGAAACCATTTAAATGATTGTCCCCTCCTTGTCCCCCCATTTATGGACAAAGCAAAGCCAATTGACCTTACCCAAGCATAACCATGGTTATCTCACTCTACCCCCTACCCTTGGGAAAATCTTATATATTGAAGGCATTTAGAAGCATAATGGATCCACTCCATATCTTTGAATTGCAGCAAAGCTCTGTCAATTTGCATCCACATCACTCACTTATCATTCTCATTGCTAATTAGCTTAAATTGCTTTGATCATAGTAGATTGTTCATCAAATAGAGCTAGAATTTGATAGAATAGATCTAAATTTGCATATCATATAGCTTAATTCTCATCTTTAGAGTGTCACTAGTGAGGATCATAGCTGAGAGCCTCATTTACCACTTTATTTTAGAGATCCATGAGATATTTAGATTAATTGTGCATTATTTAGATTAGTTTGCTTTGAATACTGTAATTGTCTTTTAAATCTTGTTATTTCATGAAGGTGTAAATCACTCACACACAGTATGATGTCAAATGTGTTATCAAGCAACACCTCATGGGTTGTGAGTCAACATGGTATATATGTTGTTTATACAATATCAGTAAAAGGACATCTACAACCTCAACAACATGACAATATTAATCCAATAATAGGAAATACATTACAAATGCCAAGCTCATGGTCTCAATGAAATAAACAGTGTATAAAATAATATATGATGCCTGAGCTCAAATTCAAAATAGTGAGTGTATTAATGTATGATCTAATAGTAGCAACCTCATTGATCATTACCTTTGACTCCTCCATCATTATAGAAGAGATAAATACCTACAACTATATTTCATAATTCCTCCTTTGAAGTCATAGATTAGTTTAAAATGGAGAAAGTATACAAACTCACCAATTTAATTCCAAAATTTTATAACATTGCATTCTTGTTGCTGTTGTGGTGCACAACAGTCGCAACCATGCAATGACAACAATAACATTGCATGATGCCTGAGCTCAAATTCAAAATAGTAAGTGTATTATTTTATTACTGATGTCCCTATTTGATCTAATAGCATCAATATAACAAACATAGCACTGGCCAATCAAATAGGGACATTAGGTGCTCAAACAGTGAGCTTATAAACAATGCATGATGCCCTAGCTTGCAACCCATGAGCCATCAAGATATTTTCTCATGAAATGATCATAAACAGGAGTACCACATAGTGAATATCAACATCAAAACAAATAAAGAGAGATCAAACACTTCACACAATGTATGTTGTTTGATAAGATTTTATTACTTGACTATATATATATATATATATATATATATATATATATATATATATATATATATATATATATATATATATATATATATATATATATATATATATATATATATATATATATATATATATATATATATATATATATATATATATATATATATATATATATATATGACAAGCTTTTCAAAAGTGTATCATAATTAAAGGCATGTGAATTCATATTGTACTTAATCTGAATGCCACTGTGTAATGTTTTTACTTACGATATTTTGAGACCCCTCTTATGGGAAATTACAATACCAATAATATAGTATATGAATTCTTCCTCCTAAAAGAGTTTATGGATACTCAAGTGAGTCTACAAATTTGGGAAGGTGAATTCCAAAGCTGAACTCACATATCTCTAAAATCTTACCCTTCAAAACCAAGAAAACTAAAAATAATCACTTGAATGAAATAAGGTTCAGAAGACGTACTCAACGAATAATAATAAAGTTACCAGATTTACATAGAGAATAAACTAAGTAATCCACAGAGACTATTACCCTTCACTCATTATGCCACTAAGTCTGGTGTCTCAGCCTCAATAACCAAAATAGTTGTATGGACTTTATCCAACCAATTGTCAAGCCTGTCCCGTAATGATTTGATTTGTGGGATTCCTAGCACTCTAGGCTACACCCAAGATACATGCACAATCCCTTCAACTTGATCAATTACCCCTTCAATCAAATGCACATAAATACTTTTCATAAGAAGATATTCAACATCTTCTACTGATAATTTGGTACATTCAGTAATGACCCTCAATGGGATTGTTTGATCTTCTGAAGGTCGGCCGAATATGATCTCCATCAAACACAAGATATTAATATTTTCCAACATTTTTTTCTCTTTCTCAACAAGACCTGGTTGTGCATTAAGGGCTTCCATATGAGTATGGAAAAGTTCTTGATATCAGACAAGATCACCAAAATTGAAAACTTACAAAACATAGTAAAGTCATTCTACACTTGTTCCCATAAGACTTTTCACTATTGGATGGGCTAATAATTCTCCAAAATTGTATATATTATCTCCAAGCAGAGCAACAAGAGATGAGTCAAATGCCTGATCTAGTTTAAATGGTTATGAAAGAGACTCTACAGTCGTATAAGCCAAATAGAGAAGAGCACTTTTGTAAAACTTAGCAAACTCTTGTCTTGATTTATGATATTTCGATGAGACCCAATGGTAGCTTGCATAAACAGTAGGATCAATATCTGTCATACTATCTAGAGTGCTTTTTCCATCATCTAGCAACCTTTTGCACTCTTTTGTTCACCTTGCTCAAGTTTTAATGTATCTATTTGAATTCTAACATATATGATAGGTTCATCAATCCTCATCTGCCTTGTGGCACGAAGCTTCTCAATTAATCCCTCCAAAAATCTAATAGCAGCCTCCTTTTCTGTGTACTGACATGAAACTATAATAGCAAAGTGTGCAAGCTTAAGTAGATTTATCTTTGTTTCAAATTCTGTAATAAAATTATGAAATAGATGAATAAGTGTATCACCACCTTGCAGAACCATAAGGAGCAAGAACTGATCCAGTTTGAGGGTGAGTTGATGCCATAGCTTGCACTCGTAGAGATTCACCATGGCGGCATACCATTCTGCAAAATCTGGTTGCAATGTCCTCTGCTGCTCCAAATACTTCACACCACTCTCCATTCCTTTCGTCTTGAACCCTCTCTGGTTATCTCTCACCCTCTTCACCTTACCCACTCTTCCCTCTATTACAAAAAATAGATTTACAGCCTAGGACTTGACTAAATATATTGTTTTATTAAGATTTTATTAAGACAAAGTATTTTGGGTTAGTCTTATGTTGTTTTATAAGATTTTATTAAGACTAAATATATGATGTAAACTCATAATTATACTTGATATATATAATACAATGGTATGTAGTTTAATCTATACATTTGTGAGATGTGATTAATTTCAATTATATGATGTTTTGGGATTAAATTGGTGAGTTTGGATAGTTTCTCCATTTTAAACTAACTTATGACTTCAAAGGAGGAATTATGAAATATAGTTGTAGGTAGTTATCTCTTTTATAATGATGGAGGAGTCAAAGGTAATGATCAATGAGGTTGCTGCTATTAGATCATACATTAATACACTTATTGTTTTGACAACAATAACATTGCATGATGCCTGAGCTCAAATTCAAAATAGTAAGTGTATTATTTTATTACTGATGTCCCTATTTTATTATTGATGTCCCTATTTGATCTAATAGCATCAATATAACAAACAGATCACCGGTCAATCAAATAGGGACATGAGGTGCTCAAACAATGAGCTCATAAACAGTGCATGATGCCCTAGCTTGTAGCCCGCGAGCCATCAAAACATTTCTTCATGAAATGATCATAAACGGGGAGTACCACATAGTGAATATCAACAAAAAAACAAATAAAGAAAGATCAAACACTTCACACAATGCCTTGAAGGTAATAGCAATGATGCCCTAGCTCTCAAAGCTCGTGAGTCATCGAACATTCCAAATGCAAAGATGTAAACAATGCCAGTATTAACATTCATATTTTGCCATTAAATCAACAAATTCCATCAAAATGAAATTGATTTAATGAGAAGACAAAGCTCGAATGCCTACCTCAAGTCATGGCTGCCATATAAAGATCAAATGCTAAGGAACTATATTATAAAATTTCATGCCAAATTTCAAGGCATGAAATTTTATAACTGTACATATATTTTCTTCAACTCCCCCACATTGTAAACTCAATGCTAAGGAGAAAAAAATATGATGTCAAAAAGTATATAATTTCATGCCTTGAAATTTTATAACATAGTTCTTAGCAGCTGCCATATGAAGAGCAGTGCAAGGTGGCAACTATCTCATTTTACCACAGTTAAGGCCCTCTTTTACCATGTTTTATGAGATTTATGTTTTTACCGTGCTTTATGAGCTTTATATTATTTTTTAAGTGAAGACAAAGATTATCTTAATTTGTTATCTTTAAATTTTATTCATTTTATGATTTTAAAAATTGAAATAAAAAATATAAACTTTTAAGAAACTTTTACATCTTTTCATCAAATGACCCAAAACATCAAGAATGGTCATATATGGTCGCTAATAGCCAACTTTCAAAAGAATATGAATGAATGCAAACATACATAAGTGGATGAACATAAATAATTAAGGTAACAGACATTGCCTGAAATGAAGTGTTGACCTGGGGTTCAATCCAGTATACTCTTGTATGATCCAAAACTTGCAAGGAAGGAAAATATGGGGTTAGATCCAAAAGATCTAAGCAATACCTGGCACCTTATTACTAATCCTCATCTACAATTATGCATGTGCATAGTCAAGCCATACACTTCTAAAATGAACTATGCTACAAAACATGTGCACTCAGGAAACATCTGCATGCAGTGAGTAAATCAAGACCAAAATGGAACAAAAAGTATGATGTCAAATGTGTTATCAAGCAACACCTCATAGGTTGTGAGTCAACATGGTATATATGTTATTTATAAAATATCAGTAAAAGGACATCTACAACCTCAACAACATGGCAACATTGATCCAATAACAACAAATACATTACAAACGTCAAGCTCACAGTCTCAATAAAATAAACAGTGTATAAAATAATATATGGTGCACAACAGCAGCAAGCATGCAATGACAACAATAACATTGGATGATGCCCGAGCTCAAATTCAAAATAGTAAGTGTATTAATGTATGATCTAATAGTAGCAACCTCATTGATCATTACCTTTCACTCCTCCATCATTATAGAAGAGATAACTTCCTACAACTGTATTTCATAATTCCTCTTTTGAAGTCATAGGTTAGTTTAAAATGGAGAAAGTATACAAACTCACCAATTTAATCCCAAAACATCATATAACTAGAATTAATCACATCTCACAAATGTATAGATTATACTACACACCATTATATTATATATATCAAGTATAATTATGAGTTTACATCATATATTTAGTCTTAATAAAATCTTATAAAACAACATAAAACTAACCCAAAATACTTTGTCTTAATAAAATCTTAATAAAACAATATATTTAGTCTTAATAAAATCTTATAAAACAACATATATTGTGTGAAGTGTTTGATCTCTCTTTATTTGTTTTGTTGTTGATATTCACTATGTGGTACTCCCCATTTACGATCATTTCATGAGGAAATGTCTTGATGGCTCGCGGGCTGTAAGCTAGGGTATCATGCATATTTATGAGCTCACTGTTTGAGCACCTCATGTCCCTCATAATCAAATAGGGACATGAGGTGCTCAAACAATGAGCTCATAAACAATGCATGATGCCCTAGCTTGCGGCCTGTGAGCCATCAAGACATTTCCTCATGAAATGATCATAAACAAGGAGTACCACATAGCTAGTGAATATCAACAACAAAACAAATAAAAAGAGATCAAACACTTCACACAATGCCTTGAAGGTAATAGAAATGATGCACTAGCTCTCAAAGCTCGCGGGTCATCAAGCATTCAAAATGAAAAGATGTAAACAATGTCAGTATTAAATAGTGAGCCCATGAACAATGTATGATGCCCTAGCTTGCAGCCCACAAGCCCTCAAGACATTTCCTCATGAAATGATCATAAACGGGGAGTACCACATAGTGAATATCAACAACAAAACAAATAAAGAGAGATCAAACACTTCACACAATGCCTTTAAGGTAATAGAAACGATGCCCTAGCTTTCAAAGCTCATAGGTCATCAAGCATTCCAAATGAAAAGATGTAAATAATGTCAGTATTAAACAGTGAGCTCATGAACAATGTATGATGCCCTAGTTTGTAGCTCGTGAGACATCAAGGTATTTCCTCATGAAATGATCATAAACGGGGAGTACCACATAGTGAATATCAACAACAAAACAAATAAAGAGAGATCAAACACTTCACACAATGCCTTGAAGGTAATAGCAACGATGCCCTAGCTCTCAAACCTCGCGAGTCATCAAGAATTCCAAATGAAAAGATGTAAACAATGCCAATATTCAATAGTGAGCTCATAAATAATGTATGATGCCCTAGCTTGCAACCCGCGAGCCATCAAGACATTTCCTCATGAAATGATCATAAACGGGGAGTACCACATAGTGAATATCAACATCAAAACAAATAAAGAGAGATCAAACACTTCACACAATGCCTTGAAGGTAATAGCAACGATGCCCTAGCTCTCAAAGCTCGCAGGTCATCAAGCATTCCAAATGCTAAGATATAAATAATGCCACTATTAACATTCATAGTATGCCATTAAATCAACACGTGTCATCAAAATGAAATTGAGTTAATGAGAAGACAAAGCTTGAATGCCTACCTCAAGTGCTAATGCCCTCTTCCCACACGGTGTTGGCCTCTTCGCGCATGCCAAACTTGAATGCCCTCTTCGCAACACGCAAAAGTGCAGTGTCATCTTCGCAACAGCTCTTCGAATTCACAAAAATTACAAATGACACTTTTTTTTTCTTTTTTTTTGTTTATAACCAAGCGGGTGTCACAATTACGACATCATCATCGCTATTATGACACTATTGGGGGCATTGCAAAAAAAATAAATACAAAAAACAAACACAAATGGTAGTGGTGTCACAAATTGGCATCGAAATTCGACCCCAAATGTTGTAGTGAGAGGTTTAATCAAGCTTCTCCCTAAGGAAGGTGATAAAACTCAAGTAAAAAATTGGAGACCAATTACTCTCTTAAACATATCATATAAAGTCATAGCTAAATTATTGACTAATAGAATTGCTAAAGTTCTAAATGACATTATTTCGATGACTCATACATGCTTTATTAAAGGTAGATTTATCCTAGAAAATCTTATCACCAATTGGGAGGCTATGCATTGGGCAAGAGCTGACAAGAAAAATGTGGCTATGATCCTCTTGGACTTTGAAAAGGCATATGATAGAATTGAATGGCACTTTGTGATTGCAATGCTCAAACAGTTTGGCTTCCCAAACTATTTTTGTAAATGGGTAGAGATTTTGTTTAAAGATTCTAATACTATTATTGAGATTAATGGAGAACTCTTTGATTATGTCCCCTTGGGTAGATCTATCAAACAGGGATGACCACTAGCCCCTACCCTATATCTGATTGTTGCTGATGCTATGACTTATATTCTTAAGGCTACTGAGTTTGGCCCCCTATTAAAGGTCTCTCCCTTCCTAATAATGAAGATTTACTCATTGAGAAATTTGCAGATGATACAACTCTCTTTGTTGAACTCTCAAAACAAAACTTTGATAGAGTGGTTTGTAGGATTCAAATATTTTGTAAAGCCTTTGGTGCTAAGGTAACCCCTCATAAATCTATTGTTCTTAGATGGGACAACACCTCTCCCCCTTGGCTTGGTGTAAAAGGATGGCAGTGGTCAGGTCCTAAGGTTATTGTAAGATATTTGGGAATACCCTTTGCTCTTGATCCTTCACTTAATGAAATGTGGAATTGGATTTTTAAGAAAATTGAAAATAAAAATTTAAAGTGGAAAACTCATATGTTATCTCTAGTAAGAAGACTACAAATAGTCCAAAAAGTTCTATCATCTCATGCAATTTATTATGCTTCTACTTGGTTGTTTACCAATTCCCAAACAAATAAGCTTGAGAAGATTCTGAGGGATGTTCCATGGTCAAATGGTATTGGAAATAGGAAGAGACATAATGTAAAGTGGGAGTGGTGTTGTACCCCAAGAATACAGGGAGGTTTGGGAATCAAGGATCTCAAAAAGCAAGGTATGACTTTAACTTCCAAGTGGATTATTAAAGCTATTTCTGGTGATGAACCTTGGAAAGTCCTAATTAGAAATAATATTGCCAAATCCTTTATTAAAAAAGGAAAATCCAAAAGTAATGTCCCATTTCTTGACATCCTCTTAGGAGATTTTGATGTGAAATTCTTTGGATCTAAGGTGTTCTCTACTCCGTGGAAGGCATGGAAACATATTAAACCACTCCTATGTTCCAGAAGTGTTGTTGGGAGAAATCCATACTTCTCAGTTCTAGACAGATCAATCTGGTGGGGGATATACCTTAACGATAAACCCCTTGCCCTCACTTAGTGTTGTTTAGCAAAAAAGTTGGAACTGCAAAGGCATATCCCTCATCAGAGATATTCTGGTTGATAATAGAATCTCCTCCTGGGAAGAATTAAGCAGCAGGTTTGGTATCCCTCCCTCTCAGAAAAAAAACTTACACTCTTATTACAAAAGGCTGTGGGTAATTGGTTTCCTAGTAAGTGCATTGTTTCTAGTCAGAATCCTTCTTACATAAAGTGGAGTGATGGTAATACCCTTGGTAATTTCTCTTGCAAGCAAATTTATAAAATGCTTACTGATAGTAACAACATCTTTAATGAAATTAATCAAGCCTGGGGCTTGAACTGGTCTAGCAACACGTGGCATTTAATCATTGAATTGTTATGGCATTCTCATGTTGAGCCCAAAAAAATTTGTTTTAAGTGGATTTTTCTATTGAAAAAGCATGCTATTGGTTATTTTGTGTCTCAAGGTTCAAAAAACACCATCTTGTGTTCTGTTTGCAATTGTACTGAGTCATATGAACATCTTCTCTTTGAGTGTCAGTGGGCTATCAATGTTTGGTATTCTTTTTTTGATAATAAAGTCTTGAGGAATGTTGATTTGAGTCTGTCTTGGCATGAAATCTTGGTTGGATATGTGGAGAAATTTGATAGAAAACTTAATGACTTCTGGATCACATTCACTACTGAAGTTCTTTGGCTTATTTGGAAATAGAGAAATGAAGACATCTTCCAAGCTAAGAGAAGGGACCTTACTGAGTTTAACTCTAAACTCACATATTTTACTATATTGTCTCAGGTCACTGCTACTATCCAGATCTCGAGAGAAAGATTCCAAAGCTTGATTAAGGAAGGGGCTACAATCTTATTTGATAAAGACATCCAAACTCTTAATGTTCCTGAACCAACGCACAAGGAAACTCAAAGGTATGAAGAACAATTTGTCAATGATTCAACAACTCTCAGCATTCAAGACACTATGTTGCCATAGGACAACATTGATAGAGACAAAAGGGAGGAGACTGATAACTATGTAGATGGTGGAAATGAGGTCAACAATGAAGACCACTAGAGAGCTAATGAACACAATTCAAGTTACGGTGAAGAAAGTGGGCAGGAGAAAGGGTGGGACTGATAGGTCCTACAATGATTTCACTTATTCTACTAACAGTCTTTTATTAGCAGAGTTTTTTGTAACAATTTTGTCTCCGATGTAATATTTTGTATCTAGCTTCATGTAACTTCTGGATATTTA
This sequence comes from Chamaecyparis obtusa, assembly GCA_027943335.1. Lineage (NCBI taxonomy): Eukaryota > Viridiplantae > Streptophyta > Pinopsida > Cupressales > Cupressaceae > Chamaecyparis > Chamaecyparis obtusa. Next base: position 90,777 of record BSBK01003955.1, read on the forward strand.
TATCCAATGTAATTTTTTGGCAACCAATCATACTTTGGTTGTAACTTTCAGTTGTTATCAGTTGACTCTATATTTTCAATAGAAAAAAAATAATATAACAAAAAAATATTGGTAAAATCATTCATTCATTAACTAACTAGAGTAATAATTTCTTAGAATAAGTAGCTAGATCAATAAACATGTTTACATCAATATCAAATTCTTGTTGAAATTATATATCATAGATAAACTAGAGTATGTCTTTCTCCTTGTAAAATTGGAGATGTCCCTATGTTTGATTACAAGAGAAATCTGTTTGGTTTATAAATAATCTTGTTTTGTTTTTTAATATAATTTTTATAGCCAAAATATATAAGCCACTTTGAACTTTCACCCATCTCCTGTTTACATACATAATAGGTGCATGAGGTTCCTACTGATTTTATAACACACAAAAATATTAGTAGAGATTATAGGAATTTATAGCTTAATGGTCATGTTTCACATGCCTAGGGATAAATGTCTAGATTAGATGATCACAAGAAAGAGAGAAGTCTCATAACAATAAAACTAACCTTCAAGGAAAGTAAGGTGTCACACTAGAAGTGGGACTGAGAAAATCAACAAAAGACTAAATTAATTTTGACCAAAACAAGGAACCAATGAGAAACAAGGGTCTCAAACCTATACTAAAGAATTCTCTTTCACAACACACAAAAGAGTATGAGGAGATGAAGATGGACATTTCCTCCTTTTTCAAACTATGGTTCAAGTAATATTATGGAAAAATGGAAAAAAGAGGTGACCTCTCCTTTAGAGGATTAACAACAACCAAAAGGGTGACAACACAAAGATGGATCAAAAGACAATCATCGGCCATATTAGAAGAGTGTGAATAAGACCTGAATTAGATGAAACACGAGTTGAGCATGTAATAAGATGAACCACAAATTCAAGGCATGACAAGGCTACACTTAAAAAAGTAATAAGTGTGTTCATTTCAAGTGGGTGACATGGTATACTTGATGTTGTAGCCTTATAGACAGTCTACTCTTTGGAGGAGTGGAACTGAGAAGCTCAAGCCTCACTACTATGGTCATTTCTGAGTTATCTAATGGGCAGGTGAGGTTGTCTATGAGCTAGACCTATCGATGGATATAAGAGTGCATAATTTTTTCCATGTTTCACGCCTCAAGAAGGCATTGGGGTGACATGTCATTCCTTCTTCAATTTTTCCACCCCTGGATGATGGGGGTCATTGGAGTTGATTCCTGATGCCATTCTCAAGACCAAAGAGAGACATCTTCAGAGACAGATCATTAGAGAGTTTTTGGTAAAATGGAAGGACCCACCAGTGGAGGATGCCACGTGGGAGTCAAAGGAAATTTTGCAGCATCCAACATTGTGATTTATTAGGGACAAGCAATCTTGGAGAGGGTGGATTGTAAAGTCCCCTTTTTAGCATGAGTTGATATTTGAGGATGTTAGCCAATTATTGCAACCCTTGTGGGATAATGAGTTGATTTGAGGGTATTTGGTTGGTCGGTTGATCTCAATGTTGGGGGCATGTTGCATTCATAGTGTTATAATCCTACTATGATGTTCATCATTAGCTTATTATTAGATTACTTACTATTTATAGTAAGTCAATTATTAATTTTATTCTATTTTTGGCAGGACATGCTTGGTATGGGTCACCAGGTGTTTTGGAGTTTGGATTAGTCATTAGTGTTGAGAATTATTGGTTATAATGCATTTATTAATTAAGTTTAAGTTAATTAATAATATGACTTAAAATATGACCAAAGTACTTTGTTATTATTATATTTTTTGTTATGTGTGGCACCGACATAAAGAGGGATGGGTTATTCTTTATATACTTTCAAATATTTGAAATGTGGTGGCTTGACATTGGCAAAGTGCATTTAAGTTATGTGAAGTGTCATGTTGAAGCTACTGGTTTGATGGCTTGAAGGGAATAAATATAATGCTTTGATTGAAATTGAACCTCATGTTGGAAACTGCAATTGAAGAAATTCTTGTATTGTCATTGATGTCAAACCTTAACTGGTAAGATTGTTTCTATCTAAGAAAGTACAATATCTATTTGATTGTTGAGAAGGATTAGGGAAAGGGTGGTAACAATAGCACCTAAGGAAAGGTTGAGTTATCTTGATACTTCAATGGGTACTTGAATATGTGGCACAATGATAAGACAATGTATTGTTTATCTAAGTAAGAAGCAAGACTAAAGAAGTAGGCTTAACCGAGCAAAAGTGAAGAAATCTAGTTTGAGCCGAGTGATGTTAGTGTTGATCGAACTAGTATATGCTGAGTAAATTTAGTGTTGATCAAACATCAGTTTATTACCGAGGAAGACAACATTAGCCAAGGGAAACAGTTTCAGTGGAGACCAAGCTACACAATGATGACTAAGGAGTTGAACATAGTATTAACCGAGCGTCAGTAATTTACATTTGAGGAAGAATTCAGATTCCTACCCGACATGTTTGAATTCTTGGATTATGTAAATCATGTTGACTTTATTTATAGAATGTATGGATCATTTAATGCACAATAAACCATTTCATTGTGATCCCATAAAGAGATTAGAGATGTTTCTAGAAGGATGGGTGAAGAACATAATGTAGGAAGGATTCGATGAATCTGACCTAACCCTAAGATCTATGGAGGAGATTAAGCGGCAAAAGATGGATCTACCTATCGAAGAGGTATTAAGGAAACCTAAGTTTGAGGTTGAAGGAGTATGATGGAGTAGATGTTGTTATTGATGGAATAAGCAGAAAAGGCTAAAGGAGAAGGAGTTGTGATTGCTTGAAGTGAATTCTGGGCAGATCAGTGATGGAGATGGAAATGGATCTTAGTCAGTAAGCCAACATATATATGTAAGAATTGGATCTGTTATTTGCAAAGTGATTTGTATGTTTTCAGATCAAACACTGTTGTTACTTTCTAACCATTGTATCAGTTTAAATCCTTTAATCAAGGTTGACCTAGCAGTTATTGTATAAATACTTTAATCAAGGTTGCATTCTAATGGAATGTACTTAAGTCCTCTAACAAGGCACACTCCTAACAGGGTGGTTGAAATCCTTTAACTGGGTCACACCTAGCAGTGTGTTTGTAAACCTTTGACAGGGCTGGCTTTTCACAGAGCTCACTTCAGAAGAGTGAAAATATCAGTAGCATGTTACAAAGTGGTTTTTCTCAAATTGGGTTTCCACTATAAATCTTGGTGTCAATACTTGTGTGAATGTTTTCATTTGAACATTTCTGTGTTTTGCAAGTTAAATACTATTGGATAGTCGACTGCACTGTTATATGTTTATGATACACATTCTGTAATGACCGAGTAGCTGTTGGTTGTTAGATCTGAGTTATTGAAGAGTTTAAAAGTTTAATTTATACATCTGGACCTAAGAACAACTAATTCACCCCCCTCTCTTTGTTGTTCTAAATCATATTAACAATTGGTATCAGAGCTGTTGGTGCTTACAAAGAACAAGTTTAAAGGTACTTGAAGTAAATGATCAGGATGTATAAGAAGGAGGTACCAAAGTTGAATAAGGAGAACTTCACTACATGGTAGAGTCTAATGAAACTACATCTAGCTAGTATTGGTGACTTAGAAAAGTATTATGTTGAACATGACTATGTCACACCTGTTGCACTCTTGATTGCTGAGGAGATGAGAGCTAAACAAGAGCACAACCAAGCAATGTTGGAGATTGCATCTGCCTTGAGCTATCCTAAATTTGAAGACATCAAAGATTGCACAAATGCAAAGCAAATGTGGGACACTCTTGCAAACATCTATGGTGGAGACATAAATGTACTAAGGGCAAAAGCTGAAAGCCTGAGAGGTAAATTTGATGAAATGAAGATGCAAGAAGGTGAGAATATTGCTCAATATTAGTTCCATTAGAGGAGCTAATGGAACTATTGAAGATGAGATTGTTATTGGAAAAGTATTGAGAACTTTGCGTCCTATTTATGCCATTAAAATTTTAGCAATTCAAGAATCTAGATGTAACCCTAGCAATGCTCCAATACTGGAAAGTCTTGTTGGTAAGCTTAATTCTTTTGAACTTTCTAATTATTATGACTTCACTGTTGCTAATTTTGAATCTACATTCAAGTCACAAATGGTTCTGAATAAGTCTAAGAAAGAAAAAGAAAGATGCATCAGTGAGAGTGAAAGTGATAGTGACACTTCTGATGAAGAACTAGAGGATCTTGAAGCTCTTATGGCCAGAATATTGAAAAGAGGAAAAGGCAAGTATAAAGGTAAACTCCCTATCATATGTTTCTCATGTAGCAAATTTGGTCATATAGTTGCAAGATGTCCTGACAGGGATGACAAGGATTAGGAAAGAGATGGAAAGCACAAAGATAAGAGAGAACACAGAGGTTACTGAAGGTACAAGGACTACAAAGATAAAGGTAAGAAATCCTGTTACATTTCTGAAGAAGAAACTGACACTAATAGTGATGATTTTGAAATTGAAGTAGTCTATGGTGCTATGAAAGATGAGTCTGATGAAGATGAGAAAACTACACTTGTATCCTATGTGAACAAAAATGACAAATGGATTATTGATGGTGGTTTCTCATACCACATGACTGATGACAAAAGTAAGTTTGATACCCTCGATCATTACAAAGGTAGAAGTGTTAAGTTTGGTAATGATGCACCATGTCCTGTAAAGGGTAAATGATTAATTAAGTTGATTGATAAGATCACTTGTGAAAATGCTTATTGGGTTGAAGGTCTTAACTATAATTTGCTAAGTGTTGCACAGTTTAATAGCACTAGTTACTGAGTGGAATTTCATCACAGGAAGGCTAAAATATTTGATGCCATTGGTGAACTGATTGGAAGTGGAGAATGAACAAGAGGTTATTTGTTCTATCTAGACCTATCTAAGGAGACATGTTTGATTGCACAACTTGATGATATATGGTTATGGCATAAGAGGCACTACTACATTTGAGGTCAAATTCCAATGGCCATTTGTCGGCATTTCGACAGATGAGTCTGTCACCATTTTTACGTAGGAAATTGCGATAGAAGACGTATCCCTCAGTTTATCGACACCACATCACGTCAAAAACTTGCACATGTCAACAACTTTGTTATGGCATTTTCTGCGGTTCATCCATTGGAATTCCAACACAATGACCTATCGAAAATATACAATCTTTGTCAGAATTAACTATTGAAAACATATCCTTTCTGACATTATAACTATTGGAATAGCGATAGTTTCCACCTAATTCTGAAAAATATACCTGTCGGTGATATGGCATTAATGTCAGAGTTTCTATTGAAAAATTACTATTTTCAACACTTAAACTATCAGAAGAGCGACAGTCCTTCAACATTTCTCCGACAGGTTTCCCTGTCGAATGTATAGCATTACTGTCAGAAGTATTGTCGTAAATTATTTTTCTCTGACATTTTATTTGTTGAATGCATAGTGCTTCTGTCGGAATTAATTATGAAGTGTCAAAAAACTGACGGATATGCACATTAAAGATAAAAAAAACTCAAGAGACCATCATAGGTTCTCTCTTTCTTCGGTCTATATTATTGACAAAATGTTTTACCTTTCATTAGCTCATCAAATTCGGGGATTTGAATGAATTTAATAGAATATTTTCATGACAACGTATATTATTTAAGTTGACATTGCATGGATTTATCTACTTCGCACACTTGTAGACTATGAGGAGGGCGATAAAGAAGCATGGCCATGGGAGGAGATGCTTCTTTATCATCATCTTCATAGTATACAAGTGCGTGAAGTAGATAAATTCATTCAACATCAACTTAAATAATATACGTTGTCATGAAAATATTCTATTAAATTCTTTCAAATCCCCAGATTTGATGAGCTAATGAAAGGTAAAACATTCTATCAATAATATAGACCGAAGAAAGAGACAACCTATGATGGTCTCTTGAGTTGTGTTATCTTTAGTCCTAGCTACTGTCCTAGCTACCTGTCGATCATCGAGAATAATCACCACCTTGCATTTATGTACACTGCACAAATTGATCCCAGTCTCACAAAAACATTTTACACTTGTACATCTCATCAATACTGGAGGCCTAAAGTAATTTTATATGATCACTAGCACATTTCATGCATGGATGAGAAACAGTATCCAAAGTTTCTAGATAAACATTTTTTAGAAGAGGAATGAGTGTAGGCCAAAGAAGGGATAATTCCACAACAAAAAGGAAGACATCTTTTTAGCCTGGGTCTGGATCCTACCCCAATTGTCAAAGGATCTAGGGCCAGTCTAGAAAGATGTCTTCCCATTTTGTCTACAACATTATGTCCATCCATGATCTCAGGAATATCATCATCTTTCTACTCTTCATTTGCCAAAATATATCGCTTCTTCAAGCTTGCAGAGTAATCTTATTAATAAAAGAACTCTTGCCAACATTAGGGTACCCACATATCAAAATAGTTGATGTTATCGGTGCTTGTGCTCAAGGATATCGATTCACTATTTTGAAATGGCCAAATCATTTTTATTTCATTTGTAGAGAAAAGGAGTGGGAGAAAATGAGCGGGTGAAAGTTGATCGAGCACGAGAGAAGGCATTGCATTTTATTTGATCATGAATGCTCTCTGAAATGACCAATCATGTTTTCTATTTGATTTTTTTTGGTGTTTTTTTTCCCCATATTCAGTAGATAAAAATCATAGCGGCAACCACTTAGCCATCTTTTTGATGTTCTGAGTATTTTACAAAGATATAGGTATGTGGATTTATCATTCAGTTGCTTGCAGTTATTGGTCAAATGCAAATATTTTGTCAAGTTGAAAGGGCAAGATATCAGTTTGGTGTTTTTGGTTTATGTTAAAAGTCGATTTGGTAAAATCCTCAAAAAACACACTACATGTTCTAAAATGCAAAGAAGTTGAATGTTAAATGTAAGATATATATCTCATCCATAGTAATCAAGAGAAAGGACATGAAACTTATAAGGAGATTTACCAAACCAAAAATATAAGCGAATAGGAAACATGATTGGTACCTTATGAATTGGTTTTTGAGGTGCACAATCTTCATCAATCTCTTGAGAACAAGACCCCTCCTCACAAAAAATGCATTTAACGGATTAAACAAATCTACAAAACTAAACCAATGGCATGTTTAGAACAAAGAAATAGATTGATAATAATATGCTGAAAATTCTATTATGTTTAATACACGCAAAAGGACCAGTCCCAACAATTCTTAATCATACTTTATCTGATATGATAATAACATGCTAATTAAACTGATAAAGGTGTTATCTGCATTTAATCTACCAATTACTAATTACACAAAAAACAAATTACAAAACTAAACCAATGGCATGTTCTTTGTGTGGTACAAGGAAGATTTGGCTATGAAAAAAAAAGTGAAACAACCTCATCATTTTTATTTTGATTGGATAGAGGAGCGAAAGCTGAGCATGAGAGAAGGTGTGTGATTTCTTCATCTTTCGAGCATCTGGCATCATATTCGACTGCAAATTTCAAATGCATTGCATTTTATTTGATCACGAATGCTCTCTGAAATGACCACATTCTACTGGTGTCATGCCCTAGCCCGTGCTTTATCTCCATTATTTGATATTATTGGTGCTTGTGCTCAAGGATATCGATTCACTATTTTCAAATGTTTGGATCGTTTAGACAGTTACATTTCCTGACTGTTACTCTAGTACACAGTCAGGAAATGTAATTGTCTAATGATTATATGTAATGTTGAATGGATTAAATGCTTTATTCTTGGTAGAAGTGAATGGAAGGAATAGTGTGTATTAAATACAATCCAGTCACTTATTGAATGCTTTGGAGACTACTAGTTTGACTGTCCATGCACTACCAGTGACTGAGATTTATTAAAGGATACAAAACCCTTCATTTTGGGGTTATTGTGTGTGGATTCAAATGTAGGTTTGATTTGGTTAATGTTTAGAAGAGATCAATAAAGTATTTAAAGACAATCTTACATGCTTGGAGAGGTTTGAGAGGCACTTATCATGACTATACCCTCACAAACATCGGCATAGACTGGTTTTACTAAGTTTCCTTTCTCTATTTTGAGGTTTCCTTTCTCTACCGTAGGGGTACAGTCAGAGGGTTCATTGACAAAATTATCCTTTGAATGGTTACTATGAATATGAATGATTTGATAAATCATATTGCTCATTTTACTTGAAGTTTGGAATAGCTTGTGCGAGGGTGAAAGTAGTTTTGATCATTTTGATCATGACTGTTCCTCTACACAGTCAAGAAATGTAACTGTCTAATGATTATATGTAATTTTGAATCGATTAAATACTTTATTCTTGGTAGAAGTGAATGGAAGGAATAGTGTTGGTGTGAGGTTTCCTTTATTATTGAATTCAATGGTTTCCAAGATGTGTTGAGGAGTTTTCTCCTTGTTTAATGTTAACTATTCCTACACAATCCACTCATACAATAGTGAAATGCTATGTGGAAGGGATGGTTGATAGTGTTCCTTGAGGGAAGGGGGATTGTGAAAGACTTTTTATCATTATATTGTGTATTTTCAATATGTTTGGTTGTAGGGTAGACCAGGAGAATGAAGGATCACTCACCGATTGCATGATAACCCAGTTTTGAAGGGTCATTGGTTGAGGGGATAGTCAAGATCCCGATGATTGGGCCATTGGAGGACCCTATTTCTTTATATTAATTTCTATTCAAATTGGATGCATGGATTTCTTGTGAATTATCAGCTGCTATGTATCCTGCAACTGCATCCATAAATCTGCATATACTTCTCTACGGTTGTAAGCCACTTAGAGATCAAAATAGAGAAACTAAATCAAAATTGTTCTTTGTCCTATTCCCTTTTAACAAAGTATCAAATATAAATGATACAATATACATTTGATGCCCTAAGCTATCAAATATACAAATGGCGCCTACCTAGAAGCTCACCAGGAGAATGAAGGATCACTCACTGATTGCATGATAACCCGATTTTGAAGGGTCACTGGTTGAGGGGACAGTCAAGGTCTGAATGATTGGGCCATTAGAGGACCCTAGCTCTTTGTATTAATTGCTATTCAAATTGGATGCATGGATTTTTTGTGAATTATTGGCTGCTATGTATCCTGCAATTGCATCCGTAAATCTGCATATACTTCTCTAGGGTTGTAAGCCACTTAGGGATCAAAATAGAGAAACTAAATAAAAATCATTCTTTGTCCTATTTCCTTTTAACAAAGTATCAACTATCAATGATACAATACATTTGATGCCCTAAGCTTTCAATACAAATGGCACCTAGCTAGAAGCTCACGGGCTATCCATTTGATAACCACAATCAACATTTCAAAAAAATGGATATCCTTGAGCACAAGCACCAATAACATCAAATAATGGAGTTAAAGCACGGGCTAGGGCACGACACCATTAGAATGTGGTCATTTCAGTGACAACAATTTACAATGCGATCCTTTGGCATGTATTAAACAGAATAGAATTTTTAGCATATTATTATCATTCTATTTCTTTGTTGTAAACATGCCATCGGTTCAGTTTTGTAACTTCACTATTGTATGAGTGGATTGTGTAGGAATAGTTAACATTAAACAAGGAGCAAACTCCTCAACACATCTTGGAAACCATTGAATTCAATAATAAATGAAACCTAACACCAACACTATTCCTTCCATAGTTGCAAGATACATAGCAGTCGATAATTCACAAGAGATCCATGCATCAAATTTTTATAAGGATGTCCTACTAATCAATAGGAATTTTCTTGAGATGACCAATGATTATGCATTTTGATGGTAGTGTGCTAGTTCAAAAGGATAATATAAATCTAAAACAATTTTTTCTAATTTTCTCAAACTATAAATGTGGTTAAAGGGAAAATATTATGTGGAAAACCCACAAACCAAGCTAGCAAATGATTGTACATCAAATTATTCCTATATTCATTCAAGTATTGCTATGCTTCAGCTACCTGACCTTTGAGCTTCATCTAGAGGAATGTGTAGCTTTAAGATAGAGTTACTTTTTGGGCCTTACAATAGGGTGGAATATGATCAAGATTTGTTTAGGTTGTATCTTTGTTAGTCCCATTGTTAGGTTCTTATAGTTCATGGTTTGAATCTATTATGGTTGTGTAAGGGATTTGTAGATGCTTTTTCTAACATAATTATTGGACACCATGATTGGAACAACTGGTTGTTAGCTATTGTACACATGAATCATATCTGTTAGTGATTCTTTGTGTTCAAGAATTCGTTGATCAATCTTTGAGATTTATTGTCCCAGCTTTAAAAGAGTGATAAAAGATATAGTGAGTGCTATCTTTTCCAAGTGTTTTGTGGGTGCCATTATCTTCTAGGAGTAATTGTTGGAACCAAATTATGTTATTTGCCTCTAGTAAATATTGCAGACACAACCATCTTCTTGGTGAAGGGTTTCTTCCATCCCCATGAGGCACTATTGCATGGTTTCCATTCCCTTATAGTATACTGAACCTAATTTAATACAAGTGTGCACTATTTTGGGTTCCATAATTTATGGCCCCTACACTATGGTTGTTAGCCTAATTAAGACAGGCATACCTTTGCATATAATAAGAGGCCGACATGAAACAAACATCTAGAGGTTACGGGGTTGTTCCCTATCCATAATTTATTATTTAAGTGCTAAGTGATGATGGGTATATCATGTAATTCATACCTAGTGTGTCTCTTTCTTTCTCTCCACATTTCACATTAGGAGTATATGTTATAAAATACTAATGAAATCAACTATAGGTCAAATCTAATAAAAATTGCAATATAAAGATTAAAATAGATCTTGAAGAAATATGGGAACCACTTTTGATAGATATTGTACAAATGAAGAAAATACTCCAAAGAGGAAATGCTTCAATGTGGAACAATTGAAGGACAATATTTTACTTTTATATGCACATCTATAATGTTTTTGATATATTTCTGAGATAACAAAACCATAGAAAGAATAGCATATAGAAAAAAGTAAAGAATAATGATCATACTTTGAGATATTGTGGAAAATTAAAGGAAAGAATGCTTGGTGGGGTTATCATGTAATCAGTGAGTGATCCTTCATTCCCCTCTTCCAGTGACCCTTCAAAATTGGGTTATCATGCAATCCGTGAGTGATCCTTCATTCTCCTGGTCTGCCTTGCAACCAAACATATTGGAAATACACAATACAATGATAACAAGTCTTTCACAATCCCCCTTCCCTCAAGGAACACTATCAACCATCCCTTCCACATAGCATTTCACTATTGTATGAGTGGATTGTGCAGAAATAGTTAACATTAAACAAGGAGCAAACTCCTCAACACATCTTTGTTGTAAACATGCCATTGGTTCAGTTTTGTAAATTTGTTTTTTTGTGTTAAATACATTTAAATGGAACATTAGGCATAGTAATAATATGCTTAGTCTATTAGTAATTACAGATTAAATGCCCATAACACCTTTATCAGTTTAGCATGTTATTATAAAATACTAAAGAAGACCTGCTATTTGTCAGAGAAATCTTCACTGTCCCCCACAATGAAGACAATGAAGATTGACCTCTTGCCCCACAACAAAGAACATTGTAATAAGAATAAGATAGTGCCAAGAAACATTTTCACAAATATGAAATGTGAGGAAAAGGAATAACATTAACAATGCCAAGATTCATAGCATTAAATTTCACTCGCGGATGAGTTTCTGTAGTGGGTTGCCCAACATCAAAAATATGTTGAGTTGCATTTGAGCTGTAACTAAGAGTATCATGTAGAACAGACCCTAAACTTTGAAAGTGTTCTCTAGCCTGGCAATTCAAAATTCAATTTAGGCAAGCATCAGTAAGTGAAATAAATTATAGACATCAACATCAATATCATCATAATCATTAGACATAAATTATAGACATCAACATCAACATAATCATAATCATTTGGAGGGTATTCATTTTGGTCCTTGGATAGTACTATGTTTCTTGAAAGTTCTTGTGATGCTTCTAAACTTTAAAGACATATTTTATGGCTTAATGATAATATAGATTAGTGTTTTATTTTCTAATGGAATGTTGTTGATCATTCATGGTCTTGAAGAAACTTTTGATTGTTTTGATTCTTGTGTCGTGACGTTGTTTCTCAATGTGATATAGTCTGACCACAAGATGGTTCAGTTGGTCCTCTCTTTCTATTTAATCATTTATCTTCTTCATGGTGTAAGTGTCAAAATTTTATAATCCAACCAGCATGTCATACCACCACTTTTGACAAACCTCAAAGCATGCAAATCATAGCCAAAGACTTGGGTGATCAACATACACAAACATCGATTACCCTTAGGAAACAATGATCATTAATATTCATTAATGGCGGGCGGTGATTCCTTGGTAATAAAGGCATTGCCAGCATTCATCATCTTAACCAAGTCATGGGTGGTGATCCTTGAAATAACACAATTAGTAAAAGGAAATAACAACATAAGTCATGGATGGTGATCCTTGAATTTGGAGTGAGGAAGAAGGAAAATTGCAAAACAAAATATGGAAAAATTAGATTGGAATTGGAGAAGAATTCAGAAATAAACTTGAATTAGAAAAAAGCCAAGTTATCTGGTTCTTTGTTTGAGGTTGGGTTCCGATTCTACTTTTGTTCTCCTCTGGGTTCGACTTGGGTTCCTTTGGTAGGAACTTGGGTGCCTGGGCCAATCCTGGGTGCACCTGTAGTATTATAAATATGATACACGAGGTATTTTATTCATAATTTTATAGGCTAACTCATTATTATGGTAACATGGGTATGACCACACTCCATGCCTTATAATGGTACCTGACATGGAGTGTGGTTCAAATGAAGTTGAACCAAATGCTAACCGTGATGGCTATGATCATGATGAAGATAAATATGAATATTAAATCTAAAATATGGCTTGTAATTTGAATTTTCATTTTGAATGAAGAAACTATAGATTCAACTTGACTCATTCTATGTTGTAGTATATTTGTTCCCTAGATCTACCATATTATATATGTGTAGCCTGTAAGGGACATCTTCTGCTCATCCATGTATCATAGCTCGGTGAGAGTTCTTAGGAGAAAGACAAGATGTCAGTGGGAAATAGAGAAACCAATATTAGAACACCACTTGAAGCCTTGCAATGTTGAGAGTGGGATAAAAGCTACACTTGAGACCCTATATAAGGAACAAACTTATTGAGCTTCACTTTGTTTCGAGAATAGTTTTATATTCTATACTAAACAGGGCCAACCACGTGAAGGTGGAAGCTCATTTGGCCCCACCACCCCCCCCTAACATCACTCTAAATTCCCCATTAACATCTAACATTCATTCATTATTTCATCCATTAATAAAATATAACATTCATTAATTATCACACGATAACATTCATTCACACATTAATAAAATGTGACATTCATTAATTATCACATGATAACATTCATTAACACATTATAAAATTTATGAACATTTACTACCACATAATTAAATTCATTGGCATATAAAAATCAGTCATTATCAATTAAGGTGCATAGATGACAATCATTTTTTTTTTCTTTTGATTTCTAGTTTTTAAGATGTGATTGTTAAGATGAGTATCGATATCATCATCATGATCATCTACCCTCTCATTAGATCTCAATGCACGCCTAGTTCTCTGTTGATGCAAAGGGGGGTCATTTGCAATAACATATAAAAGGGTTAAATTAAAAACATTTTATTATAATTAAAAACATTTTAAACATTTTAAAGTATTTCAGTACTTTACAGGCCATAATCATATAGTTCTTTACCTAATCTAGTCACATCATCAACATCGAGGTCAGTTTGTTTGGCCTCGGCCTCAACCTCAACATGCTCATTAATAGCGGCCTCTACACTCTCTACAACTACAATACAAATTGTTACATTAATCCAAACACCAATTGCAATTAAATTTGTATTATTACACCAATCAATTTAAGATGTTTACTTGTATTACTATGATGCACATCCTCATTGTCATCAACACCCACAGGTTGTGTATGGCAAGAATCGACAGGCTGCATTTCAATTTCATACGCATTCATGTTATCATTGTTTTCTTACTTAAACCAAATTTACTCACTTTATGTTGGAACTTAACATCAAATAAACTAATTGGTAAATAATTAAATTTGAAATATCATCTATTTAGCTTACTTACCCTGATAGATCCATCAGTAGAACCTTGTGCACTTCTTATTCTTTCTGCCATGACTTTATAGCCTTGTTGGAAGCCAATTCTCTTGTCCTCTTCTATGAGACTTATATTGAACTCCGCGCCCTACATTTTTGCTTGGTATCGTCAAATTTTATTTTATTTTTTCATCAAAACAAAAAAATATTTCAAATTATAAATAAATATTTAAAGATCAAAGAATTATTTTCAGTGTTAAAAGCCATGTAAAGATTGTATTTTTCCAACACTTACAACTCATGTAGCAAGTTTCGAATAACCGCCAGAGCCTAGCTTGTGTTGCCCGTGCTTTTGCAATCTCACCTTTGTTGCCTTTGATGTGTCAGACAATCTATGAAGAGATTGAAATATGTTAGTTCATATAAATATGAAGAGTATTTAGTACACAATTACATTCTTAATAGTATCACATACCTTCTTCTGTTCTCTGGTGGTGTATTTCCTTTTTTTACTTTAGTTTTCTCATTCGCATCCAGAATAATAGATTTCCACTCTAAATCAGGAATGAAAGGGGGGCGTTGATAATGTGGGTTTTTGGTTAATGTACACCTGTACTGGTCCCTAATATACCTCAAACATATCCCGACTCTTTGAAGGAGCTTACCCTTCTCAAATGCACGAGGTCCAAACAAGTTTGTCATACTCTCTACGAGATCATCCTTTAACTTTTGATTTTGGGTTTTCCACCTTTTAAGAAAGAAAATAGTGTTAGATTAAAAAATGGATGTAATGATAACTATCCTAGCAATGATATGAAATCAAAATAGTGGATTGGGGTTTTAGTTCAGATATGATGTTTCACCCTGTACAAATGGTGGGCCCGAATATCTGCAAACACTCATCATTAAGTTTACTATAGAAAACATCATTCCCTACAAAATAATCATGGGATCATTAGTCGAAGGATATAATAGTATAAAATAAGAACACAATAGATGTAAGCTTCTCATATTGAATGCAAGGTGTAATTAACATATGATTGTATAGTAAAAGAAAGGTCCAATCTTTGAAGTACCTAGAAGTTTTGCTATTTTCAAGGGAAGTCCTTCTTCTTTGGACACAAGCAATATGCAATCCTTCATTGTTCCCGTACTAGCAATACTAGTACATCCAGGAAAATCACCATCAAGTGTTGCATCCCCTGTTGCATAAATTGAATCCATTACGAAATGGCCCTAAGAAAGAACACTTCAAGGGAAATAAACATATATATAATGATAGAGAAAATAAAATACCTCTACGAGTAGGTGGTGCCATGGCATCTGTGGCCATGCTATGTGTTGCTGACATTGCAGGACATGATACATCTGAGCCTACCATTGTATGAGGTGGTGATAGTAAATGATCATTGACATGTGCTGAAGAATAAGATTGTTAGAGCATAATAAAACTAGTGATTAGCATGGACAATATTGTTAGAGAGTAAAAAAAATATAGTCCAACATGCGATCTACCTGAACCAGCTGTAGTACCCTCATCATGGCCGCAAGGATCAAAATTACACAAAAAAACCTGTAAAAGCAACACATCTGCTTATTTTTTAATGACATAAAAGACTACTATAACATAAAAACTATTATTGAACTTTTGTTATAATTAAAAATTACATTAATACTTACTCATTAATTTTGAGATAGGTGCATCAATTTAGTTGCCCTCTTTTGTGACTCAAGAGTTGGAGGGAATATAGATGCCAATTCAGCCAATCTATTTCCAATTTTGTGGAGGTATTTTTTAACTGCAGAGGCCAGCTCATCACAAGCACCGAAATCAACAACTAGGTCCTTGTCAAAGGACTCCTCTTCAGGGACTGCGGGTTCCTTTCCCTTTCTCTGCTGACCACCTGTCTATGACAACAATATTACTAACACTATTATAATTAATCTGAAATAGTGATGAAAAGAATATAATAAAAAAATTTATTTAACATTTTGCTTCTATCTAATTTGTAGTTCAATAACAAAGAGGTTTACCTGCTGGGAAGAAGTGCATGCACGATCATCATTGTCCCCACTACGTGGTTGCTCCATATTGTGGTCTTGTGTTATTATTTAAAGTTAACCAATAATTAGAAAGGACTACATTAATAAATTTCATTAGAAGATGATGATGGAGATGAGGTGGATGGTGAGGAGACTCTCTAAATGTGGTTGGCAAAAAAACTCAATTATTTAATGGTACATAGTATGTACCTGCACCCTAATGATAGTGACATCATTTGTATCTATGTGATTCAAATTGTAATCAATAAGCAACTCTTCCCTTGCACTTATTGATTTTATCGCACATACAAATACATGATTTCCCTCGCGCACCTCAAATATGCAATTGGGTTGCTTAATAGTTGACAGAGGTCGCGTGCTATTTATAAAACCTACAATATTCCCAGATGCTTTTGGCCTTCCATCAATGTATATAACCACTCTTTTACTTTTCTCATTGTCTTTTTGTTGAATATAATTTGCCAAGAGTGCATACCTACGCATACTTTTTTTATATTGAACGATTCACATCCAACTTTTGTAATCGTAACAAGGTCCAACATACTCCATCAATTCAACAACTTTGTTTTAAGAGACCTTTATGCCATCCATGGAAAATAAGCCCAAACCATGTATTGACGATGGTGCAATACGATATATCTTGCCTTTAACACTAAAATCAGTGTTTATTGGAGGAAGTTCCTTGGGGACCCATTGTTTCTATAGATTTTGGTACCTAGAGGGCACCTCGATGTCGCCTTTGCTCTCATCATCATAAGAACATGACGCCCCTTGAGCAAGGAAAAATTTCATGTGTCTATTGAATTTCCTTCAAGTCTTTTGACCTCTAGTTGATCTTCCTAATTCAGACATACTAAATGACTCACTTTCTTTGCTCGAGGAAGACACATCTGACAAATACCTATTTGCTACTACCTGCACTCCATCAAATGAGAGAGATAGCAAGTAATGCAAGATATTTTGCAAAATGTGAAATACATTAATCTCTATAGGGTGTATTGAATTATACCTATTGATCCATGAGACTATGTGGGATGCTCGTGAAAGGAGTCTGGGTACCTACATATGTAATTCAATTATCTAATGTTAGCTAAAAAACTCATGATACATATTGTGAGTTTGAAGAGAGTTCGTGCCATGTGTGATAGAACCTACTTTATCTAATATGGTGCATTGTTAAACAAATTAAGGGTAGAGTAGTTATTACTTAGTTTTTTGTGGGGGACAATGAAGATATGTTTGACAAATAGCAAGTCTTCTTTAGTATTTCATGAATTTTTACCACATATATTGTTTCAAGCCTTTGAGTCTTGGAGAAGAAGAATGGTGTAAGTTGAATAGATAAGAGTGAATGGGGTGTTGAAACATGGTGAATAGACCATGATGAGATGATACTTGATGTCGTGACTAAGTTTCCCTCACAAACATTGGCATAGACTAGTTTTACTAAGTTTCTTTTCTCTATTTTGAGGTTTCCTTTCTCTGTCGTAGGGGTACAGTCAGAGGGTTCATTGAAAGAATGATCCTTCGAATGGTTACTATGAATATGAATGATTTGATATAGCATATTGCTCATTTTACTTGAAGTTTGGAATAGCTTGTGCAAGGGTGAAAGTAGTTTTGATCATTTTGGTCATGACTGTTCCTCTACACAGTTAGGAAATGTAACTGTCTAATGATTATATGTAATGTTGAATGGATTAAATTCTTTATTCTTGGTAGAAGTGAATGGAAAGAATAGTGTTGGTGTTAGGTTTCATTTATTATTGAATTCAATGGTTTCCAAGATGTGTTGAGGAGTTTGCTCCTTGTTTAATGTTAACTGTTCCTGCACAATCCACTCATACAATAGTGAAATGCTATGTGGAAGGGATGGTTGACAGTGTTCCTTGAGGGAAGGGGGATTTTGAAAGACTTGTTATCATTGTATTGTGTATTTCCAATATGTTTGGATGTAGGGCAGACCGGGAGAATGAATGATCACTCATTGATTGCACGATAACCCGATTTTGAAGGGTCACTGGAAGAGGGGAATGAAGGATCACTCACTGATTGCGTGATAACCCCACCAATCATTCTTTCCTTTAATTTTCCACAATATCTCAAAGTATGATCATTATTCTTTCCTTTCTTCTATATGCTATTCTTTCTATGGTTTTGTTATCTCATAAATATATCAAAAGCATTGCAGATGTGCATATAAAAGTAAAATATTGTCCTTCAATTGTTCCGCATTGAAGCATTTCCTCTTTGGAGTATTCTCTTCATTTGTACAATATTTGTAAAAAATGGTTCCCATATTTCTTCAAGATCTATTTTAATCATTATATTGCAATTTTGATTAGATTTGACCTATAGTTGATTTCATTAGTATTTTATAACATATACTCCTAATGTGAAATGTGGAGAGAAAGAAAGAGACACACTAGGTATGAATTACATGATATACCCATCATCACTTAGCACTTAAATAATAAATTATGGATAGGGAACAACCCCCTAACCTCTGGATGTTTGTTTCATGTTGGCCTCTTATTATATGCAAAGGTAGGCCTATCTTAATTAGCTAACAACCATAGTGTAGGGGCCATAAATTATGGAACCCAAAATAGTGCACACTTGTATTAAATTAGGTTCAGTATACTACAAGGGAATGGAAACCATGCAATAGTACCTCATGGGGATGGAAGAAACCCTTCACCAAGAAGATGGTTATGTCTACAATATTTACTAGAGGCAAAGAACATAATTTGGTTCCAGCAATTACTCCTAGAAGATAATGGCACCCATAAAAAACTTGGAAAAGATAGCACTCACTATATCTTTTATCACTCTTTTAAAGCTGGGACAATAAATCTCAAAGATTGATCAACGAATTCTTGAACACAAAGAATGATTGATAGATATGATTCATGTGTACAATAGCCAACAACCAGTTGTTCCAATCATGGTGTCCAATAATTATGTTAGAAAAAGCATCTACAAATCCCTTACACAACCATAATAGATTCAAACCATGAACTATAAGAACCTAACAATGGGACTAACAAAGATACAGCCTCAACAAATCTTGATCATATTCCACCCTATTGTAAGGCCCAAGAAGTAACTCTATCTTAAAGCTACACATTCCTCTAGATGAATCTCAAAGGTCAGGTAGCTGAAGCATAGCAATACTTGAATGAATATAGGAATAATTTGATGTACAATCATTTGCTAGCTTGGTTTGTGGGTTTTCCACATAATATTTTCCCTTTAACCACATTTATAGTTTGAGAAAATCAGAAAAAATTGTTTCAAATTTATATTATCCTTTTGAACTAGCACACTGCCATCAAAATGCATAATCATTGGTCATCTCAAGAAAATTCTTATTGATTAGTAGGATATCCTTATAAAAATTTGATGCATGGATTTCTTGTGAATTATCGACTGCTATGTATCCTGCAACTATGGAAGGAATAATGTTGGTGTTAGGTTTCATTTATTATTGAATTCAATGGTTTCCAAGATGTGTTGAGGAGTTTGCTCCTTGTTTAATGTTAACTGTTCCTACACAATCCACTTGTAAAATAGTGAAATGATATGTGGAAGGGATGGTTGATAGTGTTCCTTGAGGGAAGGGGGATTGTGAAAGACTTGTTATCATTGTATTGTGTATTTCCAATATGTTTGGATACAGGGCAGACCAGGAGAATGAAGGATCACTCACTGATTGCATGATAACCCAGTTTTGAAGGGTCACTGGTTGAGGGGACAGTCAAGGTCCAGATGATTGCACCATTGGAGGACCCTATTTATTTGTAATAATTGCTATTCAAATTGGATGCATGGATTTATTGTAAATTATCAGCTACTATGTATCCTGCAACTACATCCGTAAATCTCCATATACTTCTCTAGGGTTGTAAGCCACTTAGGGATCAAAATACATAGACTAAATCAAAATAATTTTTTGTCCTATTTCCTTTTAACAAAGTCTCAACTATCAATGATACAATATACATTTGATGCCCTAAGCTATCAAATATATAAATGGCACCTACCTAGAAGCTCACCAACAGAATGAAGGATCACTCATTGATTGCATGATAACCCGGTTTTGAAGGGTCATTGGTTGAGGGGACAGTCAAGGTCCAGATGATTGGGCCATTGGAGGACCCCAGTTCTTTGTATTAATTGCTATTCAAATTGGATGCATGGATTTATTGTGAATTATCGGCTGCTATGTATCTTGCAACTACATCTGTAAATCTGCATATACTTCTCTAGGGTTGTAAGCCACTTAGGGATCAAAATAGAGAAACTAAATAAAAATCATTCGTTGTCCTATTTCCTTTTAACAAAGTATCAATTATCAATGATACAATACATTTGATGCCCTATGCTATCAATACAAATGGCACCTAGCTAGAAGCTCACAAGCTGTCCATTTGATAACCACAGTCAACATTTCAAAAAAATGGATATCCTTGAGCACAAGCACCGATAAGATCAAATAATGGAGTTAAAGCATGGGTTAGGGCATGACACCAGTAGAATGCGGTCATTTTAGTGACAACAATTTACAATGGTGTCATTAAACATATATGCCAGTAATATCAACAAACGTGAATCCAAATATTTGAATACAGTGAATCGATATCCTTGAGCACAAGCACCAATAACATCAAATAATAGAGATAAAGCACTAGCTATGACACACCACCAGTAGAATGCAGTCATTTCAGAGGGCATTCATGATCAAATAAAATTAAATGCATTCAAATATGATGCCAGAGGCTCGAAAGATGAATAAATCACATACCTTCTCCCGTGCTCAGCTTTCGCTCCTTTTCTCCCCCTCCCTCTATCCAATCGTAATAAAAATGATGAGGTCATTTCACTTTTTTTATTTTATCTATACCTCGAATCTGTCAAAATTTTGATGGCCAATTAAACACCCATCGGAATACCGACATCATCGGGGCCTATTACAAAAAAAAAACCAAATTTGTAATAAAAAGTTACCTGTCAGAAACTTCTATTGAAATTTGGCCCCAAATGTAGTAGTGAGGCTATGTCATGTTAACTTTGACAATCTGGTAGATATTAGTAAGAAAAAGAAAGTGAGAGGACTACCGAGATTGAAGAAACCTGATAATGTAATGTGCAAACAATGTCAGTTGGGTAAGATGACAAAGTCTAGTTTCAAGAGCAAGACTTTTACTTTTGAAAATGCTTTAGATTTGGTTCATACTGACCTTTGTGGACCTATGGGTGTACAAAGCTATTGTGGTGCTAGATACTTTATTCTGTTTGTTAATGATTATACTAGAATGATGACTGTAATGTTTTTAAAAGAAAAATTTAATGCATTTCATTTATTTAAGTGGTATTTGGCTAAGGTTGAAAGGGAGACAGGTAGGAGCTTGAAGTGCCTGAGATCTGCCGAGGTGGAGAATTCATATCAAATGAGTTCAATCTATTCTGCAATGATAGAGGAATCAAGAGACAAATCTCTACACCTAGAACACCTCCACAGAACGGTATAATAGAGAGAAGGAACATATCTATCATGGATTGTGCAAGAACACTAATGACTGAGAAGAATGTTGCACAAAAGTACTGGAGAGAAGCTGTAAGTACAGTTGTTTATACTTTAAACTGAGTACAAATAAAAAAAGGTACAAATGTTACACCTTATGAATTATAGCACGGGTATGCACCTAATGTAAAATACTTTAGAATTTTTAGGAGCAAATGCTCTATACTAAAAGACAATAGGAATGGAAATTTTGATATTAAAAGTGATGAGGGCATATTCCTAGGATATTCCACAAAGAGTAAAGCTTATAAGTGTTTGAACTCTAACATTAACAAAATTGTGGAAAGTGTAAATGTGAAGGTTGATGAATATGCAGAGAAAAATGAACAGGAAAGTAACAGAGAACCAGAAGATTATAGATCTTTTATCTATATAAACAAAGGAGAGGCAAGTGACACATTTGCACCTGATGCAGAGTCTCGGGTAAGCAATGTCGAACATCAGGGAAATAATGTCGAGCGATAGGAAGAAAATGTCCAGCGACATGAGGATGCTGCTGAGTATCAGGAAGAGGTTGCTGAGCATTCAGAGGCTGCATCTGACAATCTTATTGATGAACCTAAAGAGCAAGGAGAAAAGAACGTAGAACCTATTTTGGCACAGTATGTAAGGAGACATCACAAGCTTGAACAAATCATTGGAGACAAAGAAACTAGAGTTCTGACCAAAAGAAAGTTAAGAGATCCTACATGTTTATTGTGTGAATTCGAGCCTAAGACAACAAGGGAGGCACTATAAAATGAAGACTGGATTCAAGCCATGAATGATGAGATAGACCAAATATAGAAGAATGATACCTGGACTCTGGTGCCGAGACCAGAAAACAAAAATGTCATTGGAATAAAATGGGTATTCAGAAATAAGCTTAATGAACATGGACAAATCACAAGGAACAAAGCAAGGCTGGTATGCAAGGGCTATGCACAAGAAGAAGAAATAGACTATGGGGAGACATTTTCCCCTGTAGTAAGATGAGAAAGAGTGAGAACTCTACTTGCATATGCTGCCTACAGAGATTTCAAGGTATACCAAATGGATGTCAAGTCTGCATTTTTAAATGGTATATTAGAAGACAAAGTGTACATTGAACACCCTGAAGGATTTGTTGATGCAAACAAGAGACACATGGTTTGCAAACTGAATAAGGCACTGTATGGATTAAAGCAAGCCCACAGAGCATGGTATGAGAGGCTACACAATTACTTGTTACAGATTGGATTCTCAAGGACAAATGACACTAGCAATCTATACATGAAAGATGAAGAAGGTAAAGGAATATTGTTAGCTAATATTTTTGTAGATGATATCATATTTGGTGGACAAGATGCCATGTGTAAGAAATTTTCAAATAAGATGCAAACTGAATTTGAAATGTCAATGTTTGGGGAGATAAAATTCTTTGTTGGTTTACAAGTATATCAGATGGAGAAAGGTATTTTCATCACACCGTCTAAATATATTAAAGAGATATTGAAAACCTTTGGTATGGAGGATTCAATTCCAGTAAGTACTCCCATGGCCACTTGACAAAAAGTTGTCTAAAAATGATGATGTTGCTGAAGTAAACCAAACTTTGTATAGGTCCATGATTGGAAAGCTACAATATGCTGTTCACAGCAGACCATATATTACTCTAGTAGTTGGGATTGTGGCAAGATTCTCTACCAATCCTAAGGAAACTCATAAAATGGTTGTGAAGAGGATAATGAGATATTTGAAAGGGACTGCAGACTATGGATTGTACTATAAGAAGCATGAAAGATTTGAACTAAGAATCTATACTGATGCAGATTGGGCAGTAAATGTGGATGATAGAAAGAGTACTAGTGGTGGAGCTTTCTTTCTTGGACAAAAATTAGTTTCTTGGACAAGCAAGAAACAAAATTTCATTTCCCAATCTACAGCTGAAGTCGAGTATGTAGCTATTGCAGTGAACTGTTCAAACCTGATATGGATTAAGCAATTGTTGAAAGGCATGAAAGAGGAGATCACTGAACTAGTTGTCATCTACTGTGAAAACACAAGTGCTATCAACATATCTAAGAACCTAGTGATGCACACAAAGACCAAATGTATTGCCATCAAGTATCATTACTCGAGGGAATTGGTACAAGACAAAGAGGTTAGAATGGAATATGTGAATACAAAGGAACAAATAGAAGACATATTCACCAAAGCCTTACCTAAGGAAGCTCATGAATATTTGAGAGGAAAATTAGGGGTTCTTCCCCTCACTGAGGCTTCCTAGTCAAGCTAGGAGCACTACATCAAATATGTTGCAAAGAGTATCTGACAAATTGATGCAGAAAAGGTCACACTTTAGGAGTAGCCTAGAGTTGTGAAAAGTACAACAAAGCTGATAATCAGTCATAAGCAAAGATGAAAGAGGGAGAAATATTGTTACTGAACTAACAAGATGACATCTACATCTGAGAGATGCATGTTCTAGTTGCTACTTTGGCATTATTGTCAAAGAGGGAGATGAGCCAGATGAAAACACATGGTGAGATTTCATGGAAGATAAAGTAAGAGGGAGTGATTTAGTAGAAGTTACTATGTGGACAGTCAAGCAAGTGAGGCTACTTGATTCAGAATCAGAATGAAGCTAAGGATATTACAAATGTTTCTGATGCAAAGACAAGGTTTTGGATTGGTTGGTGAATCATGTGTTATTCATATGGTGTTGCCATTAATGCCAAAGAGGGAGATTGTTGGAAACTGCAATTGAAGTAATTATTGTATTGTCATTGATGTCAAACCTTAACTGGTAAGACTGTTGCTATCTAAGAAAGTACTATATCTATTTGATTGTTGAGAAGGATTAGGGCAAGGGTGATAACAATAACTCCTAAGGAAAGGTTGAGTTATCTTGATACTTCAATGGGTACTTGATTATGTGGCACAATGATAAGACAATGCATTGTTTATCTAAGTAAGAAGCAAGACTAAACAAGTAGGCTTAACCGAGCAAAAGTGAAGAAATCTAGTTTGAGCCGAGTGATGTTAGTATCAACTGAACCAGTATATTTTGAGTAAATTCAATGTTGACCAAACATCAATTTATTGCCAAGGAAGACAACATTCGCTGAGGGAAATAGTTTCAATGGAGACCGAGCTACGCAATGATGACCAAGGAGTTGAACATAATATTGACCGAGCGTCAGTAATTTACATTTAAGGAAGAATTTAGATTCCTAGCCGACATGTTTGAATTCTTGGATTATGTAAATCATGTTGACTTTATTTATTGAATGTTTGGAGCATTTAATGCACTGTATACCATTTTATTGTGATTCCATAAAGAGATTAGAGATGTTTCTAGAAAGATGGATAAAGAACATAATGTTGGAAAGACTCGATGAATCTGACCTAACCCTAAGATCTACATAGGAGATTAAGCAGCAAAAGATGGATCTACCTATTGAAAAGGTATTAAGGAAACCTAAGTTTGAGGTTGAAGGCGTATGCTGGAGTAGATGTTGTTATTGACTGAATAGGCAAAAAAGGGTGAAGGAGAAGGAGTTGTGATTGCTTGAAGCTAATTCTGAGAAAATCAGTGATGGAGATGGAAATGGATCTTAGTTAGTAAGCCAACATATATATGTAAGAATTGGATCTATTATTTGCAAAGTGATTTGTATGTTTTCAGATCAAACACTGCTGTTACTTTCTAACCATTGTATCAGTTTAAATCCTTTAATCAAGGTTGACCTATAAGTCATTGTATAAATCCTTTAATCAAGGTTGCATTCTAATGGAATGTACTTAAGTCCTCTAACAAGGCGCACTCCTAATAGGGTGGTTGAAATCCTTTAACCGGGTCACACCTAGCAGTGTGTTTGTAAACCTTTGACACGTTTGGCTTTTCACAAATCTCACTTCAGAAGAGTGAAAATATCAGTAGCATGTTACAAAGTGGTTTTTACCAAATTGGGTTTCTACTATAAATCCTGGTGTCAATACTTGTGTGAATATTTTGGTTTGAACATTTCTGTGTTTTGCAAGTTAAATACTATTGGATAGTGGACTGCACTATTATATGTTTCTGATATACATTCTGTAATGACCGAGTAGCTGTTGGTTGTTAGATCTGAGTTGTTGAAGAGTTTAAAAGTTTAATTTATACATCTGGACATGAGAACAACTGATTCACCCCCCCTCTTTGTTGTTCTAAATCATATTAACACCTCGTACATATGAATTTCTTGATGTTGATAGTGATCTTGGGCAAGGGGTTGAAGGTAAATTAATTTGCAAGAATTAGTAATTCTCGCATGATACTGTACAATGTGAATCAATGTTTGAGGCTAGTGAATTATGCCACATCCGTAGTTATATACAATAATTGAGTTTGCAATAATTGCGATGGTAATGGGATAGAGATCAACATTTAAGGTAAAATGATTTGCATGGAGGATTTAGTTGTTTGGTGCAAAGACCATATTCCAGTAGGTTACATCTAAGTTTACTGGCATGTTGTGTTTAATTTGGAGGTTCAAATCATAGTAATTAAGGAGACATTTATATTTGCAAGGTCAACATAGTAAGGGAAGGAATGATTTTGTTTCTAATGTGTTAGCATTATTGTTTCTAGGCAATATCATCAAAAGAACCTTCATCTTAGTATTTGCAATTTATATATATACTAGAGAATCAATGCGAGTTTCAACTCAATTTCCAGGTGCATAGAAAATATAATAGTTGATCATATTGTTGACATTGTAAATATTGTAAATATTAAGTTGATAGTATCGAGTTGCATGATAATAATTTATTTCTCAAGCTTTGTCTTTGATTTCAAGTATTTATTAAAAATTCAAAAAATAATATATACTTATGAAAACTCAAAAAATTAAAAAAAAAACACAAAATCTTAAAAAAAAAAATACATAGATCAGTCATCAAAGAAACAAGAGTCTAGTTGGAGCTCTTACAGAGTATTGATTAATTTTGCAACTTAATGATTGTGAAAGTTGATAATATCTCCCAATTACTTTTTAAATATCAATATGTTCAACTAATTAAGGAGACCAACTTGAAATCTATTTTAGATTAGATTTATGCAAGTTTAAACTCTAAACTCTATTCAATTATATTCATTTGTTTTTTGACATTTCACTCACCATTCCTTTATCCAACTTTACCCATATCTGCTTCACTTTAACTTCTTAAGAAGCATATTGGAAACATAAAAACCAAAAATGTTATTTTGACCTAATAACTTATTCATTTACTAAATTTATTATTGTTAATTTTATTCAAATAGAACTTTAGTTTTTGTTAATATTTAAATTTTGTATTTGTTGCATTTGTGTTTTTTATTCGTTCTATTTTTAGTTTTTAATTTAGATGCATATTGAAAATAGTTTAGATTTATAATAATTTTGCTATAAAAAATTAATATATTTATTATTTAGGTATTTAATTTTTATATTGTGTAGATTTTTACAATATAATTTATATTATCATATGTTACATTATAATATATTTATTTTCATTTATATGGTATTCTTTATTAGAAATAGTAAAATAGAAATATAATATATAATTAATATATATGATATTTTATATGGTAGATTAAATTAATATTACATATTATATTCTAAAGAAATGATTATAACTAAATAATTAATGTAATTTTATATAATTTAAGATAAGTTAACAAATTAATATAATACAATAGAAAATTAATATGATTTTTTTAGTTCTTCAAAGATATTTATTAAAATCTATAAAATGAAACAAAAGTGGAGATTTTAAATTTAGAAAATAAGATTTCAATTTTTCTTTAACAAAATTTTTCTTTAACAAATTTTTTCATCTTTAGACAGTAAGCTATAGTTTGAGTTTCACCTCACTTCACAATCATATAGGTGCAAAGGAGGACAATTGTTTTTGAATTCTTTTGTTGGAGTTAGTTGCTTTTATACAAGCCATTTTGCAACATTCAAATGGATTTCACTTCATTGTCTAAAGGGATTATAGAATAATGGAAAAAACTTCTCAAACATCTACCATCCGTGGAATATGTGAGGCCCACCTTCTGAACCATTTAAATAAACTAATACCACTAGTCCAACAAGCAATGGAGATAGAATGCAAGATATTCTTGATAAGTGACAAGTCTTCTCTGCTTCATTCCCAAGTCTTCCTATCCATCCAAAGAAACTTGATATGCTCAGACATCATGATATTGTCTCGAGCTATAATTGGGGGAAACTACACTTTAATACAACACACAAATTAATAGCAACTACTTTCATACCCTTAAATCACCATATGTTTCAAGCAACCCCTCCCCCCCCCCCCACCCTCCCATGTCCTAAATCAATGTACCAAAAATAATCTATCTACCCAACAATAGAAGGCATATGATATAGTTTTTTCACATCTCTATTCCACTGCTCTACAAAGGACACTAAAATTAATTGTTCAAAGGTCTCATCTAATTACAAGAATCAAATCCACAATCATAAAGTCAACACCAAATGGGCAATCACCACTGCTACTTCTTGCACTAATAGGCATCGCAACATTCAACATAGAGACATCAACAATTCATTCCGCCCTCCAAATACCAATCAAAGAATTGGTATCCCTACAAGGACAAACACTTGCAACCTTCCAAGAAAGCATGTATTTCATTCAATACATTCCAATAGATGAGATGAGCTTCATTGGTCTAAAATTGTTGGAAATAATTGACATCAGGTTGTGAGAAGCATTCCCTAACCACAACCACATTCCATTTGATAGATGCTCAATCATTCTCTTTGACGACTTGCGTTAGCTACCACCAATCAAAGAAATTCCAATGTATGGATAAAATTCCTATGGGGAAACATTGTGGCGCAACTTCACAACATTTGTAACACTAAACAATATTTTTTGTTGAATTGGGGATGAACCTACCCAAATAGAATTCTGTGTACTCCTCTAAAATTTACACAATGCACAACCTACACTTGCAGATTGCCAACTTCTAATGTCATGAACAAGTTTTGCAGTTACCTTTGAAAAAATCTATTTTCCAAACATCCATAAACCATAACGCGACAAATGAGACGATGTCACTTCATAATAGATGCATGTTGCTCTCTTTAGCAAAGTGAGTTTCTCGATCTACTATAGAACAACTCAAGGGATTACCAGGCTCAAAATATAGATGAAGAACAACTTCAATCCCAAATCCTACAAGTCAAAGAAATTGTTTACAATAATGGTGACACATTATCCCAACTTCCCTTGTTGTTTTTCAATTTAGAAACTACATAGGCCTAGCTCGGGACCACAAAAACCCCAAAAATGTCCCCATTACCCCCAATGAGTCATGAAAGCTACCATCAAATACCACTAAAAATAGCATGGGCTTTAACAATATAAAAATTACAAGGGCTTACACTTCAAAGAGCAACAATTAACATTGCCAAACATTGATTGGAAAGAGTTGACATTCACATCTATTTCAAAAGTTGGTAAACTTATAAACCTTCACATACACCATCTTCACTTTCAAAAGATATGCACATATACAACATAGCTCCTATGTTGCTTAATGGAAAAAAGATGAGACATAGTTGATAGAATTATCATATACAAATTACATATGTTTAGTCAATTATTGTTCTTTTTATTTTGTTCAATTAACACTCCATGACTTCTTACAATTGCCACCCATATATCTCTTTGTGTCACATCACTAAACATTAATAATAAGACTGCACCTTCCTCAAATTCTTTTCAAAGTTTACAGATATATGCTCTCCTACCATATTTCTTCAGCCTACCCATTACACACTAAGATGGGATTGCTAGTACTATTACAAATATAAAAGAAAAAAACCTACTTATCTCGACTACTATTAGGGCCCGTTTGGTAGCGGATCATTTCCAACATTTGCCTGGAATTGGCATTTGTTATTGCCCATTTCGTCGAATCCTCAGTTTGGCAGTGCAATATGAAAATGAAATAGGAATGTGTTAATGCTCATTTTGGTTCAAAATGAGCATTAACATCTTCCATCTAAAAAGGTGGAATTGGGATTTGAAATTGGAATTTGAATGGAGGGAAAGCAAATTTTTAAATTTTTCATGTCTACACTTAATTTTTTAATTTTTTATTTGTGTGGGGGGGGGATTTAATTTATTTTTTATTTGTTTGGGTGATTTGTAACTTTGTTGTTTATTCAAATTTATATTCGAAAAAAATTCAAATTTTTTGCCAAACTTTTTTTCGAATTTTTTTGTCGAATTTTTTTTCAATTTTTTTTTTAAAAATTGATTTTTTATTTTTTTGAATTTTTTCTCGAATTTATTTTCTAAATTTTTTGTCGAATTTTGGTTGCAGTGATTGTAACTTGGTTGTTTGCTACCAACTTTGGCTGCCTAAAACGGTCCGCGATTCTATTTTAAATTCAATTCTATTAATAAAAATAAATTATTAAATTCAAAAATATTAAAACAATTCAAAAAAAATAAAAATAAAAAATCATACTCAAATTCTAATTCCAGTTTCAAAAAGTGGAACCAAATGGTCCAAAAATAATTCAGAAATGAAAAACCGGATTATCAAATCCATGATTTGACCCTTTCCAGCATTTGATCAAATCCATCATTTCCTAATATTGCATAGACCAACTCAGCAGTTTCGTCCAAACCCTAAATTATTTATTTTTAGTTCTGTTTATTAGCTGGTAGTCTATATTTTGTTGCAGCATTCATCCGGTAAGTAGTACCTCGTAGGGTTTCGTAATACTTTTCCTTCCACAGTCCGCCCAAATTTTCTCAACGGCATCATCGATAGTGCTACACAATTTTTGTAGGATCTCGAGGTAAGTCACTTGTCAACTGAGTTTTTTTTTTTGAAGGGAATCGGTACATGGATGGACCAGTTTTTGTTGTGTTTCATTTCATTTTAAAACAATTCTGTTATCTGTTAGATGAAGGCTTTGGTTTGCGTTTTACCAACGGCTGTTTTCTTATATGATATTATTGGAATGCCTAGTCGTAGATCCATGCTTGTTTCTTCACGGAGAGGTATTTTGAACTGTAAAATGATTTTTTATGTTTATTGGGTTGTTTCAATTTTTTAATTTTTATTTTGTTTTCCTTATTCCGGAGGTAATTTTTGTGAAAATTTTCATGACTCTTGTTTGATCTGGTGGTTGGGGGTTTTTTTGGCTTGATTTTGATCTGAGGAGTTCAAAAAGATTTCACAGTCCTGTGGCAGCATTTTATTTCCACTCTCATACAATTGAGTTTTTATTTCGACAAAAATTAACTGGTTTTCTTATTGGTATTTTTATTTTTGCTTTGTACAAAATGTACTTGATATTTTCTGCTATTGGAGCAGTTAATCCCATTCTAAGTGGATTAAATTTGCCACCTATGATTCAAGTGCAAAAGGATCGAATCCTCAAAATTGTAGTTACCATTAAAATACAGTGTTAAATACTCCACAGAGATGAAATTCAAATAACAGTAACTTCTATAACATTGAAGATTTCTGATTGAACCATGAACAATGAACCCAAAAAATTGAGTAAAAAAGGTACTTGAAGCTCATTTTGTCCCCTGATTTCTGGGGGAAATCAAATATGGACTCAAACGATTATCACTTTGTAATAGGAAATAGTTTCAAAAGGCCCTGAACTTTGTAAATATTTTCTTTCAATAGTTTGCATTCTGGGGACTCAAATTATGGAAGTGGCTATTTGGAATAGATAGTAGCTCTGCACACATCTACTACTTCATCCAGCTACCTCCTTTGCACACAAGGACATGGCTCAAGAAGATTTGATTTGTCCCTACAAGTAGTTGTAATGTCATTAGTGCAATTGCCCATTTACCTTACTAAGTCACACAAGGATGCTATTAAAACTTCAACTATGCATAGTATTCCATCTTTGCATTTGTTCCATCACTACAGAAACCTTTAAAACATTGTGGTGTAATGACTCGTAAAATTATTGCAGGCACAAACCTTTGCTTAAAGATTTTGAATAGGGCGCATAATTGATAGTCCATGTTGATTGAAAGACTAGGGCAAGTTTATCATGGTTAATAAGAAACGTTTGTCTTGCCCTTTTACTTTATGGTACATACCTTTCTTTGAAAAGTCTTTGGGCTCCTTGGATAGACATGCTGAGCCCATCTCTATTGCGAGCTAGGATACACTTGGCATAAAGTAATTGGTCCACATACCAAACCTATCGAGGTTGTCTATGTTGACACCTCCTGAGTATTGTGAAGCCTCCACACATATGCTATGTGAATTAAGAATTCATTGGAGCAACTGCCTGCATATTAACACTAAAGATAAATAACATGCACCTCATAGGATAATGAATGGTGCATGTACATAAGGGGCAAGATTGGAGGAATATCATGCAATGGGAAAAATGAAATTTGATGACATTATCTGCCCAACAATGCACTCCCACTTGATGCAACAAGAAATGACCATGTGTTTTCCAATTTTCTTATTGACTAAAACCCTATCCTATTTAGTATGGCACACTCAACAATAGTTTTATATTTACATTCTTCACAAACCTTATACATTGTACAACATATTTAATTACAACTTTGTGCTATTTTAATGACCATGTGTTTTCCAATTTTCTTATTGACTAAAACCCTATCCTATTTAGTATGGCACACTCAACAATAGTTTTATATTTACATTCTTCACAAACCTTATACATTGTACAACATATTTAATCACAACTTTGTGCTATTGTATTGGATCATGTACTTCATAGATCAAACATTACAAGGAAAGGGATAAATGTGATACAAAATGACTAAATACTAAAAGATTGTGTTGAATAAGTGTCAAACAACTTGGTTTTCCAGATGAGTACATCCTCTCACATGGTTGGTTGCTTGGTTAGGACTCTATTGTACAATGAGGTACCAATATGCTTTTGATATTATTACATTCTTTTTCAAAGCCATGCATCTATGTTACTTCAACAAAAATAGGGTTCATACATTTGAGAGATAATCTTTCCACAGACAAATAGAGGTAGCACTTTGCTTTTGTCTCACTTTGCAATGATTTAACATCCTCATTCTAGACATGACCGTGTCTAGTAGGTCTATCCTTGAAGTATCAAGTTTCCATAACTTCAAATTCGTTTTCTAATTGCAAAGTGTTTTTGTTTTTGTAAGATAATTATGAGGGATGTTTTCAATTTGAAATTATTGAGTTCAATGAGTGAAGAGCACACAGGAACTACTGAGAGGGGGGTAGGGGGTTGAATCAGTATTTCAGATTTTTAAACTTTTAACTGCATGAAACCACATAAAACATAATAAGAGCAACTGTAAAGATGCAAACTCCAAATTTCTCGTGGAAAACCCTTTCAGGTAAACAACCACAGCACATAATACAAATGTGAGCACCAACCCACAGAGAGCACCAACCCTCTTCGAACCACCGATCTGAACACTGAAGCACCAACTCTAGTCAGCTGAGGCACCAACCCCAGTTTGAGCACCAACTCTATGCAAAACTCGATAACAATTTTCAGAACACATACGGTACCTCAATCACCAAGCACAACACCCCTTTCATTATAGTTGATTCTAAAATCTTCTTGCTCAACTCCTTGACTTCGTTTCTCAAAACGCTGTTCATCTTCATAAAACACTTTGTCCCAGAATAATATACCAGACATGCAATATATTGAAACCTGGTGCCTTGGAGATATCTCACACAAATCATAAGGGAGCACTGATCAGATAGAACAGAAGTAAATTTCTTTACAGTTTAGAACCTTCACTTGATTAACTGAATATCAATAAATAGCAGAGTATATACTCATTTACTATTTCGGAGGCTTGAGACTTAGATGCAGATGTGGCACCAACCCCAGTTTGAGCACCAACTCTATGCAAAACTCGATAACAATTTTCAGAACACGTACTGTACCTCAATCACCAAGCACAACACCCCTTTCATTATACTTGATTCTAAAATCTTCTTGCTCAATTCCTTGACTTCGTTTCTCAAAACGCTGTTCATCTTCATAAAACACTTTGTCCCAGAATAATATACCAGACACGCAATATATTGAAACCTCGTGCCTTGGAGATATCTCACACAAATCATAAGGGAGCACTGATCAGATAGAACAGAAGTAAATTTCTTTACAGTTTAGAACCTTCACTTGATTAACTGAATATCAATAAATAGCAGAGTATATACTCATTTACTATTTCAGAGGCTTGAGACTTAGCTGCAGATGTCCGTACCTTCGCTGAAATGACCACCTCTATCGACTGAAAATCCTTAGTTGCTCAGCACCCAGAAATCTTCATACCACAGCATTCATCCATTTCACTTGAATCTGAAAGAGTATATTTTCACAAACTACACCTGTTTTCTTCATATTCAAAAATGATCACCACTCAGATATCTCCAGTATAATTGATGCTACTTCTATTATCAGCCTCCACTTCTTTTATAATCATTGACTGCTAAACTTTGAAAACCAACTCCTTAGAGGCACTAAAATCTTGCAGCATAAAGCACATGCGTAATTCCTCTTGTTTATGAATCTATATACACCAAAAAGAAACATCACAGCAAATGCTATATACACCAATATTATTTACGGCACACGTCCAGCACAGCTTTAACCCCACTTTATTTAAAATGCAGACGACACCACCCAGCTCTTCCAAAAATAGTCAACACACACATGCTGACACACGATTCCTTTGTTTTATTTTCCACGTGCTAGCAAGGATTTAACGTCAGAAAATTTCTAGAGCACTTGAAATGAAAGGAAAAATGCGCAGCTCCTTTTTTCTTTTCAAATAATACAATTTTTAATCTGTAGTAGCATATATATAATCTAATACGCATGTGTTTCCCTTCTTTAAAATTTTCTAACTGTCCAGCTATAATGAAATTCTGAAGCCCTATCCAAATATAGGGAGAATAAATAAAGTTCCTTCCAAATGGAGCTGCCACAATAAATGAGCCATCCCACACAAAGCCACAATTCCTCTAATTAGTTGTGATATCCCCAATTTGAAATAAGATTTGATAAATTAATCAATATATATATATATATATATATATATATATATATATATATAACTAATTAAAATATAAAAATTATAGATAATGAATTAAGTAATATTGTTGTTGTTTATTAATTAATATTGTTAATTAATCAACAGAATTTATATTATATTAATATTAATCTACAATTAATATTAAAATCTACTCCTTATCAAAAATCTATATAATTAATTAGTAATGTAATCTATATTATTTTAATTAATATAATCCATTGATATTAATCAATAAATGAACTAATAAACGAGCTATAATCAATATTTCCCGTTGACAGTACTGAGATGATTTCAATAACAAGTCAATAGTAAATTGACTTCATTAAATATAGTTAGCTCTACGATGATTGTCTTTGATAATATTAACTGTATGAAACATCAGCAGTGGTCACGACCCACGATTCTTGTGAGATATAAATATGACTTAGAGAGTATAGGAATGGGATCACCAAAAAAAAATATAGGATACAACCGGCAGTCACAGAAAAATGTAGAGCCAACGATCAATATGGGAAAACACATATGCCTGATTTACCACAGCATTATCATCCTTAATTCGATATGTAGAAGACGATAGAATATAAGGGATAAACAAGGACGGATATTGTAATATGCGAATACATTATACTCGCAGACATATATTATAATGAAGGGATCAGCGGTAGATACAGATGCACAGTGATCGATATACAAAGAAATAGACAAATACGATAATGAGGAGATGATACACAGTGATGAGCAGAAAAGATAGAATCAGCGGTCAATAGAGAGATCACAAGAGAAAGATGAAATGCTTGTTCATATACTCATTGAAACTGAAAACTCATTTCCTTCGGTAGTAGAATAGGCATAAGGAGGAGTATCAAACAAGAGTTCAAGAAAGATGCAATCCTTATAGAGATAAGGGTATAAATGGAGATAAGACTAAACAGCCGGAGAGAAATAAATACGGAGAAAGAATAAGAAAACAAGAAGACTCAGAGAAATAAGCTCTTACATTATATAAACACTGAACACGTATAGCAGTCGATCAACACTTTTATTATATCAGTGAATATTATTCAGATATCGGTACAGTTTTCAGGCCACTCACATCTATAACAAATTATAATTCTGTTCCAGATATGTACAGAAACTGGAAACTATATTTTTAATTGATAATACTAAGTAAATTATACAGTAGAATATAAATGCTAAGACTTATTATTAATTTTAGTATCTAAGAAAGGAAATCAGAGACATGTTCAGGTTGAGGCTAGAGTAAATTCCAGCCAATAGGTTGTCCCAAGATAGGGTGGGGATCAGCGACCCCGAGCGCCTTGAGGGCGTCGTACCAAGAAAGGCTTAAGGGCGTGATCTGTAAACTTTGAGGGAGAACCTATTGAGGATTGGTGTCCAAGCAACCTGATCATGCCCAAACATCCTTCTTAGACTAGAGTAATAATAAGGTTAGCAGGGATATCTTGTTTAATACATATATAGTTCTTGGACTTATATTATAATATGCAATCAATATACCTCAAGCAATTTAATTCATTCTATAGTTAATGTAGAATTATTTATATAAACTGGCCAAAAATAACAGGGGACATTACATTAGGCTTAACAATATTCAACGCAGCCTGTTCATACCACACATAGAATTATCCCACTGAAAGGATTAATTTGATTTCCCTTTTGACTTCAAATGATGACATGGCACATGATATGACAAGGAAGTAGAGAAGTAGGCAGCTGACAAGCTGCTGATGTGGACACACAACCAGCTCAAGCATTTCAAGCAGCCCAAGTAGGTCAAGCAGGTCAAGCACCTCAGGCAGCTCAACCAATTTTCTATTACTTTGAGTAATCCTCTGAGATTTATACAACCTTGATCATCAGCCTTTGAGATCAATGACAACATTCTCAACAATGAGTTGGATTCTTGGGTTTCTCAAATGGAAAAGGAAGATGTGATGAAGCATATTGATGGGGTTATTAATTATATTTTATTTTGTAAAATGACATTAGCTTCAATGTAGTCATGCATTATCTACAATTCACACCAATTTGCATTTCTTTCTATAGCAACATCTTAAGACAAAGAAGTTCCTCTAGTCATAAAATACGGGTCACTCACTTCATTTTGTCAACTCTCCTAGCTTCTTTGGCAATATCTCCAACCACTAAACTATTAGTATTCTAAAAAATATTAAGTTTTTGCTTTAGTTTCTTTGGCTCAGGCCCTATTATTTCACCCTTTTTTATTTAAAGAATTTATACTAGGGACAAAATTGAATTAAATGTCTTCACTTTGCTATATGGTCTTTTAAACTGTATATTTCAAAGACTCAATTAGTTGACAATAGAAATGCATATGCTTGTTTCAATATTTTCTTCTGACAAGTAGTTGGACTGACTTTTTACCTCCAATTTCTATTGGAAGACAATCTATTGACGTTCAAGGATGTAGTAAATTTTAAAGGATAAATACTAATTAGTTTGTAATGGTTAATTTGCCCATATATAGACAATTAATTTAATGATTTTCTTATTTTAAAAATAAAATTTATTTGTAATAATAATTGGTCAAGGAGAACAAGCAAATATATTTTTAGGGACTGTCAATGTTTAATTGGTAATTGGAGAGTTAGGGGTACTGAATTGCTGTAGGTCAAGGCATAGTTGGTAGACTTTGGCTCACTAAAAACTCAACAAACCCAAAATTTGGCAACATCAAAATTGTTGTATTTCTTTTAGAAACACATTTGTTTTCCGAATTTCAATGAATTCCAATGTGTTCATAATAAGTACAAAAGCAATTTTTTATAAAAATTGATTGATTTGAGTACAAATTGAATACAAAATTGTATCATGATGCAAAATTCTGATGACTCGTAGTTGACAACTATTATGAACCTATAATGTGTGCCCTTGAAAATCATCATGATAATTCTTAAATTACATATTGCAAAATACAACATTTTACATTTTCCTCTTCCCTAATCTAGTGAAAATTTGGAGAGGTTGAGGTTCTAATCCTTGGAATTTGTTGTGGCTCCTTACTAGGCATGGAAGGTTGTGTGTGTGGCTCTAGCTTGACCTCCATCCTACTAGTAGATAGCAATGACTTGTGTGCCTCATCAATCCATCCAATCTTATATCTTTTGTTGCACCTACATCCATTATTGCCTACCTTTTAAAATCAAGAATCTCATCTTTAGTTAAAAAAATGGTGGTTGCTCATCTTGCCATGTCCAATTGTTACAAGGGTCAACATCAGCTATGTTAATGAGCTTCTTTAATTTGCCCTCTACCCTTCTTGTGCAAAGTCCAAGGTTGTATTGCATAAAGACAAGGAGGCATTTTTCAAGTTAATTTGTTTCTCCATCTTCATGTTGATGGCCTCAAACAAACTCTAATTTCACTCGTAGTTGGATTCACTACTGTTAATGATGTATAGCTTTGGTTGGAGAAATTCCGTCGATGAAATAACATACATGACTAATCTATATATGATTATAATTGACATAATTAATATCAGGTAAGTTATATATATATATATATCAAAGTTCCATGACTCAGACTCGCCCATGACTCGGCAGGGTTGACTCGACCCGTGACTCGGCAACAACTCGGCTATGACCCGACAAATTGAAAAAACAAAGATTTTTTACGATTTAAAACTTGTTTCACGCACCCATTATTGAATAAAGCTTAAAGACACTATAACATCATCAAATAGAATCTAATTTGATC
This sequence comes from Chamaecyparis obtusa, assembly GCA_027943335.1. NCBI lineage: Eukaryota > Viridiplantae > Streptophyta > Pinopsida > Cupressales > Cupressaceae > Chamaecyparis > Chamaecyparis obtusa. Next base: position 129,478 of record BSBK01003955.1, read on the forward strand.
ACATACATAAACATACATCCATCACATAAGTACAAACGTAAATTGTAGCTAAAGGAAATAGAAAACATAGATATGCAGAATTATAAAATATAAATATTGTCAAATGTATATAAAATCTATGAAATCCATGACATCAATGATCAAATGTCTAGCAAATGAGGTTTGAGTGATTTTGGCCTATGAGAAGTCATGTTTGTCTGGGATTTGGGCGAGAGCTAAGCTAAGTCTGTCATAGAGATGGGGAAAAAAATAAGTGATTTGTGATAAAACGAGCTAAAACCCTTTGAGAATCCTTTTGCCAACTTTAGTTTGACCTTAGAAAGCCATGATGGATTGTGGGAGGTAACCCTGCTGAAGGCTTGCTGAATCCTAAAATTTGGCTAAGTCTAGAATTTTTCGAAAACCCCCAAATCTAGAATCTGCATCTTAACCTATGAAGCTGGAACCTATCTCAAACATCCTGAAAGTATTTATACAAATATAACTTAAAGTACAAGAAATTAAATAAATCAAACTTATAGTTAAATGTTATATTTGTATAAATGCTTCTGCCCCGTGAGATTGGAAACTCACATCAATGCTCCTGCCCCGCAAGATTGGAAACTCACATCAAAAGGACCCTGAGCACGAACCTGTCCCTGAATCCGGGTCATGGCCGTCAAACTCGGAGGGTCATGGCCCATGACTCGTCGAGTCATGGAGATGGGTCATGAAAACCCGCCAGAGGCTGCTCAGCCCGCGAGTCACCATAACTCGCATGACTCGCCGCGAGTTATGGAAATCTGATATATATATATATATATCTAATGAAGAAGCATTTCCTTGTTATATATATATATATATATATATATATATATATATATATATATATATATATATATATATATATATGCATGTATTATAGAAATACATAAATTAAATATAATTATTAATTATGTAAATCATAATCATATAATAAATCAGATTGACTAAATGTATTGATAATAGAAAATGAGTTGATTAAGAATTGGTCTCATTAATATGAGTATCATCGATATTAGTATCGATAGAAGAATATCGATACTAACATTAATAATTATCGACTCTTCTTACCGATTATGAGTATCGGCTATACAAATGCATTAATATGATTAACTTGATTGTTATCGCCGAACATGTTATCGGCTATTGGCTTTGTGCACATTGCCACCAAGATTGTTATCGGCTTGGATGCCGTGGGTAGTAAGCAATGTTAATTATGTGTTTAAGTTACGAAAGGGAGCATGCCTCTACGAAGAGGCATGTCCTTGTTCACGTGGAGGCATGATTCTTTGTAGGCATGCCTCTCTACTTAAATATATATTATGTGAGAGATATTCAATTCAGATCAAGCACAAACAATTGAAAGTGTGAGATAAATTAATATCACTCACACACACACACACATATATTTTGTTCATAACATCAAATGAATAATATTGATTTTTATATATATATATATAAATGAATAATATTGATTTATATATATATATATATATATATATATATATATATATATAAATCAATATTATTCATTTGATGTTATGAACAGAATATATATATATAATCAAGATGTACGAAAAGAATAAATAAAATTTAAAATCTTCTATCTGATCCGAAATTTAACATTCTATCAGAGCCAGCATGAGGAAAAGATCAGGTCAGATTTCATATTAGAAGAATTTGAGCCACCATTTAATTTGTTTAAATCAGTTTTCAACAAAATGGTGACTGGTGTTAGACTTGTGGATGGACTTGAATGAGCTACAAATTTTGTAGCATGGAAATTCAGAATGATGCTTACACTAAAAGAACATGATTTAAATAGCTTTGTGAAGAAGGCAATACCAGAACATGATGACAAAACTGAGAAACTTCAATGGACTATGAACAACAACAAAGCTATGAAATTATTGGTAGATGGAGTAAAAGACCACATAATCCCAGTTATCTCAAAATTAGATACAACATTTTTAATGTTTTCAACACTAGAAAACATGTTTGAGATAAACAATACTAGTAGAGCTCTTGCTCTAAAACAACAATTCCATCATATCAAGATGAATAAGGGAGAGACTATCACCTCATATTTTTTGAGGATAACTAAGTTAAGAAATCAACTATCCACAATTGTTCATCCATTTGATAGCAAAGAGTTAACCATGATAGCCCTCAATGGACTTCCTACTTCTTGGAAATCATTCATACAAGGGATAAGTGCACGACCCAAATTTCCAAAATTTGATCGATTGAAGAACGATTGCATTCAAGAAGAGTCAAGATTAAGTACTAGAGGAATTGGATTGAACTCCTCAAATGAAGACATTCAAGTCCTAAATTCTTAATCCCATAAAAGAGGAAAGAAATTTAACTCCAAGAAGAGGAAAAGCAAGGAATCAAATGAAAAGCACTCTTTCAAAAGAAGGGACCTATCTAAAGTACAATGCTGTAGATGTGACAAATATGGGCACCTTGTCGTGAAATGTTGGGACAAAATTAAACCTTAGGCTTCAATTGTTGAAGTGAAGACAATCATGGGTTTTGAACAACTTGTATTCTACTCAGTTCTATCCTGTCAAGTATCTACCAACCTTAATACCTGGATAATTGACAATGGGGCATCTTGACATATAATAGGATTTAGAGAACACCTGGACTCCTTATTAGAAGCCTCAAATGAAGAAGTCACAATTGGAATGTGATAGGTATCGGAACACGCACAACTCAACTAAAGTCAGGGCTATCTCTCCAACTTACAGATATCCTATATGTGCCTAGTATTAAACGTAATTTGGTTTCCATTTCTGCACTTAAAGGTAAAGGATACCAAATCACTTTCATGGATGGAAAAGTCCTAGCCTAGCCCAAGAACTCAAACATCAGAAAGGTTCATACCATTGGTTCTCGACATGGATGCCTATACAAACTTTGTTCTTCTCCTTCACAAGCGTTAACTCATGAATTGTCTAATACTTGTGAACTATGGTATAGAAGATTAGGGCATCTCCATTTTCGTGCTCTGCCCTCAATAGAGAAAATGGTAACAGGATTACCTAAGCTAATTCAAGAATATAAACGAATTTGCAAAGGGTGTGCCTTAGGAAAGAACACTAAGGGAACATTTCATAAAAGTGAAAGTAGATCTAAAATTGTATTAGAAATTATTCATTCTGATTTATGTGGACCTATGTCAACACCTTCCATTGGAGGATTTTTGCATTATGTTAGTTTTGTAGATGACTACTCTAGGCAGACTTGGATATATTTCTTAAAATGTAAAGAGTCAGATGAAGTCCTTAATAGGTTTAAGGAATTCAAGGCTCTAGTAGAGAATACATCCGGTAAAAATATCAAAGTCCTAAGATCAGATAATGGGGGGGAGTACATTTTTGATAACTTTAAATCTTTTTGTAATAATGCTAAGATTAAGAGGGAGTTAACTGTTCCTTATATAACCCTCAACAAAATGGGGTAGCAGAAAGGAAAAATAGGACTATTGTAGAAGCAACCAAAGCCATGATGCATGACCAGAATATTCATACCTCATTTTGGGCTGAAGCCTCTAGTACCTCTATTTACATTCAAAAATATCAAAGTAAAAATACATCCGGTAAAAATATCAAAGTCCTAAGATCAGATAATGGGGGGGAGTACATTTTTGATAACTTTAAATCTTTTTGTAATAATGCTAAGATTAAGAGGGAGTTAACTGTTCCTTATATAACCCTCAACAAAACGGGGTAGCAGAAAAGAAAAATAGGACTATTGTAGAAGCAACCAAAGCCATGATGCATGACCAGAATATTCATACCTCATTTTGGGCTGAAACCTCTAGTACCTCTATTTACATTCAAAATAGACGTCTTCATTCTTTACTTGATAAAAAATCCAAGAAGAGGCATTTACAGGAATAAAACTTGACATAGGTCACTTAAGAATTTTTGGATGTCCTGCTTACGTTCACATCCCCAAAGAGAAAAATTCTAAACTAGAATCCTCTAGGAAAAAGGGAATCTTTGTTGGATATAGTGAGACATCTAAAGCCTATAGAGTCTATATTCCAAGACAAAGACAAATTGAACTAAGCAGGGATGTAATATTTGAAGAAGATGTTGCATTCAAAAGATCTAAGGATGTAAATGAAACAAATGATGAAATTACATCATGTATTGAGAAAGACTACTTTTCTGAGATTCAGAGGGAGATTCAAGAACCAAGAGAAGTTAATGATCACATTGAACCTATGGATATTGCTGATAAACCTAGACTAAACAAGAAAAGACCTCTATGGGCTAGAAAAATGATTGAAGGGGCTGAAAAGTATGCAGCTCCACAAGGAACATTCAAGGAAAGTAAAAGACCTAATAGATTTTAGAGATGGAAAATCCATCAAATGGATGTAAAGACCGCATTTCTAAATGGCATTATAGAGGGATAGTATACATGGAACAACTTGAAGGGTTTGTAGTGCATGGAGAACGATCTCATGTCTGCAAATTAAAGAAAGCATTATATGGGCTCAAACATGCACCACGAGCTTGGTATGAAAGGATAGATCACTACTTATTAGGGCTTGGCTTCTCCAAGAATGATGTTGATCCAAATCTATACTTAAAGGTTATAAATGGAGATATGCTGATTCTTATTCTTTATGTTGATGACTTATTAATTACAGGGGAAGATCATCTCATCACAAAGTGTAAACAAAACCTTGCATCAGAATTTGACATGAAGGGCTTAGGTATTATTTAGTATTTCCTTGGTTTAGAAGTTTGGCAACATGATAATGATATTATCTTAAATCAAGGAAAATATATTATTGACATTTTGAAAAGATTTGGGATGATGGATTGCAAGCCTATGTCTACACCCATGGAAACAAACTTACACAAGTTGAGATAATCAGCAACAATTTCAGAATCAACAGATTCCATCCTCTATTGTCAAATGATCGGATCATTGATGCACTTGGTCAATACTAGACCAGATATTTGTTATGCTGTAAATGCACTCAGTCAGTTCATGTGTGAACCTAAACAGTTACATTTAGTTGTAGCTAAACACATTTTGAGGTATCTTCATGGTACAATTGGATATGGCCTAAGGTATAAAGATGTAGATCTAAACTTACATGGATATACAGATTCAGATTGGGCTGGGGGTATAGTGGATCGTAAGAGCACTTCAGGGTGTTATTTCAGCTTAGGATCAACCATGATATTGTAGTTCAGCAGGAAGCAGTCTTCAGTTGCTCAGAGCTCAACAAAAGCAAAGTACATTGTAACATCTGTAGGGGCACGAGAAGCAGTATGGTTGAGAAAACTCTTTGTCAGTTTGTTTGGAGAATTCTTAGATCCTACCATCATCCATTGTGACAACCAAAGTTGTATCAAGCTTTCAGTGAATCCTGTATTCCATGATAGATCTAAGCATATTGAAATACCTTATCATTATGTTAGAGACATGGTGGAGAGATGAGTTATCCAATTGAGATATATTACTACAAAAGATCAAACAACAAACATTCTCACCAAGCCTCTTGCCAAAACGAAGCTAGAATACTTCAGAGGTAAACTTGGTATGGTTAAAATGTAAATTCCGAGATTATATCTCAGTATTTTTTGTCCTAATAATACTATTGTCATTGTGTGACTTTAATGGGACCCTATGTGCATCATTTGGTAGTGACGACTTTAAATGATAAGCAGTTGTAAATTTTAGTGGTGATTTCAAAGTGACGACTTTACAATAACTTAACTATCTATCATGATGGATATCATATGGTTGATATCTAAGTACATATCATGATAGTTCATGGTGGATATTGAGTTATTAATATTTATGGACATGCCATGTAACATTTATCCTAATGGTAGGCATCATATGGTTGATGCCAGTGCACATACCATAATGGATAGTGTGAGCATTTGGTGAATATCATAAGTGTTGATATTTGGAGACCATTGCTCTTGATATCATGAGATGATATCGTTATGGTGAATATCACAAGTGTTGATATTTGTAGACCATAACTTCTAAATGTCATGAGATGACATCTTTATGATGAGTATCATAAAACATTTGTATTACATTGAGGTAATACTTTTTCCACACTGTGTGGTTCTACTGTATTTACATCCTCCCTAGCTAAGAGGGAGTGTTAATGATGTATAGCTTTGGTCGGAGAAATACCGTCGATGAAATAACATACATGACTAATCTATACATGATTATAATGGACATAATTAATATCAGGTAAGTTCTCATTACACACACACACACACACACACACACACATACATACATATATATTTAATAAAGAAGTGTTTTATTATTATATATATATGCAAGTATTATATAAATACATAAATTAAATATAATTATTAATTATATAAAGCATAATCATATATGTTAAATCATATAATAAATCAGATTGACTAAATGTATTGATAATACAAAATGAGTCGATTAAGAATCGGTCTCATTAATATGAGTATCAATATTGTTATATGATCTATCGATGATTCATGTCGATAGAAGAATATCAATACTTAACATTAATAAGTATCGATGCTTCTTACCGATTATGAGTATCAGCTATACAAATGGATTAATATGATTAACTTGATTGTTATCGCCGAACATGTTATTGACTTTGTGCACATTGCCACCGAGATTGTTATCGGCTTGGATGCCGTGGGTAATAATCAATGTTAATTCTGTGTTTAAGTTATGAAAGGGAGCATGCCTCTACGAAGAGGCATGTCTCCACGTGAATCTTGTTCACGTGGAGGCATGGCTCTTCGTAGGCATGCCTCTCTACTTAAATATATATTATGTGAGAGATATTCAATTCAGATCAAACACAGACAATTGAAAGTGTGAGATAAATTAATATCACTCACACACATATATATATTATCAAGTTGTAAGAAAAGAATAAATAAAATTTAAAATCTTCTATTTGATCCAAAATTTAATGACTACAAGGCTGGCACAAAATGCAGAGGGCTGACCTTTGAAGATTTGGGGTATTTGCACCCCAATCTATCTATCAAGAATCTACAAAATAAAATATTGAAGGGTAGTAAGCAAACCCATTTTTATCAAATTATCAATAATTGTGAATTTGAAAATTGTAGCTTGTAAAATGCATGTGATGCATAGACTCCAATTTGTTACTTGGTGATGGAGTTGTTCTTCCTTGGATAGCTAGTGTGAAGGAAAAAGTTTACCCCTACTAATCTTGTAGTTGTGCAATTCTTGAATGATGAGGTCTCTGACTTTAACCTAGGGTGTCATCCTCTAAATGCATGCCGTATGGTCCTCTATAACTTCTCCATTAGGATCTGTGAAGCTATCTGAATGGTAAAATTTAGGGTTGAGGATGTACTATGTTGCATGGTGGTCGAGTTGGTTGTTCCACCTTCGGTCAATGACCTCCCAAATGGGATCAAACTTAAGGTTGCCCTCCTTGTAATACTTTGGTGTGGACATTTTGGTCCTATTGATGGCCTCATAAATGTACCCCATTGGGTTTTGATCCCCATCTACCAAACAAATATCTCTAACCAAGGGATTTGCCACCTACAATTTACAAATACAAAAAGATTACGGTATACAAATTTATAATGGAATATTAGAATTAAAAACTAAAATATTCAATTTGAATTTAAAATTGAAGTTTTGAGGTTACCTTCATGATCTCTGTAGCTCTTTGTGCAAAAAGATAATCAAAGACTTTGTCTCCTTCAAGCTTTTTTTTATATGTTGAGTCTAGTCTTGGTTGAACCACAAACCACAAACATGTGTTTCAAGTCGACAAAGCAATGAAGCTTTGCAACTTAGGATAATTTTTGCAAACTTCGCGACACTGGACCATACCAATTTTTTCCCATTGGTGCGATCTCTCATTAAATTAAGAACCCAAGGGTGATCGTAAACACATTTTGTTATGCTCTTCACATCATACAACTGGTCTCAATAAAATTAAGTTTGCCCATGTCCTTGAAAAGAAGGTCAAGGCAATGTGTTGCGCAAGGGATCCAAAAGAGTGACTTGTGCCTTTTTTTGGACAATCTCCTGGCCACCACATATGCTGTTGCACTGTCAGTTATGATTTAACCTACATTCTCTATGCCCTCTACCATGACAACTTCATCCAAGATTAAACTCAATGTTTTTGCATTATTTAATTTGTTAGATGCATCCATTGATTTCAAAAAATTGACCTCACCTATTGAAGCTATGAAAAAATTGATACTGGTGTGGTTTTTTTTTTCTGTCCATCCATCAAAGAATACTGCAGCCATATTTGTGCAATTGCTTTTTTTTGTTCTTCCACCATTATTTTGCCTCTTTAGCTTAATTCATGAACAATCTACTCCTTCATGTCTTTCTGAGATGGTGCCTTGTACACAACCTTTTCTTGCTACAGTCAATGCAGTTACCAAATTCTCTCAATAAGGACTGTTTGCCACAATGAAAGAAAGGTTGCTGAAGTAACAAAAATCAACACATGCCTTACTTAATTGTTAATGGACCTCTTTGTTACACCTTATAGCTTCCAATGACAATTGTGATCTAGGTATGTTTTTGGGGACAAAAACGCAGTGTGTTGTGTGCATGGAGATGTTGGCACTCTACTTGAAGTAGATGAAGCGGATGTTGATGTGCTTTGTATGCATGGATCATATAGGGAACCATTTATGCCTTCACATTCCATAACTTCATCTGTTTTTGCTTGCATTTGTGTATCATGGCCACTAGCCATGAATTTTGCTATGGTTGCCCTTGTTTTCTCCCTTTGTATTTTTGTTCTTCATGCAATGCTAGGAATGCATTATATTTTGTTTTATCTCTTTTGTGTTGTTGGATAGGGCTTAGTGTCATGATGAGTAATGTCGGCAAGATGGTATTTGAGACGGTCTCTGTCTCCATAATGCAAACAATTGAGCCGAGGTGTTGGTTCTTGTACAACATATTTACAAGCAGGGTCTTGAGTTCCACTTGGATGATGGCTTGTAACTGGCCTCGACTTTCAGTCTTAGCCTAATCCAAAGGCTTCTTCTCTATTTGCCATTGTATCTAACCTACAAGTACAAAGTGAAAGTATAACATTAATATTTTAAATACAAGTTTTTTTGCCTAAATTCAACATGTTATTATAAATCAGCTTAAATTAGTCTTCAAAAAGTATAAATCAACATAAATTTGTTAAAATCAGCATAAATTCAATATAACATAATCATTTTATTGCCAAGAAAAGGTAACAATTAGAAAAATAACGTGTATAAAATAACAGCGGATTCCTAAAAAAATCAGCATAAATGAACAAACAATGGTGATAAATCCAATTTTCTTGGAAACGTAAATTTCAAATACTGCTAAGTTTTAGAAAATTATTTATTTTATTTTATCCTACATTCTAGAATTTTGCAGCCAAAATGGTTTTAAATGCTAGCAAAAAAATAGTTTATTAACTCGCTCTTGAAATTATTCAAATTTGTCTACAAATCCTTCCCGCTCCAAAGGATGCAAGATTGCTGTGTGCTAACCGTGAGGGGTGTATGATGATTTATAGAGGGGAAAAACATGGGTTTAAAGTGTTTTTGCCATGTATCTGGCATGTTCCATGCAGCTCAAGCATTTGGCGGGTTTTCCCATTGGATTTGTTTAGTAAAATTGGCAAGTATTGATGGACATATTGTCATTGATGTCAAAATCAAAAGCATATGATATATACGACAGAGAAAGAAGGTTGTGGATGTAATGCAATGTAACTTGTGAAGTTAGAGACCGGGGCTTTGGTACTGTTGTGAAAGGAATGGCCAGTAGTGTTTACTTCCATTGGAGTAAAATCAACTGCGATCGTTGTAATTGTAATTGCATGTTGGGTAGTGACTGCAACTCTTCACCACAGCGATCTGTCAAGAGGAAGCTTGAAGGGCTCAACTTGAAATACAATAACTCCTTCATTCCAGCAAGAGATGATAGAGGATCTACTAAAGAAGAAGATATTGTCTTGAAAGATGTCAGAGACTGCACGCATTGTTGTCAGCAATGGAATGATTCCACAAGAGAGACAAATGATATTGAAGGCAATGTTATGAACACATTTATATAAAATGAAGACATACGTATTTGAAAATACATGAACCCTACGCACAGAGATTATATAACAATGATAAAGCATATACAGTATAATATACAGAACAAGCAGTATACAAAAATTTGATATACATACAGAAGTACAGATACGTAAGCAACAGAGATTATAGAGGGATATATAGAGGGAAATATAGCCTCTGCTTATACTGCAATCGGTGCTGCTGATCTGGGTTGAAAGCTGAGACGCGAGGGCCTCCAAGCTTTAGCAGGGAGCAGACAAAGATCTGGAGGTCTGTAAACAGGAATAATCCGTTGAGTATCTGATCCCTATTTAGTTGATCCATATTTACCACTAGGAATGGATTCAATAGTAAATGCAGCAGCAAGTTGTCGAAGGTTGGAACAAACACATTTATATATATTATCGAAAGATGGTATATTATCGAAAGATGGTAAGCAGCGGTTTAATTAAACGAAGGTTTGAAGACTTAAAATGTTTCACACATTTTTGTCGAAGGTTATATAATATATGCAGCATAGACGACAGTGCCTTTGAACGTTGATTCAAAATGTTTAACACATATACTGATGGTAAACCTATATTATCGAAGATATAAAAAGACGTTAATAGATATCAGAATCAGCTTAAGACATTGCAGCGTCTTGAATATAGAATTGAGAAATACAGGGTATAGCGTCTTGAATATGTATCCAAGATTGAATAAGTTTCGAAGGTCCGAAAATTCATTGAAGAGGCTCAAAGATACGTATGCATACAGCACCATACGAAAGTTTTTGGAATTGATGAAGTTTTAAATATACAAACCTGGATACTATCAACGGCAAGAAGATATGTTTCGAAAGCAAACAGGGAGGACGTATACAAAATTTTAACAGAGCCCGTAAAGTGCAGAAACGTATATATGAATACAAAACGGATGCAAGCAGATTGAATATCAGAAATGTATGCAACAGCGGTTGAGATTTTTCAAAGTATAATATCGAAAATATTAAAGATCGAAGACCAATCTGAGATCGTCACACGTATGTATATATTCAACGGAAAACATTATTATCGAAGATGTATGCAGCAGTTGAAGCCGTTAAATGAAATCAAAGGATTAAAGAGCATATGTTATTAAAGAACATATGTCGAAGGATTAAAGGTTGAAACAAATGTGTACATTATGATTATCGAACAGCATACTCAAAAAGTGTCGAAGGTTAATAATATGATATGAAACGGCTATGGTATATAATTTTTGGAAGACTATCATAACTTCAGGATCAGATATGAAATATTTGATGTTTAATGTATAAAGCACATCAGATTGGAAATAAGAACTCTACGCATGGTTTCATCTACAAATGACACTATTGGAATTGGGCAGCTCTATAGTGAACAACATCAAAGTATGGAGCAAACCGTCTATTGAAGGAAGATAGAACAATGGTCAAAGACGGCAGAGACATTAATCAATGGTTTTATTATTAAAAGCTTTGTAATAATATGTAAATGTGGTAGAGTCGGCAAATGAAGGATTATTAGAGTTTCATTAAAAGGAAGATTAATAATATTTTTTATAAAGAGACACCTTTTTAATTTGAAGAGTCATGTCTTATGAGAGACATAATAATTGAATATATATATTCAGTCCATTATTTTGAAATAAAATATGTCTGCAATGTAATAAGGAGAAAAGAAGTGAGAAGAAGTCAGCAAATAAAAGAAAATAAAAAGAGCAGTGAATATGAAAGGGGAATAAATGATTGTATATTCAGATTTTAATCAGATATATTTATTATGCATATACAGATTTAAAGATAATGATAAAGATTAAAAGAGATATAATAGGTGCAGATATAAAGGAATAAAAGTGCAGATGTGAGAAAGGTATAAGTACATTCAAGGCGATATTATATGAAGAAATTAAGGACAGACTTGTATGACGAGATTGTAATGTCCATCATCAGTTGAAGATAGCAACATTGCCAAGGTGGAAGAGAAATTTATTTGCAGTGGGTTGGTGCTCACGAAGACAGCAGTGGGAGTTGGTGCTTCCAGTGGGTCGGTGCCTGCGAAGTGTGGGAGTTGGTGCTTCCAGTGAGTTGGTGCTCATAAACATAGAGGTTGGAGCCTCTAGTAGGTTGATGCCTACAAAACATTGTAAAAGAACAATATTATATATAAAAGGAAATTATTTAGTGGTTTTCTCCCATATTGGGTTTCCACGTAAAATTTGTGTTCATGTGCATAATTGTTCGTTTGTGAATTGGAAGTAATCTTTGAATAAAGTTTTAAAGTTAAAAATTGTTATTATACTGATTCACCCCCCCCTCTCAGTATAATCGTGTGCTCTTCAAGTATTTGTTTTTTAAATCTTGTTGAGTACTCATTGAATCTGCCAATTATGGGTATAGGAAAATCTAAAAAGTAACGCGTGTGTGTGTGTGTATTTGTAATGGTGAAATTTGTATATATATGTTATTTTTCTTTAATTTTGTGTTTATTTTAAGGGAATGTTTTGATACGTGAATATTTTGATAAGCAACCTAATTTTGTGCAAATTTGCGTGGCAGCAGGTTTGTGAGTTTAAGCTCACAATTTGTTCATAAGCCATGGCGACTCAGATGAGCAAAAAGAGAAAGGTATGCTTAAGCTCTCAATTTGTCAATAAGCATGGAGACTTGTCCTTGTTTGTTGTGGAACATCTGGTTTGTGGCACTAAAATGAGTCCGCTTGCAGTTTGTTGCTGATGGAGTGTTCTTTGCTGAGCTGAATGAGGTTCTTACACGTGAGCTTGCAGAGGATGGATATTCAGGCGTGGAGGTTCGTGTGACACCTATGCGAACGGAGATCATCATTCGTGCTACTCGTACACAGAATGTTCTTGGTAAGGGAATTTTTTTGGGAACTGAGGCAAGTGAAAGTTTTTGTAAGTCTGTTTAATTGTAATTTGAGAAGCATATACCTTAATTGCCTCAGGTGAAAAAGGGCGGAGGATTAGGGAGTTAACTTCAGTAGTGCAAAAAAGGTTCAATTTCCCTGAGAACACTGTTGAGCTTTATGCAGAGAAGGTGAACAACAGGGGTTTATGTGCAATTGCCCAAGCCGAGTCTTTGCGATACAAACTACTTGGAGGGCTTGCTGTCAGAAGGTAGAAACAGTTTGGTCTCAATGGCCCTTTTGCAAATTGTCTCCTTTCCAATTTGTTGAAGTCTATTTGCCAAGATGGAACAAATTCCATTTTAAGCTAACTGTAAGATTGAAATTTCTGTAGGGCTTGTTATGGTGTACTTAGGTTCATCATGGAAAGTGGTGCTAAGGGCTGTGAGGTGCTTTCCTAATCTATAACAAATCACCTTCTAATTTTAGCGTGTAGGGGCTTTTCACTGTTTTCTAGATAAGTTTTTGCTGGTGGGCTTTAATGTCCAGGCAACAATTTTCAGGTTATAGTAAGTGGCAAACTGAGGGCACAGCGTGCAAAATCAATGAAGTTCAAGGATGGATATATGATATCTTCTGGTCAACCAGTCAATGAATACATCGACAAAGCAGTGCGACATGTTCTTTTGCGTCAGGTAAGAATTTAAAAAAATTTAAAGCCCTTGCTTGCTGGGCAAAGCTACAAATCTGTTCTAGATAAGTAAAGATCTGAAATTTACATCTGCAAAGTAATGCGAGTGTAATAATACCGTGTGTGACACATGAATTAGATACCTTTTCCCTGATTGGATTTTCTCAAAAAATTAATCCCTGATTACTGCCGCATATACACAGTAAAATGTCTGTTGGTTTAATATAATAAGTTTGTCTTTTAACAAAGTTTGTTGGAAGCGTTAGTTCTAACTGGATGTAATTTGTCAAGTTTGTCTGGTTTATGTATATAATTTGAAAGCCAGTTCTTGCATGAAAAGTGAGTTACAAATGTTATGCACTTTTTTGCAGGGTGTCCTTGGAATTAAAGTGAAAATAATGTTGGACTGGGATCCCAAGGGAAAGCAGGGTCCCATGACGCCACTGCCAGACTTGGTTACCATTCACACTCCTAAAGAAGAGGAGGAATTTGCTCTCAAACCCCAGCTTGGGAAAGAAACTGAAGTAATTGCCTAGGGAGCTTTGTGTAACTGCATCCACACCATTTTTGCATTTTTGTTAGCTCTTAGGTAGATTTAGAACTTTAAAATATGTTCTCAAGATATGCATGCGGATTGAAAATCAACAAAACCTGTTCAGAGTATCCTATTTTTATTCATGCAGCATTTGTGAAATGTTTGAAAGCTTGCAATCCCTGTTGCATTTGTGCCACCAAATTTGTTATGTTCTAGGTAATCAAATTTACAGTTTTATTTGATACTGCTTCTTTTGCCCCTAATTTGTACCTTGCCATCTATAGTGGGTGCACTATAATAAATGGAAGAAAATACTGAAATGGATAACCTACCTTATCAATGGCTATGATCAATAATCAGGTTATGTTTTTATTCAATACGTGTGATTGAAAAGCTTATTAACAATAAACAGCCTGTCAAGATTTTGGTTCAACAATTTAGGGTATGCCATTGAATGCTATCAGGGATCTTTGATGAACATTGTTCCACTCGTTACTCTCTTAAAAAGATTATTTTAAATAAACAAATGGAAACTCTGATGCGTTGTTATTAGTGTTCATTGAATGTTTCTTTATTATAAATGTGAGCCAGTATTATGATATTCACATTAATTGGCTTTAGTTTCCTTTATTTCTCAGAATTTTGTGAATATAGAGAGAATCAAGCGTTACATTTGATTTTAATTTTATATAAGTACCTTTTGGATTTCTAGGGCCATAGTCCATAATTAGTACTTCGTAGGGTTGTCTGTCACAACGTCAGAGTATTCATACTAGTCCTGACAAGGGCTCATTTGAGTAGTAAATATATTTTTCCACCAAGGGTATAATTTTTTTTTTTTTTACATAAAACACTATTCACAAACTTTTTTGTAACTTTAAGTTGGGTCTGATATCAAATGTGATAGACAACAACTGTAGTGTTACTGTTCTCTTGGAGTTAATTAGTTACACAAAAAATTGAATCAAATTTGCATGCATTCACTAACTAAAAGATTTAAGGCGTCACACATCAAACGTTTGTTTAGCTGTCCATATCCAAACAACTGCTCCCCAAATGCAATAAAGGAAAGGCCAATACAAAATTGTTCATAAAATTTTGCAGTTACATTAACTAATTCATCAAGACATAAAACCAGCAAATGTAGGAGGGAGTCAATGTCACACTCAAAAGTCCCCTGAAGTGTTATAATCAGCCTTGGAAACGTCTAACTACAGGCGAACCTTTACCTTTGCTTAATTGCTCTTCCTATGACTTATACAAAATACTCTTAGGGCCCGTTTGGGTGCTGGAATTAGACTGGATATTCCGGAATTAGATTTCCGATAATGTCAATTCCATGTGTGTCCATCCAAAAAATTGGAATTGGAATTTCGAAATTCCAATTTTACTCCCAAAATGTGCATTTCATCTTCCACTCAAATAGGTGAAATTGGAATTTCAAATTCCAATTCCAATTTTTATAAAACCAAATTTAATATTTTGTGGGATCCGTGACTAAGGATGTATATTATATTGTTGTAAGGATGTATGTATATACATGTGTGTATATGCATGTGTATATATACACAAATGTGTATATGTATATACACGGGTGTATTTGTGTATATATATACATGTGTATATACATGCATGTATGTGTGTATATATACACACATCTATGTATAAACACGTGTATATATAAACACGTGTATATATATAAACATGTGTATGTGTATACACACACATGTACACGTGTGTATGTGTGTATATATACATGTGTGTATATACACATGTATACACATACACATGTGCATGTGTATATATACACATGTATGTGTATATATACAGACATATACACACCATATTTAAAGAAATTAAAATAAAGAATTAAAATTCCTTCTGCATCTTCTTAGTCATATTCCGGGTGAACCAAACAGGTCAGCCCATATTTCGGAAATCATTTTTAGGATTTGTATCTTCCAAAATTGCAGCGTCTTCCAGAATTGATTGGAATTGGCATTTGGTATTCCAACGGGCCCTGCTTTCCCCTCTCTGGATTTTTTTTCCAAGACCATCCAACAATTCCCAAAAAGAAAAAAATAAAAGAACCGTTTGGCTGCGAGAATTAGGAAATGCTGGATTTGATCAAATGCTTGAAATGGACAAATCATGGATTTGATAATTTGGTTTTTCATTTCCGGATTATAGTTTGTACCGTTTGGTTGATTTGGAATATGAGCGAGAAGACACATTTCCTTTGTTTGGTTCCACTTTTTGAAATTGGAATTGGAATTTGAGTATGATATTTATTTTATTTTTTGAATTGTTTTAATATTTTTTAATATAATAATTTATTTTTATTAATTTTATATAGAAAATCATAAATACTTTTTTTTAAAATGTTATAATTTTTAATTTTTTTTTAAAAAGGTTAATTTTTAATTTTGTTTAATTTATATTGAAAATCATAACGAAGTCATAAACAACAAAAAGTTCACAAGTTTATCAAAATATGTCCAACGTATCTACTTGAAATTCTAAAAGAGTTTCAGTATCTACAATAGCCCTCTGTTAACCACATTTACGCATATGGTCCCAACAAAGTAGTGCACAAACTACATAAAGAAGATATCGCAGAAACATGATTTCTGCTTTCGCCATTGAAGCAAATCTCGAGGACACTAGCTGCCTCTCGAGCCTTGCACAAGTTGCACTCATTTCCTACATCAGGTATAGATGTAGATGGGGTAGATGTAAATTTGGTTTCATCGACTTGTCGAAAGTATTGACATCCACTATTCCTTGCAATACTAAATCTATATCAATTCTTCCTAAAATGATTAGTTGACACATTATTTTTAAACATAAAATCTAATTACATATCTAGACCTTTTTCCTATTTGGGCAACCCCAAAATTGACGCACATGATTACTTGTTGTGCGTGACTTGTTGTGCGTGACATCTTCAACATGCATGGGCCAACACCACATTGACACAGGCACATTGACCGAAGTCATCAACGCTATATCGACAAATATTGCATTGTCATTCCAACATATCATTTTGTTTAGTTGATTATTTTGTTCATTCATACTAATTATAGTTGCAATAAAAATCAACATACTAATGTAGACAACATCTCAAATCAGATTGCCCAATAGGAGAGGGAGCAGCCAAGAAAGGGACATCTTCAACATAAGACAATAATGAAACAAGACAATAAGACATCTTCAACATAAGAATTAATCAATTTGTATTCAATGTTTGAGCAGAATTAATGAAATTAGAATGAAGTTTGTTTTCAGAATGAAGTTTGTTTTCAGAATTTAGTTTCTCTTGTCATTATAGAAGTAGCATTATTTTAGAAGTGTAGTTGCATTATTTCTTATTGTATGGAAACTACTTAATACTAGCAAAACCCTCAAACCAAATATACATCTGCATACTGAAAAAGAAAATAAATTAGAACTCTCAACATACAGTTTGCACACAAACTGTTTGACAAAATTACATCTCTTGGAAAAACACACAAAAAATAAATCAGAAAAGGGGCAGGCCTTTACATGTTTGAACTACCAGCCCTCCCAATCATTCATCCCATCATTCCTTGGACTATATTGCATGTCACCTCCACCTTACAAAGCACTTCAAAATTATTCAAAAAGAGAGCAGATTTCTTGGTAACATCCAGTCAACAAGACCGTCACCATGAAAAAATGATGATTTTGTCAATATGATGCTTGCACATTTTTTGGGCTAAGTCAAAGGCTTTGGTTTAAATCACTGGACACTCAAAACAAAATGACAAAGCAAATGTCAAGGGATGGATGAGTCATTCAGTGCATGAGAGTCCAAGGGGCCAAGACAGTGGTAGTCATAGGGATGGTTGTGATGGTGGCAAAGAACATAAAGGTTTTAAGACAATCCACTAAAGAAACCCACCTCATAAAGCCACTAACGATGAATGATTGACAAAAGAAGACATGAGAAGAAGGGTGATAATGTTGTCATTATGGCAACATATGATCTACATGAAGACCACATATGACAGAGGGCAAGTATGACAGAGCGTAGAGCAAAATTGTCTAAGTGCATGCAATATTTTTCTAGTGTACCTCGAGACAGTTTTGATTGGCGACATCGATTGAAGTAAGTTCAGTGCTTGCGCACTTGAACATAGATACTACGATGCACATTGAAGACTCACCTAAGAGTGCAAGTCTGTACGACATGTACGGAAGAAGTTATTACAGTATTACCAGAGACAGTGTTAAAGCCGTCTGGACAGAGAAAGAAGACATAATTGGTAAAGAGTTAAGGGATTATTTTTTTATCAAAATAATGTCTTAATAATATAAAGGGACGACATCCTAGATGTTAACCCTTGGGTAAATATGTATTTTATGTAAAGCTTTATGTTTTGTAAAGCCGATTGTAAAAGTTATTATTCCTAATAACTTGTATAAATGTAAGACATATGGAATGCAAAGAATAAGAGATATGTGAATGAGATAGATGATATAGCAAACATATATGTGAAAGGTATTGATGCGAAGTTGTGAAAGATAAGCAAGCAGTATAAGGTTATGTACCTTACCCTATTTTGTAATTAGTAATCATTGTACATTACTTGTTTGGGTAGTGGGCTCATCTTGTAATCATTTGTAATTAGTACTACCAACTCTTAGCAGGGTTGAGGCTTCTAACAAGGCCTATAGTCCCTTAATCAGGACTAAGACACTATATATATGTAACAGGCTCCTAACAAGGTCAACATCCTTAACATGATACTTTTGATTAGTGGATCTTTGTGGGTATCATCCCCACCGGGGTTTTCCCTTGGCCAAGATTTTCTCGAGAACAAATAATGTGTTACGAGTTCATTTGCTTTATTGTTATGCCTGTTCTTTAGTTTACTCTGTTATGCAAGAATAAAGATAATTTGTTATATCCATAATTGGGCAAAAGTAAAAGTTTGTAGAATACTAATTCACCCCCCCTCTCAGTATTCCCTATTTCTAACAATTGGTATTAGAGCCTAGTTACTCGAAAAAGAATCATTCAGAAAAAGCCTAGCAGCTTGAGTAAGATCTCTATGGATATGGATCAGCTACAAAAGAATATTGAAGAAACTCTTGAACATATTGATATACTTACTGAAGAAAGAGATATTCTGAAAGGAAAATATGATGATGCAAAGAACCTCATTGAGAAGCTGAAAAAGAAGCTGGAAGAACTGAAAACAGAAAAGGAATCTACAATTCAAGTTGAAGATTGTGATGATAATCTAGAAAAAGAAAATGAGATCCTTAAACATGAATTAAAGATAGTAAATTTGAAATTGAGTTTGAAAGATGGAAATAGCAAGAATGAAGCAAATCTGAAATCTGAGAAAGAAGATCTTAAATCTAAACTTTGTAAGGTGACATTTGAACTTGAGAAAACCAAATTGCAGTATGCTGAACTTGAAAAATACAATACAATTGTGAAAGGTGAATTGACTCAGTCTAAGCAACAACTTGAGAAACTAAATTCTACTAGTGAGAAGATTGATGAACAAATGACTTATCAAAAGCCATTCTATGATAAAACTAGTCTTGGATTTAACTCATCTAAGGTAAGTGAAGAAAGCAAGGAACCAAATCTGAAAATTTCTGAAAATATAGAAGAAAAGAAATCTGATGAAGCTAACAAATATGAAGATATGTCTAAAGAGGAAGAACCACCTAAGCAAGAAGAATCACCTAAAGGTATGCATAGAGAATTTAAAGGTAAATGTTTTGCATGTAACACTTTTGGTCATATGAAGAAAGATTGTACAGGTAAGCAATTTAAACCTCTTAATGGTTATTGTTATAATTGTCATGGTTTTGGACATAGAGCTATTGAATGCAGGAAACCTAAATTTAATGAGAATAATAATAGTAGAATGTTTAGAGATACTAACCATGTAGATAAGAAACCTACTGAAGATATGAACAAAAGAAATGCAGTAGTATGTTATAGATGCAACAAGGTTGGACACATTGACAGGAATTGCAGATCACAAATCAACCAGACTGGACCGAGATATGGAAACAATGGAGTAGTTTGTCAGATATGCAACAAATTTGGTCATACATCAAGGTTTTACAGAATGAACAACATGAGAAACCTAATCCTAGAAGTCATGCAAGGAGAAATGAGAATGCAAGCAACAATCAAGGAGGTTGATGTTGTAATTCAGAAGAAGTGAAGTTTATTAAAGCCACAGATCAAGGAGACACATTCAGTAGTGAAGGTAATAAAAAAGGTGAAGTATCTAATGGTAAGAGTGAAACTCTTCCTAACCCATCTCAAAGTACTTAATTCATAAAAATGTAGTAGAATAGGAACTTAGGATAGTGTAGAAGTTAGTATAGGATGAATTGAGTCTTGCGCAGTTAATGCAAGGTATTTTATGATGTAATGATGCTATGGTTAAGAGTGCATGAGCTAATATGATGCTATGCGAGATTGCAAGAAGTTTTAAGTTTTGTAGGTAAGCAGGAACAACTTTTTGGAAAGAAGTGGCAAAAGAATTGAATGCGATGTCAGAATCTTGTAAGATTGAAAGGTTAAAAGCTTATGATCAGTATTGTTTGATCATTAAAGCAAATGCAAGTGTTAAGGAGATCAATCAGCAGTGATTGAGAGTAGTTTGCAAGGATTTGGTGAAGGAATTTCGTGCCGGATCTACGCAAAGCCCTAAATCACAGAATTAAGGTATTTCACTAAGAAAATCTATCAGTCAGTTAGAGAATTTGCAGAAGATATGGATGTTTCATTGGTTAATAGTATAAGAGATAAAATTAGACCTAAGATTCTAGTAGAACCTTTGGAAGAAGACCCTAAATTAGCATTGTCGTCCGTACCAGATGAAGTTTTACATTTAGAGAATGTTAGAAGCTATTTGGGATGTAAACTTGAAACCCTTAATGATAGTGATTTTACTAAAGAGTATGAGAAATTTTACAATCAAGATATGTCATTGAGAGTAGGGTTTGAACATTTGAAGGATAACGAAATCATAAAGTATTCACTATAGTATGAATTTGATGATGAAGAATGCACTAAGATAATTTTGAGAAGAATACATAATGGAAAGTTTTGGTTAGATGAAAGAGTGATAGAAATCACATCTGACCTAATTCATGAATTAACTGGTTTATCTAAATCTGGAGTCATACCGTTCAATGAAAAGAATGTGAAGAAAAATGTATTGGACAACACTAAATCATCTTACAATGGTAGAGGCATAGTGATTAGCAAGATACAACAAGATGATGTTAGATATTTATGCAAGATCCTAACAGCTAAGTTTTGTGCTAATTCAAGAGAAGATGACATGGCAATTGGAATGATTCATGCAGCCTATTTGATGTGTGTTGATAAAGTGAAAGTAGATATGTGTGAAATCTTGAGAATTCAGTTGTTTGAGAACCTAGAAAAGATTAAGAAGATTAAGAATTCCCAGTTTAGATTCTCATCATTGATTACATATATGTTTTTCCATTTGATAAGAATATTTCCATTTACAATTGGAGATGATTGGAATGATGGCAAGACCTCAATGGAAAGAATCAACCAAGTATATAGGAGACACCTTATAGACAAGGTCAATGAGAGTGCAGTTTTAGTGATCAAAACATTTCAGAACTTGATGAAGAACAGATCAAGAATCCCTTAGTCTATTGTTGAAAAATATAAAAATGAGATATGCTTTATGGTTGACACCAACTTTACCTACATTGAAGCAGTTGAACCTAGAGTAGAGTTCATAGACCCTCTTGGCAATGAAATTTCTAAAGTTAAAGCAGAAGAATATGCAAATATATTGTTTAAATGTAAGTTGGATGTACATAGCAACAAATTTGGGACTTATGAGGAGAACTTCAACTCCACAAAGTCTCTTCAGGAAGAAAAATAGTCAAAGAAGAGAGTGGAAAGTACAATTAAGAAAATTTTGAAGGACACAGGGATGACAGAACAAGAATTTATGATTGCAAAGAATACAACAACAAAACTTAGAGATATTGGACAAAATGAAGTTTTGTCTGTTCCACCCCTATCAACAGTTGAGACTAGAAATTTGCAGCATGTGGTAAAAGTAGAGAAAGAGGAACAGGAAATAAGGAAGTCTACTAGATCTTCCGCCACTCCACCAAGAAAAAGAGTAAAGGAAATAGCTACTGGACTAGGCAAGAGAAAAAAGACAATAGTTGCCCCAGTACGGAGGAAAATTGCAGAGATAAAAGATGACGAAGACACATAAGTGAAGAAGAAGAAATGGAAGCCTAAAATTGAGAAAGTAAATCATCAAATCATTCACGATGGAGATTTTTCTAAGATGAACAAGTATTATGATCTTTACAACTATTCAGAGAAATTGAATTTGGAATATGTAGTTGTGAGACATATGATCCTAGCAGATAAGAAGTTTGATACAATTCAAGGAAAGATCCCTGATGATCTATTTGAGAAGCTAGTTAACAGGAAAAAGAGAGCAACTGAAGAAGAGAACAAAATCAGAGAAAATTTTGTGATGAAACTATGTGATGTCAGAGATGAAGATCATTTTAAAGAAATTATGAAAGAAATTGGTACTCATCTAAGAAAAAAAAGAAGAACCATTCAGATAATGGGAGGTAACTATGAAGAGATAAACAAAGAAACAGAGCAAGCAATAGTGAAAGTAATGACAACATATGTTGCAGCAGAACAAGCTAAGGAAGTTGAGCATCAGAAGAGTCCCTCTCCACCATCAATTAACATTGAAGATGAATCAATGCATGTGGAAGGAACTAAGATCACATTGAACAATGATGATAATCCTTTTAGCAACCTAGAGAACATTGTTGACAATTTAGCTCTAGAAGAACATGACAGATCATTTGAAGAAGGAAAGGAAGAAACAAGGAAAGAAGAAGAAAAGAAAACAAAAAATCAAGCAAGTACAAAGATTCAAGGACAAAAAGAAGCACCTAGCAGAGAGAAAATCGGTCTTACACTTGAGATTGCAGCAAAGAAACCACAGATTGAATCAATTTTTGAAATTTTTGGGAAAGAAGTTGATGATGATGATCAAATGGAGTTGATCACATCCCTAAACAAGATAATTGGAAAGAACAAGAAGGTAAAAAGCCTTGAAGGATCATTGTTGGAAATAACAGAGAAGTTACAGAGTGTTGTGACTAACTAGATAGCAGAGGCAGACCCACTAGAAAGAGCTAGAGAAGTTATGAAAGCATTTGATAACTAGTTCACTAACTTATCTGATATGGCTACAGTGAAGGTTCAGGCAGCCTATGAGGCCAAAATGTTTCATGATATAAGTTAGAATATTAGAAATGATATTAACAATCTAGATGTATGTATAAAAGATCTTAGAAGGGATTGGGACAGAGGTAAAACTTTGTATATTCAGTGTACAAAATTTGAAAATCATGTTTCAGAAGTGATTGAGAAGATTAAGGCTAAAGAGGCAGAAATTCAGTCAGAGGTAAATCTTTTAGCCAGCCCTAATATGAATATTTTTGATGTTGAGAAAAGAATCGACAAAATGTATGATGAAATAAGGATTTTTAAAGATGAAAAAGACAAGAAATTGAGAAGATTCGTTCTTCTTAGAGAGCACATTTCAATCAAGATTGGCATAGTTGAAGGACAATTGGAAGAATGTCTTTCATCCAAGACATCTTATGAGAAGTTCAACTTTGCAAACCTTCATGCATGTGAGATCGCATCTTATGGTCTATGTGCACTTCTTAGTGTTTCAGACACAATAAAGCAAGCATGGGAGTAGGAGATAGAGAGCATTCAAGTAAACTTTGCATATTGTGTTGCAAGCCTACCCGCTCTGCAATTTTGAATCAAGGTAAACTTTTTGAGATCACAGTTTTGACACCTTTTTGTCATTGTTGTCAAAGGGGGAGTGATATGATAGCATAAAATTGATATATATGTTAAGGAATTATGTTCATAGAGGGAGTACATAATATAGATAAGATATATGGAGTTATAAGGACAACAAATATATATTTTTGGTATGGCCACAATTTTGAGATTTTGAGTTTTGTGACTTAACCAAGTTTCTCATATGTTGCCACCAATGACAAAGGGGGATATTGTCAGAAATTTGGCCGAGTTAGATATCTATATGTTGTCATTATGGCAACATATGATCTACATGAAGACCACATATGATAAAGAGCAAGTATGATAGAGCGCAAAGCAAAATTGTCTAAGTGTGTGCAGTATTTTTCTAGTGTATCCCGAGATAGTTTTGATTGGCGACATCGATTGAAGTAAGTTCAGTGCTTGCGCACTTGAACATAGATACTATGATGCACATTAAAGACTCACCTGAGAGCGCAAGTCTTTATGACATGTACGAAAGAAGTTATTGTAGTATTACCAGAGACAGTGTTAAAGCCAACTGGACAGAGAAATAAGACATAATTGGTAAAGAGTTAAGGGATTATTTTGTTTATCAAAATAATGTCTTAATAATATAAAGGGATGACTTCCTAGATGTTAACCCTTGGGTAAATATGTATTTTATGTAAAGCTTTATGTTTTATAAAGTCGACTGTAAAAGTTATTATTCCTAATAACTTGTATAAATGTAAGGCATATGGAATGTGAAGAGTAAGAGATATGTGAATGAGATAGATGATATAGCAAACATATATGTGAAAGGTATTGATGTGAAGTTGTGAAAGATAAGCAAGCAGTATAAGGTTATGTACCTTACCCTATTTTGTAACTAGTAATCATTGTACATTACTTGTTTGGGCAGTGGGCTCATCTTGTAATCATTTGTAATAAGTACTACCAACTCTTAGCAGGGTTGAGGCTTCTAACAAGGCCTATAGTCCCTTAATCAGGACTGAGACACTATATATATGTAACAGGCTCCTAACAGGGTCAACATCCTTAACATGATACTTTTGATTAGTGGATCTTTGTGGGTATCATCCCCACCAGCGTTTTCCCTTGGCCAGGGTTTCCTCGAGAACAAATAATGTGTTATGAGTTCATTTGTTTTATTGTTATGCATGTTCTTTAGTTTACTCTGTTATGCAAGCATAAAGATAATCTGTTATATCCATAATTGGATAAAAGTAAAAGTTTGTAGAATACTGATTCACCCCCCTCTCAGTATTCCCTATTTCTAACAGATAATAGAATAAAGTGATAGTCCTAACTCATGGTAGGGTTCAATCATGAGGTTACAACTCTAAAGACAGTTTAATGGTGGTGACAATCTCTGTCAACACAAGACAAAGCTCTAATATAGGTTCAAACCTATACAAGATCAACCCTATGAAGACTGCCCAGAAAGGTTTCAACAGTTGGATAAACTCTGTTCATGAAGAAGAACAAATGGAAGCACAATCTTCATTGTATGATGAAATAATTATAATTTATAACACTTTCAAAATGTATAATCATGATGTAAGGTGTATGATAATCTTTTGAAATGATATGATAGTGAACAGTGATAGTGTTCAAAAGAAAGAGTAGCTGTGATGACAAGTCTATAAGAGGCTAACATAATAATAAGGAACCAAAGACAACCATGCAATAAAAAGAAATTACCAAGGAACTAATTATAATTTCAATAAAAAGCAACATACTAATGTAGACAAAATATCAAATTAGATTGCAACATGAGAAGGTTCAACAAGCCTGCTACTTTTATTTTCATTTTTACAATTCCTCTCATAACTTCTTCTCTGCTTCAAACAATTGGGAGTTCCTGGGAAAAATGATATGGTCTAAGCCTATACCCTTTTCAGGCCTGGAAGGATAGTGGTTTTCTGATCCACGACTTCGATTTCTCTCAAATCAAGTACTGCCTGCATGATCATCTGCAACTACTATGCTTCTAGGTCAAGGCCACTTCCTGCGCAACTAATTTCTTCTCTGCTATCTCCGTTGCCCTGCATGTTTTGTCCTTGTTATATGTTGACTGGACTTGAATTGAGGGACATCGAAGCCGTCGATCACTCACCGCTATATTTCCTAGCCTGAAAAGGGAATAGTATAGTAGAATCGTCTTAGCCAGGCACTACAAATAGTTTGAAGCAGTGAAGAAGTAATGAAAGTTTCCTTACCAAATCCCCCGACAAGGTATCTTGTAGTCTTGGAATTGTCTTATGATGCAATCTACAACATACAAATTCATTCAAATACACTTCATAAAATTTTATAAACTCCACGTAATCAAATCAACTATAACAATCCATGGTTGATTAAAGAGACTTTGTATGCTATATTGAAAATATCTAATAATACATCTATACTCTTAGATAGAAGATGGGGAAGAACAAAATCCAACAAAAAAATGGTGGTGTGAAGACACACCATGCAAAGTTCTCATAATAAATGTAATACACCAAGGAGTAACATCAGAAATATGTGTAGTCATCAGAAATATGGATTGTAAGTTGAAATCATGAACAACATGTTGGAAATACAAATGGGAAAGTATTACTAAGAGGGGGGGGGGAGGGGGTAAATCAGAACTTACAAACTTCTATCCTTTTAAACTGTTAGAAATTTATGCATCATGTAAACAAAACTTGAACAATCTAAGTAATATATCATGTCAAGCAACATACATGAAATCACACATAACACAATAGATTTGGTAACCCAGAAACCCTTGAAAGGTAAAACTGGGGTGGGGATGACACCCACAAATCTTCACTACTGCAGATAATAAAGTTTGCCTGTTAGGGCTTACAAAATTTGATCATATCATGATCTACCCTGTGAAAGGTCTGCTCTGTTAAAAGCTAAGAGACTTATTCAGTCTACCTTGTTAAAGGATTTGTAAACTTACAATAAAGTAAGCACTCAGTAAAGAAATTTACAAAAGTCTTCTAAGACTACTTGGTTAAGAGATTTACCCTGATACATTGGTTAAAATGTCTCAGTATATGATCCTTCAGTTTGCACTGATATGCTGATTACAAATCTTCTCTTTACTATATGATTGTGATCTCTTCTATCTGATCTTTCTTGATTCTGTCCTTTCACTGCTCTACTCGGTCACTGAACTCGGTCTGAATACTTCTCATTATCATTTCCTCATACTCACATACTCACAATATTCATCTAATCTTAATGTCTCTACTTCTCTCTCTCGATCATTGTGTCATTCTAGACTTGTATGTCAATTCTGGCTAACTCGGCAAAAGTTATCCCTGGCACTTGGCATCAACTGTCCTCGGCATCTGTTGTACTCGACATCTATTGAACTTCTCTGTCACTTGGTAATCATTGATATATGTAGCTTGACAATAACTATACTCAACATATTACAAACATATTGTGACCGTGACTTTACTCGACAATACTACTGCTCGGTAAGTATACAATACAAAACTCAGCCTTTACAGAATGACTCGGTCATAGTGATGACCGACCATCCTTGCCTAGATATATGACTAAGTGTAAGACACTAATAGTCAACAAAATTATAGAGATCTACAATCTCCCCCTTTGAAATTAGTGGCAAAAACACTTTGTCATGACATTCGTATATACAATTACAAAAATATGTTTGTATAGCCTAAAAATCCCCCTGAGATATATATATATATACATATTCAAAATTGTGTTACCTGTCCCTGTTCACACTCGTGCCATGATAATTACCCCTTGTTTTTGACATGTCTAATTTCTTCATCAGTAGGTAAGTTACAAATTTTCTCTAGAAAAAGGTTTGTGCAGCACCGTGATCATGTATAATGCATTTGTCCATGCAGTTGAAGCAAGATTTAACACTTTAGTTTGTACTTCTAAATCAGTGGCCAGACTGATGAGACCTTTGGCTATAGACAAATGTGAATAACTCTGGATCAATGTTTTAGCCTTGGCTAATTTTCTCTGTATAGCCTCTAGATGTGGTGTAAGAATAGTTTGAATAGAAAGTAGGTGAGAGCGAATCTTGCCATCATTTGCCATCAGCTCGGCTAATTTACCCTGTGTCTACATTACCTTAACATAATGTCCGACACTGGTGCTGGCATCCAAAGTCAGGGATTGACTTGAAACTTTGATCTCTTGCTTGAGAGTTTCAAGCAAGTGTTGGTTCTCATCTGTGAATAATTCAACATTGCATATCTTGGCCAGTAGAGATTGTCCATCCACAACTAATCTCTCGGTCTCCTTTACCAAAGTTGACAACTCAACTTGTTTTACTGCTATCTCGACAGTTATCTTATCCAGCATTTTTGTCTCAAATTGGCGTTCTGCCCATTCAAATAGCTTATCACTTGCACAACTCACGTCATTATTTAATTTCTAAACAATATGTACAAGTTGTTCCAATATGGGAACATAACTATTTACATCCGTCAAGTCATATACTTCATTAAATATGTCCTTAATTTCATGAAGAACCTATTTTTGTTGATGCTCCCTTCGGAGTTCTGCTTGTCTACTTTTCCTTGTCAGCAAATCTTTCATTATCTGTAGCTGCTCAAAAGTAAGGTTATCAGTATCCCATTTAGGAATAACAATTTCTTCATCAATTGTTACCTCATCTTTTTCCTTTGGTGCTCTTGGTGGGGTGCTTCCACTCGACAATTGTACAAGAGCTTTGGTGGGCTCTTGTTCCTTCGGCACTTGTTCTTCAATGAATTTTCCTCTACTGTTTCCTTCTCCTTTCTCCTTTTCCTCGGCATGAGGTCTAACAGCTTGTTCATCTAGCTTCGTTCCATGTCCTTCTGTGCTATGTTCTTCCTTAGGAGGACTTTGAATTTTATCTTTTTCTTTAACTTCTTTCTTGGCATAGTGAGTTAGTGGTACTGACTTGATTGATTCCTCGGTAAGACTTGTACTGACTAACTTATCAACAGTAGAAACTCCAGGTATAGTAGGATTATCAGTGGTAGATTGTGTGCTCATGATGGTGGGATAATCCTTGACTTGCAATAGTACTGTGTTACTACTTGGCAGGGGTGTTCCTATTGCTGCTGTGTTCTTTAGATCATCCTCAGTTAAGAACAAGTTCTTAATGGGGCTCTCTTCTGGAATATCAACAATGTGAACCTCAAAAGTATCTCATGATTGCACTTCCTTAGGAGTATCAGTCTCCATTGTAATTTGCTTGTTGTCAGGTTCAACAACTGTTGAAGTGGTTGCAACTGAACTGTCATTCTTTCCTTCATCCTTGTCTTCTATCGGGGCGGGTAACAAACCAAACACTACCTTCCAAATCTTCAAACTCTCTCGAACAACATCTTCAATCTTGTGTTGAAGGATAAGATAGGCTCTAAGTTTAGGATCAAACTTGCCTCTGTATTGGTTAACTATCTGTTTGATATTTGCAGGAGTGAGAGTGGATTCAACTTGTGCTAATGTACTCGCTCTTATTTCTTGCTTTGTTTGTAAAGCATACTCCCACTTTTGTGCGACTCTGTTGCACAATTCCTTTGGAATCCTATTTTCAATTTCAATTGGTAGCATCTTGAAAGTGTATAACATTTGAAGAATAGCATCCTCAACTTTTTCTTTATCTCCAATACTCAGCGGTCCAAACTTTAATCTCTTCACTTGATCAACTGCAGCTGTGCTAGTAATCTTATGACACAATTCATCAACAGTGAATTGATGTGAACCCTGTTGTGTTGCCTTCCCCTTTATTGCTTCATCACTTTCTATTTCTTCATCATCTTTTGGTAGAACAAGTTTCCTTCTCGGCTTCTTCATAACCTTGGTTAGCACTGCCTTCGGTTGAGCAGGTTTTTGCTTTGCAGATGCAGGAGGCATCTTAGGGGTCTTGATAGTAGTCCTTCTAGATTGAGGTCTAAGTGATGGTGTCTTAGACACTTTATGTTTCAACACTCTTCTTTTAGGTGGGGACTTGACAATTATTGGTTTCTTCTCTTCTTCTTCTTTTGTCTCACTTCCACTAGTTGCACTCTTCTCATCTTCTCCTAACCCTTGGGTTAACTCTAGTGGTGCATCTTTGCCAGATTCTTTAACATATTCTTCCAGATTCTTTACTATTTTCTTTCTTCTTCTCTCAGTGGTGGTAGCCAATAATCCCAAAGAGATCTTAGATTGGGCCTCTTCAAATGTACCAAAGTAAGGTGCCTTGTTATCAATTTCCTCAGCTAGGAGGGCTGTGATTGCATCAGTAGATTCATCAATATTGAGTTCATAGGGTAGTGGCATCAACCATGAAACCCTAGGTAGGATTTCCTGTGCATAGGTAAAGTCTGTGTCTACTAGAAAACATACGTCTTTACTATATTTCTCAATCAGAGACACAGGGACTCTAGTCCTATTCCTCATCTTCTTCTTAAACTCAATGAAATAATTGTCCATTATCCCTTCAAAATCATCACCACTCTCATTTATGAAATCATTAATCTGAACAGTAATGGGTTTCTTCTTATCCCATTTCACATCACCATGTGTAGGAAAATACTTCTTGACATAAAAGAATATACAGATAAAAAAGGAACCAAACTTACACATAGAGTTCTTCGCCGTCCTAATGGAGTTCAAGTTCTCGGCAAGTTGAGTCAGCTGGAGCTCGGCACGATCATATGTGTGCCCTTTCTTAATTGTCTTCCAAGCCTGGTCCACTGCCATACAGGGGACGCTGTCCAACCGACTGGATTGGTAAAACTTATGCTAGATAACTCTAACAGGAAAGTCAATTTTTGGATCAGTGATGGTGGAAATTGTCATTCCGTGTTTGTTCCAGACTGCTTGTGTGTTTTCTTGAATATCCTCTTTTCCTCCACATTTCATCATTCTCTTTCCATCAATGGTAGGGTAACCAGTGACATTGTGTATCATTTCCTTCGTAATCTTCGTCGGTCCATCTTCCAGCCATAATTGCATGTTGTGCACTCGACCCAAAATGATCTTTATCCATTCAACTTTGAAATTTTGTGGGAAATTTAGGGCATGAACTAAGCCTTGGTCGGCAATGACCTTGTGCTCTGGCTTCAACACTCCATTGATACACAATTTATCATATGCTTCCCTGTTCTCGTAATCACCAATTTCTCCAATTTTGCACATATAACTGTACCTAACATCATTCATCATTAAAAAATTTTTCAGAGTCACAGATAGGGCTCCGTTCAAATCTCCTTTGATCGCACTTTCAGATATTACCTTGAATATCCTTGGTTTACAAACCTCATTCCTTACAAGTTGTACATTGAAAACTTCCATTCCCTGTTTCCTGACTAGTGCGGATGAAGATGATGCCATTTCAAATTGTAATTTTTGAAAAGAAAATAGTTGCTCAGTAAAGTACCTTTTTGTCAATTAACCCTGCAGATGAATTTTTTCGACGACATGCTGAGAAGATTCAGAATCTCTTTGCTTGATCTGGGTTGCACAAACTCTGAATTGCTCTAAAATCTCGAATAGCTTGGTGAAATGAAAGTAACAAAAACTTTTCACTTTATAGAATCTGAAAAAGTAGGATTAGGGCCTCATAAATGCTCAGTACAAATTTTAGGTGAAATACAGCTGTCTCAGCAAACTCATGTAAAACTCGGTTAAACACAAGCTCGATCGATGTAACTGTTGCAATACAGCTCGACATAGCATTTTGGCAATAACAGGTGCTTGGCAAACATTGTTAGCTCGGTCATGACATTGATGCTCGACATCAAAACAAAATTTTCCATTTTTGCTCAGATATGTCCTAATGCATCTTAATCTATGCAGATATGGACTTTTTCTCAATTCTATGTTAGGAACTGATGTAAAGTAAGGATTTGCAAGATTTAGTTCCAGACATACCTTTCATGCTTAGTTGGAAGAAGTGTGATCACCTGATCCATCGGATTGGGTGACCTTAGATGTGCTTGCTTCACTTGTTGTTCCTTCTTCTTTCTTCCTCCATGACTTTTCCATCTGGTTCCTCATTTTTTCACATATATTCTCATTTTGGTTGTTAACATTGCTTGGCATAGGTGATCTACAATCTCTCTTTAAGTGACCGACCTTATTACATTTATAACAGACCATGCTTCCATTCATCCAGCTTTTGGATTTGCCTCTAAAATGAGTCTTCATGCAGTTTACTCCAATATGTCCATACTTACCACAATTATGACAATTGTACCAAGTGTTGTAATCCCAATTGTAACTTTTACGCTGTGTGACTGGCTTTGTTTGCTCATTAGTTGACCACCTTGGTCTAGATTGGCATTCGTAAGCTTTGTGCCCATACTTCTGACAATTGAAACAACTTCCTTGAAACTTGGGTGAGGTGGATGAAATGTTAGCTTTAGATCTACATTCATGTGCTTGATGTCCATGCTTCTTGCAGTTAAAACAATGTCCATTAAACTTAGGTTTAGAATTAGTCCTACCATGTTTGCTTCTACATATGTTGGCTGTATGTCCCGGCTTCCCACAGTGATGACATGTGGGCCTTTTGTTCTTTGATTTAGAAGTCTTCTGTTCTCCATCTTTTGATGACTCTCCTTCTTCAGTAGATGATTGTTCATTCAGTCCAAGTCCAGATCTATCACCAGATCTCCTAGGTGACCTTAACAATTCTTCAAAATACTTTGTAGCTTCATTAGGTTTGTTCATCCTTTCATTGATTTCTTTCTTAGTTCTCAACTCATGTTTCAGCTGATCATTTTCATGTTTTATTGATTGCTCTCCAAGTCTTTCCTACCCAATTCTTGGTTGGCCAACAGTAGTTCATTTACCATATCTAGTTGATTATTAGTCAACCTTTGTATATCACTTGTTCTTTCATCTAGCCTTATTAAAATTTGTCTTTTGTCTTCTTTAGCCATTGCTTTATCATCTTCAACTTTCTTTTTCTGCTCCACTACTTCACAGAGTCTTACAGATTGAATTTCCTGTTCTCTTTTTAGAGTTCTGATTTCATCATTTAGTATGGTATTTTTCTCCAGCAGTTCTTTCATGGCTTTGTCATTTTCTATAGAATTACCAGTATCAAATAGTCCAGTGGTGTCTTCTTCCTTGTACAGTGGCTCACTTTGTTGAATAGCAATTTCTCTTCTTTTGCTCAAGGATTTCTTTAATTCCCCTCTGGCTGCTTCCAGCTGATGTAATGCTAGTTGTACTTCAATCTTTTGATTCTCTATGACTTTTCCCAGTTTGTAAGCTTCCATCTTAAGATCTTTTCCTCAAGTGGTTAGACTTCCCTATGAGAAACCCTTTTCTCTGATACCAATTGTTGGAAATACAAATGGGAAAGTAGTACTGAGAGGGGGGGGGGGGTTGAATCAGAACTTACTAACTTCTATCCTTTTAAATTGTTAGAACTTTATGCATCATGTAAACAAAACTTAAACAATCTAAGTAATATATCATGTCAAGTAGCATACATGAAATCACACATAACATAATAGATTTGGTAACCCAGAAACCCTTGAAAGGTAAAATTGGGGTGGGGATGACACCCACAAATCTTCACTATTGCAGATAATAAATTTTTCCTGTTAGGGCTTACAAAATTTGATCATATCATGATCTACCCTGTGAAAGGTCTGCTTTGTTAAAATCTAAGAGACTTATTCAGTCTACCTTTTTAAAGGATTTGTAAACTTACAATAAAGTAAGCACTCGGTAAAGAGATTTACAAAAGTATGCTAAGACTACTCGGTTAAGAGATTTACCCTGATACACTGGTTAAAATGTCTCAGTATATGATCCTTCAGTTTGCACTGATATGCTGATTACAGATCTTCTCTTTATTGTATGATTGTGATCTCTTCTATCTGATCTTTCTTTATTTTGTCCTTTCACTGCTTTGCTCGATCACTGAACTTAGTCTAATTCTTCTCCTTATCATTTCCTCATACTCACATACTCATAGTATTCATCTGATCTCAATGTCTCTATTTCTCTCTCTCTCGATCATTGTGTCATTCCAGACTTGTATGTCAATTCTGGCTAACTCAGCAAAAGTTATCCCTGGCACTCAGCATCAACTATCCTCGACATCTTCTGTACTTGACATCTATTGAACTTCTCTGTCACTCGGTAATCATTGATATATGTAGCTCAACAATAACTATACTCGGCATATTACAAACATATTGTGACCGTGACTTTACTCGACAGTACTACTGCTCGGTAAGTATACAATACAAAACTCAGCCCTTACAGAATGACTCGGTCACAGTGATGAATGACCATCCTTGCCTAGATATATGACTAAGTGTAAGACACTAATAGTCAATAAAATTATAGAGATCTACACAACATATGTGTACTCTCAGAACTGTCCATTTTGAATTCTTCATGAACACATGTATATAAGATGCCAAGCAAAAAAGTAGGTGTTGGAGCAATGTACAAAATTTGTACAAGATGGAGTACTATTTTCAAAAACTACTCCAGCTTGTAGTTTTTGTGAATTGCTACAAAAAGTTAAGCCTCTCTATATATGGAAACAAAATTGTAAATTACCTATATTTCTTATTATCACAACAGTAAATTGTAAATTACACAAAGAATCTATACACACTAAAGAACAGACTGCCACAAAAGCATTTGGAACATTTTACAACCCTATCAAGTAAATCTATCATAGAGCATACACACCAACAAACATGATATGAGGAATCTAGTGGCACTAAATGCCTTAAGAGGTTTGAATCAACAACAAAGACAATATCAATACAAGTGTCCACATATAGCAATTTAATTTATACTCAGCCTTTCTAAGAACATGGTATAGAAAATCTGTGAAGGACATCACGTACACCACCTGTTATATGCAATTATTAGCTACATGAAAATGAGAATGGATATTAAAGAAACACTCATACAACAGTGGCATATAATCCAAAATATTGCATTTATGCATGCTATCCAACAATATGTCTTTATTATCCATTCTCATTTGCATGTAGCTAAGTATGCATGTATATATGGTCTACTATATATATGCTCATCCAATTATGTTCTACTATATATATGGTCTAGTATATAGTTATGTTCATATAGTTCTACTATATATGCTCTAGTATATATGCTCTATATATATGTTCTAGTATATATGGTCACTATATATCCTCCAGTATACATATGGTGTAGTATATATGGTCACTATATATCCTGCAATATACATATGTTGTACTATATATCCTCCAACATACATATGTTGTACTATATATGGTCACTATATATCCTCCAATATACATATGCTCTAGTATATATGGTCACTATATCTCCTCACTATATGGTAACTGTATATGCTCATTTTGACATGAAATGAGTATTTTAACATCTTCCACATGAAAAGGTAGAATTGGAATTTGAGGGCCAAATTCTTGTTGTCTCAATCCCCATTTTTAAAACCTTTCAGGTATGTGTGCAAACAAAACATTATATTTGGGGTCCATAGTCCCTACAAGATACAACTAGTTATAGATCAAGAATGTCATTGTAAGGCTCACAAATTGGTCAAGAATGTCAAGACAACACGTGTGAAACAAGATACACATATTTCGAAGAGATCAAAATCAAAGAAAAATTAGAGTTACAAATCATACACTTGAATTTATAGTTGGAATAAACAAATTGAAGATTTATTAAAGACAAAATATAACCATAACAGTATACATCCAATGAGGATGAAGCATCTATAAAGATAACCATTGCAATATACACTCAATTATCATATGAGATACAAATAAGAGGAGTAAAGATATTGATGAATGTTAAAGAACAGTAAGCATGAATCCCCCAATAGCATAAGGAGTATCATCAAAAAAATATATGAAAATATAAATGGAACACAACAATGATATACATCATCACAATAGCCTTGTTGCAATAGGAAATATAAATGGAATACACCAAGGAGTATCATCAGAAAAATGGACCACAAGCTTAATTTATTTCAAAGACTTTTCTATATGTGAACTATGAGAACACATGATTTGAGCATCAACATTACAACAGTATGATTGATCTTCATCATGTGGTACTCCTTGGTGTATTCCATTTATATTTCCTAATGCAACAAGGTTTACAAATTCAAGAGGCATAGACAATAACCAACTAGGAATGAAGAGACAAACAAAAGGTCAATGAAACCATCATGCATATCACTGTATCTACAATAAAGCACATTAAAGAATAGAGAAAGGTCTTGTAAAACTACAACTATTATCTACGTTTGTAGTCATCCCACATCCTACTTGCTATATCATCTCGAAACTTACCCCACTCATCCCTATCATGCTGATTCAATCCGTATGTCTCAAGTATTGGTACATTTATCCCATCATCGTCCTCTTCAATAGCCACTTCAAATAGAATACCGTCCTCTATAGTAATGAAGTTGTACCGTATGCAAAACACCAAAACAATACGTGCTTGTGTCGTGATTGGATAAGATTTTTCATACCTCATGATAGGAAAACACTACTTCAAAATGCCAAATGTACACTCTATTGCATTTCTAAGAGAGGAGTGTCGCTGGTTAAGCAACTCTTGTGGGCTGTTTATAGGGTTTTCTCTTGAAAAATCCTTTAGGTGGTAACGTGTACATCGATAAGGAGCGAGAAATCTTGGTACATTTGGATATCCAACATTGACTAAATAATATTTTCCTAGAAAATAAAATATATTGTTAAACCATGAAACATTGAAACCATGAAACATTTATCATTTTCTTCAGTAAACATACAATGTGAAATGACATACTAGGGGGAACTATAAGTGGATTTGCTCTAGTGAGAGTTGAAGCTAGAACATGGCTATATGCAACAAACCCTTCCCAACCAACAAGAATGTATTGAAACTTATAATCAAATGAAGATACAACCATAATATTTTGTGACAAGTTCCCTTTTCTATCATGATATTTACCCTATAAGTTGACATCGACAATGACAGGTATATGGGTTCCATCAATTTCTCCAACACAATCCTATAGAAAGAAAAACTATAGTAAAGAAACACACAGTAATAAGATTAACACTAAGGAAAAGATATTTGTAGCGCTAGGGGGGTTTACCTTGAAGTAAGGATCGAAAACAATCCTTCCCACTAATTTCAGGAGTGTTTGGACCAGGTTGGTACGAAATAAATCCACATGGAGTGCTAAGACAGCCGTCAAGGCCTTACGAAAGTATCAACTTACTATCTCCTCCGGAGTGGCCAAAGTTGTGGGAAATCTTACGATTCTTCAGATTGTGGCCAAGGGTGTGGAGGAACATGACTACTTGTTCTTCTAACATTATGTTCATCCGTATTTGTAAGGCTTCCTTTTTGCCTTAGAAGATTGGTTAGCTGAAAGAAGGCTACTATACTCATGCGAATTTGGTCTGTGATAATGCAC
Organism: Chamaecyparis obtusa; assembly: GCA_027943335.1. NCBI lineage: Eukaryota > Viridiplantae > Streptophyta > Pinopsida > Cupressales > Cupressaceae > Chamaecyparis > Chamaecyparis obtusa. The sequence continues at coordinate 167,055 of BSBK01003955.1, forward strand.
CTCATTCGAATGAATAATGCATTTATAAAAAGTAGTTCCATCACTTCTTTCCTTATGCATTTTTTGCCTACCTTCTTGTGCAAACACCACTTTGGCTACTCCAAGGACAACAAGAAGAATTGCGAGAATACGAGCACTTTTGGTCTTCCTACAAATGCGTCCTTGAATGTTTATATTGTTGGTAAGATCCATCAATGACCTAAAAAGTACAAAATGAAGAAGGTTTGAGATACACAATCATCACTCATAGGCAACAAGAGGTCAAGCCAAGAAATGCGTGTACTTACTGACACAACTGTTTGTATATGTATTCCTAGCTGGTTATTATCTATAGGTGTTGAATTTGTTAGCATTGTTGCATTAGGAAATGCGTGAAAGTGATATTGGTCAATAGTGATTTGGGCATACTGTGTGATCATAAGTGGAACATATATAGTTTTTTATACCATACTACTCCACCTAGCACAATTTATGTAAATTGCTCCCAACAACTACTTAGTGCTTGGCATCATATATACATGTGTTCATGAACAATATCATAACCCAACCGTTAACTTATGAAGGAGATCATAACCCCACCATATATATACTCACTGATTTTCATCTGATATGTATGCTATGATCAAATAAGCACATAAACAACAAGAGTACATATCGGTGTTCCTAATCATCATGATTAATAATAACTTAATTATGTGCATATATATATGGTTCTTAGATATGCACATATACATATATATACATATACATGTATATATATATATACACACATATATATATATATATATACATGTATATATATATACATGTATATATATATATATGTTATATTATATATGTATATATATATATATATACATATATCTATATATATATATACATATATATATATATATATGTACATGTATTATATGTATATATTATATATAAATATATATATATACCATATACATATATATATACATATACATATATATATATACATATACATATATATATACATATACATATATGATATAATACATATACATATATATATATATACATATACATATACATATATATATATACATATATATATATATATATATATATATTACATATATATATATATACATATAGATATATATATATACATACATATATATATATATACATATATATATATATATATATACATATATATATATATATATACATATATATATATATATATATATATATATATATACACAACACATATATATATATACACATAGATATATCTACATATATATATATATATGTACATACATATATATGTACATACATATATATATATATAATATATATATATCTATATATATATATATATATATATATATATATATATATATATATATATATATATATATATATATATATATATATATATATATAATATATATATATATATATATATATATAATAATTATAATAATAATAAGTTCTTATTAATCATGATATGTAATAATCTTGTTGATCAAGAATTCATAACATAAAAACTAAACAAACCTACTTTACTAGCCAAATTAAGTCCTTGAAATTTACTTGTCAAGATTGGAGTTTTGATGAATAATTTTGTAAAGATGGGTTTTGATGAACAAATTTTCATAGTTAGGGGGATTTCTTGTAAATTTCTACCAAGTTCTCTTGACCATTGAGCTTTGACATCCACCCATTGTAGGTTCTATTTACCAAAGTAGTCTTGATTCTTGTCTTGTAAATTTGAATATCATAAGTAGACTCTTGGTTTGAGGTTTGAAATCTAAATATTGCCATACAATTTTTTGTGTCTGGTAGATCATAAAATTTTGAAGTTTAGAGGTTATATACACTGCAAACTACCCTACCAACCGCAATTGTTATATATAAAATGTACACCTATGTTTGTACAAATGAAAATTGTATTCCTATTTAAAAACAATAGAAATATAGCTACTTAGCTTGTGAAAAAAATTTGACAAGGGAAATAGGTATGGTTTGCGGTGGCCATAAGAAATAGGTCACGGTATTATGTGTGGAGCTGATGTAATAATAATGGGTATGGTCTGCAATGGCCACAAGAAGTGGCTTTTGATGTTATATGTGGAGCCAATGTTACAAATGCAGCTTAGAATGTGTTCGACAACCACTACTTCTAAAAGCCAATTTATAATGCAGAGGATTTGATTTTTTTTATTGCAACCCAAAAAATGTTGCAGAGTAAGGAAACCAAAATAAATAGTTGTATTCCTATTTAAAAAACAATAGAATTATAGCTACTAGAGTTTGCGATGGCCCATAAGAAACAGGTCGCGGTATTATGTGTGGAGTTGATGTAATAATAATGGGTATGGTTTGCAATGGACACAAGAAGTGGCTTTTGATGTTATTTGTGGAGCCAATATTACAAATGCAGCTTAGAATGTGTTCGACAACCACTACTTCTAAAAGATAATTTATAATGTAGAGGATGTGACTTTTTTTTTTTATTGCAACAACCCAAAAAATGTTGCAGAGTAAGGAAACCAAAACGAACAGAGCCATAATAAAAACAAGACCAGAGAGGCTAGAAATGGTTTAGGAAGCACTCAAGCAGTGAAATTTCAAAAACCAATCAAAAACCTACTTGAGCTTTTGTTCATCAAAACCCATCTCGTCTGTGAAAAACATGGACTGTGAAAACCATAATAAAATCCTGTATACCTTGCGTTGATAACACAAAAAAAATGCAACTCAAACAATATCGGAACACACTATGGCCTCCTTCAAACGGTATCAAACACACTATGCCCTCCTTCAAACACAACTAAAATAGTATACTTGCCCTCCTTCAAACACAACTAAAATAGTATACTATGCCCTCCTTCAAACACAACTGAAACAATATACTATGCCCTCCTTCAAACGCAGCTCAAACCCTCCACAATATTGGGCTCCGCTTTGCATATACCACGCAGGGAAGGTGGACCCCAAAAAATGTTTTATTTGCACGTGCAACCCGATGGGTTTAAAAAAATGGGGATTGAGAATGTAGAATTTGGCCCTCAAATCCCAATTCCACCTTTTCAAGTGGAAGATGTATATGCTCATTTTGGGCCGAAATGAGCATTTACATCTCCCTATTCTATTTTCATTTTGCACACCCAAATAGAGGATTCAACCAAATCAGTAGGAGCAAATACCAATTCCAGGCTAATTCCCAGAACCAAATGGGCCCTTAAGAAGAATTGCAAGATTGCATAGGATAAATATCCATAAGTGTTGCAAAATGGAGCCGTTGAGGAAGACTTCCATGATCTCTGCAGTAATGTTTTCTTTAGTGGTTCATTGCGTCTGTAGGGGTGGTTCAGAAGTCCCATAATGGAGAGAAGAGACGAGGTAATAATCCCCTCTTTCTATGACAGAAGGAGAAGACAAATGTAGGGAGTAAGGGGAACAACACAAGTTTGTGGTGGTTGTGTGGGAGATTTTGTAAATGAGACATGGGAGCATATTTGTGGTGGGGAGACCACTCTTGGTTGTTATGGTGGATCGCCAAAACAAGATGGTGAGATTGATGTCAAGAGGTGTGGCCCAAGTGCTCCCTAGGGTTGTTGCCAAGATGGAGTTGGGGTACCATCACTAGGAGAAAGGGCACAAAGGCATTTCAATGCTGCTAGGCTAGAGTTTTTATTATGGAGTTAAGAGGATGAAGTGGAAATAAAAGTGGCACACAATGTCATTGTTTAAATTGAGCTTGGTCTAATTGAAAGATTTTTGGGTATAAGTGGCCGAGGTTGAATGATTTAACATATATTGATCTTTAAGAACTAGAAGTCTGTTTTGGATGGTTGTTTCCAAATCTATCCTACAACTAGAGGCTTTTCCATAGTTGTTTTAGAATGTGTTAAAGATAGGAACATAGTTTTTTGTGAGTACCATTGGAGTTGGGAGGACAAGTTTTCATTGATGTAAAAGCCTTGACATCTAACCTTTTGTCTTGCCATTGAAGTGTTTGATAGGGTTCCACTTTGGGTAGGACTCCCTAATCACCCCTTACATTTTGGGTTTGACTCTTGCTTGGAGGTTGTAGGTAACACTTTAGGGATCATTTTGATGGTGGAGGAAGGATCCTCAAACCTCCCTCACTCAAATTTTGCTCAAATTTTGGTAGAGATGGATGTATTTGGAGGTCTCTCTGAAGAAATCAAGATTAAAACTTCAAAAGGATACTGGGTTTAGCCCTTGGTTTACGAAGGAGTTTCATTTTGTTGTAGAAACTGCTTTAAATTAGGTCATACGGTTGCTTAGTGTTCTAAAAATAGACTACCAAAGAAGGCATCCTGGTGAAAATATGTCTTCCCCCTCTCATTATATAGTGGAGGAGAAGGATGAGAATCAAAAGAGTTATTCTCAAGCTCTGAAAGGGGAAGTGACACAACCAGCTATTGGGGAACTATGTCAAGCTTGGTAACCATTATTGAACAATGTTAATGTCGCCATTGCTAGTTTTGATAAATAAGTAAAGCCAAAGAATGGAATTGGTGCACCTAGAGAAGGGAGAAAAAAATAAAGGTATGGTCTTGAGACAAGGGGGTTGAAATAGTGTTAACAAAAGGTCAGTTTAAAAAATGGGAGAGTAGCTCTACGGATATGATGAAGACTTCCCATGCTTTCTTTATGGAATGGTAGAAAGAGGCTTTGGGGATGGATAGTTGGGAAATTGTGAAAAGGAAAAAAGAAAAGAAAGCAAAGATGTCTTTCAATATGATACTCCTATCTCAGACTAAAGGAGGAGTTAGTGATTATTCTTGATTTTGAACTTTTTGACAGGTCATGGAATTGGGCTTCTTTGCTATTGATCTATTTATGAGTCTTTCTAGTGATGTATTCCTATGGGATGGTGGTGTCCCTAGATGTTACCACCCCTTGTCTGGGCTAGGTTGAATTCTGAATTAATATTAATATAAATCAACTATTTTTACCGCGCAAAAAAATGATTGCATAAGATCGGGATACTTGCAACATAGAGACAATAAAACACCATTGGTCAACATTTTATGCATTGTTGGTCAAGTAAACTCACAAAAAAAATCATAAATTTATGTGAATGTTGAACATTTTATGTTGGATTAGCCAACTTTTTTTTGAATGGGGCATAAAATCATCTCAACAATGCAAAGCTACAATTGCATCAATAATCCACACATTGGGACCAATTTAAATTCAAATTCTGACCATTGGCAGTATTAACAACCCAACAACTTTTAACTAGTTTCTTTGTCTCCCTTTATAGGTAAGTTAAGGTAGTATAACAACTTCCTATAGTAATCTTGAGATGAGGGTTATGCAAACCTTTATAGATCTTTATAACAATTACATACATTTTACAAGGAAAAACATAAATAGCATGCATACCACAACACATTGATTTATGTTAATTCCATATTCCTATTAACTGATATAGACTATTTCCTTAATGGATGTGCATGGAAGGCTGTGCTCCCGCCTAGATTTTTCAAATGCAAATGCTCTGACTTTGCCCATGCTTGCACTGCAATTTGGGTCAGGGCAGGGGGCATCCCAGGGTTTCGAGGAGTTGAGTGCTTTCCTTGCTCTGCCCTCTCAGACTCTGACTGCTGTTGCTTCATCGGGTACCTATTTCAAGCTGTGTGCATCCTCCTCTTTTGGGGGTCTTGGTGGTTTGAAGTCCAAGTTGGGTGTCTCTGGTGATGCCTCTTTGTCTTTGATCCCCTCCCTTACCCCTGGGGTTGGAGGTGTTGCTTCTCCTACTACTCCTCCGGCCTCTCCTCAGTTTTTTTTGAGAATGCTCCTAGGGCTACTGGTAGGTAGCTTCATAGGGTGGTGTCCTTTGCCAAGGTAGTCTTTATGACTAGTGGTGGAAAAGGTACCCTGATTTTAATCCTTCCTCTGAAGTCTTCAGTAAAATCCCTATTTGGGTTAGGCTTCCTAATCTCCCTCTTCATCTTTTGCTAGATTCTATCTTGGAGGAAGTAGGTGAGGTTTTGGGGGATTTTTTAATGTTGGATCATGATTCGTTTAATATTTATCATTCCACCATGGCCCGTCTCTTGGTTGATCTTGACATTTCGCAGGGTCTTCCAGATAAAATCAGGATAGTATCTTCTGTGGGATCTTGGATCCAACAACTTGACTATGAAGAAATTCCTTTTAGATGTCGTAAATACTTTAATTTACTGGTCATATTTCTTCTCATTGTGGTTTGGATACCCAAAAAAATAAATCTGCTCCCTCTTGGTGGAAGGGAGCTTCTACCGAGCATTATATTGTGAGGAAGATTTTGATGCAAGAGCATCTCGGGTCCTTGGCAATCTTGTGTCACCAAAAAGAATTTGGAGTTTGTCTGTGTTGCTCAGTTTCTTCTTTGACCAAGTTGGTCTATTTCCTTTGGTTACCGAGTGTGGTTGGTTATCTCCTGGGCGGTCGGTTAATTCTCTGGCGCTCAGCATTGTTTGTTTGCTGCTCGGTTATCTTGCTTACCAATGAGTTTAGTTTTGTTTCCTGTTGTGGCCGACTTGTGCATTGATTTTGGATCATAGAATTAATGATTGTATCCATCATTGGGAAGCATGTGGTCCCAAATTTGACTGTTACTTCCATTAATTGTGGATCTGAAGGCCAACTCAACTCAATAGCTTCTTGTATAAATGTAGATGTTTAGTGGTAGTTTTAGAGGTCAATTTTTGGAAAGAAGATAGTAGGCATTAGATTAGAGATTTGTAGCAGATCCTCGCATGTTTGAGGACTTCTGTAATTCATTGTAATATCAGGCCGTAATCGGGAAGGCCTTAGAGCTTGACATGTATGATTCAAATTGATGATAACATATTAAAGAATCTGGCATTCTCTCTCTCACTCTTGTTGCTTGTTGCTTCCACATGTGTGTTTTAGGCTTGGATCATTAGGGTGTGCTATCATTTGGCCCCTCTTGCTCCCTACCTTGCGTCAGGTGGTATCAGAGTGAGGTGAGATCTTGATCTAGGTCTGCGGATCTAGGTTTGCAGGTTTCTCTTGAAGCCCTAGTGAATTGTTGTGGGGTAGCATATTGTGATCTGACCTAAAATTGCAGAGGGTTGTCAAGATGGTTCATGGGAGGTGAGATGCAGATCCAGGATTGGCAGATATGCTAAGGCAAATTGCTGCTAGATTAGAAGCATTGAAGACAGCCCAAAGAAGAGGCAGACATCTTGAAGATGTTAGTGATGATGAAATTGAAGAAGAACAGGCGAATGCAAAACCTGCTCCCATTATGGATCAAGGTGAAGAAAGATTTTGGAAGGCTTTGACAAGTTTGAAGTCAACACCACATTTCAATCCCCCTAAGTATAGTGGAAAGCTAGATTTTGATGAATTGGTGGATTGGATCACTGAGATGGAAAAGTATTTTGAATATGAAAATATCCCTGAGGATAAGAAGGTGAAGATTGCAAGCACAAAGTTGAAAATTCATGCATCCTTATGGTGGGAACATTTGCAATTGGATCGGAAGAGGAAAGGCAAAGACAAAATCAAGGTATGGTGTAAAATGGTCAATAAATTGAAAGGAAAGTTCTTACCCTGTGATTATCAGATTAGCCTAGTTTTGCGAATGCAAAGTTTGAGACAAAATGATAGCTCGGTAAAAGAGTATATTGAGGAATTCTATAGATTGGATATCAGATCTAGACATGATGAAGATGATGTGGAAAGAATTGGCAGATACCTGAGTGGTTTGAGAGTTTCCATCCAAGAGGAGATTAGCATGGTCAAATTGGAAAACATTGAAGAGGCTTATCAATTTGATTTGAAAGATGAGGAAAAATTGAATAAGAGACATGAGAAAAGACAGAGAGGTCGAGGTGGTAGATTCCCTAGAGGAAGAGGTAGATCTAATGGTGAAATGGTAGATTTGAACCAGAAAAGACAAATCTGGACAAAGGCAAGACTGAGTGGAAAGGTGAAAATTCTAGAGGCAGAGGCAGTAACTACCAAGGTGGTTATGGCAGAGGAAGTTTCTGAGGAACTTGTTATAACTGGAGAGGAAGGACATAGATCCTTTGAATGTACACAAGCTAGTAAGAAGGCTGGTAGTAGTAGAAATGCTTTGGTGCAAGAAGAGTCACCGAATGAACTTGAGAAAGAAAATAACCTGATGGTAAGGAGAGCACTGTGGAATGAAAGAAAGAAGGAAGATCCGATAAGGAAAAGTTTGTTCAAGATTAGATGTAGAGTTTTTGACAAAGTTTGGAAGGTAATCATTGATAGTGGTAGCTCGAAGAATCTGGCATCTGAAGAGATGGTCACAAAACTGCAGTTGGAAAGGTTGGTACATTCGAAGCCCTATCAGATTTCATGGATCAAAGATGAGCATACACTCCTGGTAAGTAAACAATGTTATGTGAATTTGAAGATTGGAAAGTACTATGATAAGGTGTTGTGTGATATCATGCCTATGGGTTGTTGTCATATTTTGTTGGGTAGACCTTGGCAATATGATAGACATGCTATATATGATGGGAGATTGCATAAGTATACTATTGTGGCTAATGGAAAGAAACAAATCTTGTTACCATTGATGGAAGAACCTGTTAGTAATGTTTGCACATCTATGAAAGTTTTCTTGATGGAAGGAAGAAAGTTTGTTAATTCTTTGAAGATGAATGATGTATATTTTGCTGTGATTCTTAATAAGCCGAGTAAGAAAACAAAGGATAATGTCCCTGAGGAGATTGATAAGTTACTCATTGAGTACAGTGATATCATTTCTGATAATGTACCTGATGGTTTGCCACTAAAAAGAAGCATTGATCATTGTATGGATCTAATCCCTGGAGCTAGTTTACCGAATAAGGCACCTCATCAATTGACACCTACTGAGAATCAGGAATTGAACTGATAGATTCAAGAGTTGTTGGAGAAAGGTTTGATCAGAGAAAGTTTGAGTCCTTGTGTAGTACCTACTGTATTGGCACCGAAGAAGAATGGAGAATGAAGAATGTGTACTGATTCTAGAGCAATCAATAAGATAATAGTGAAGTATAGGTTTCCTATACCGAGAATGGATGACATAATGGATAGTTTGACTAGAGCAAAGTATTTCACAAAGATTGATTTGAAAAGTGGGTATCATCAGATCAGAATTAGAGAAGGTGATGAATGGAAGACTGCTTTCAAGACAAAAGAAGGTTTGTATGAGTGGTTGGTTATGCCCTTTGGTTTAACTAATGCACCGAGTACTTTTATGAGGCTGATGAATGAAGTTTTGAAGAAATTATTGGGTAAATTTGTGATTGTATATCTTGATGATATTATAATATTTAGTAAGACCAGAGAAGAACATTTGTTGCATGTTAGACAAGTTTTGTAGAGATTGAAAGAGGAAAAGTTGCTGATAAATCTGAAAAAGTGTTCATTCATGAAAGAAGAGATTGTCTATTTGGGATTTGTTATTTTAGCTGATGGTTTGAAGATGGATCCTGAAAAGGTTGAAGCTATTTTGAATTGGCCTACACCTATGAATGCTAGTGAGGTAAGATCATTTCATGGTTTGGCAAGTTTTTACTGAAAGTTCATAAGGAATTTCAGCTCAATTTGTAATGCTATGACTGAGACTATGAGAGGAGACAAAAAAGAATTCAAGTGGACACATGGAGTTGACAGAAGTTTTGAGACCCTAAAGCAGAAGGTTGCTGAATTACCTATTTTGGCATTACCTGATTTCAGTAAAGTATTTCAAGTAGAATGTGATGCAAGTGGAAGTGCAATTGGAGCTGTATTGAGTCAAGAAGGTAAAATTGTTGCTTTCTTTAGTGAAAAGTTGAATGATGCTAGAAGGAAATATTCTATGTATGATCAAGAATTCTATGCTATTGTTCAAGCACTGAAGAAATGGAGACATTATTTGATACCGAGTGAATTTGTGTCGTATACTGATCATAAGGCTTTACAATATTTGGGTAGTCAGAATAAGTTGAATCAGAGACATATGAAATGGGTTGAGTATCTGCAGAGTTATACATTTGTGATAAAGCATAAGAGTGGAGTCACTAATCGAGTTGCTGATGCTTTGAGTAGAAGAAGATCTTTGATGACCGAGATGAAAATTGAAGTTCTTGGTTTTGATGAGATGAGAGATTTGTATGAAAATGACCTTGATTTTTCTGAGCCATGGAGAAAGTGCAGAGCACCTATTCAAGATCAACAAGACACTAAATGGGATGAATATTTCATTCAGGAAGGTATGTTGTTTAAAGGTATTCAGTTGTGTATATCGAGAGGAGTAATGAGATCTAATTTAATAAAAGAGAAACATAGTAGTGGTTTAGCTGGACATTTTGGCATTGATAAAACATAGAATTTGCTGAAGGAGAAGTACTATTGGCCATAGTTGTATAAAGATGTTCATAAATTTGTGAAAAGTTATGGCACTTGTCAAGTTGCAAAAGGAGTAAGTCAGAATACTGGATTGTATACACCGATTTCTATTCCTGAGAAACCTTGGATTGATATCAGTATGAATTTTGTTCTTGGCTTACCGAAGATAGTAAGAGGTAATGGTTCAATATTTGTTGTTGTGGATAGATTTTCTAAGATGGCACATTTTATACCTTGTAGAAAGACATCAGATGCAGTACATGTAGCAGATCTTTTCTTTAAGGAAATTGTCAGATTGCATGGATTACCGAGGAGTATTATCTCTGACCGAGACAGTAAATTTGTTGGTTATTTTTGGAAAACACTTTGGAATAAATTTGGCACGGAATTGAAATATAGTTCTACATTTCACCCACAAACCAATGGACAGACTGAAGTTGTGAACAAGAGTTTGGGAAATCTTTTGAGATGTTTAGTTGGAGACACACTAAGTAATTGGGATTATGTGTTGGCACAAGTAGAGTTTGCATATAACAATTCAATGAATAGAAGTACTGGAAAGAAACCATTTGAGATTGTGAATGACACACAACCGAGAGAAATATCTGATTTGAGAGACATTGCAGATGAGAAAAAGAGAAGTGCTGAGGGAGTAAAGTTTGCTAAATATATGAAGACATTGCATGAAGATGTGAAGCTGAAGCTGGAAGACAGTAATCAGAAATACAAAGACAGAGCTAATAGATCAAGAAGACATAAAACTTTTGATGTTGGTGATGAAGTGATGGTTCATTTGAAGAAAGGCCAGTTTGCTGTTGGAACATATGGAAAGCTAAAGATGAAGAAGTTTGGACCTTGCAAGATTCTAAAGAAATTTGACAGTGTTTTTTCAGATGAGATTGAGTTACCTTATGACATGGACATATCTATGATTTTCAACATTGTTGATGTATATGAGTATCATGAACCTGATGAAGAAGTAGCAACACCGACAAAGTATCCTAAGAAGCAAAATGATGAAGTTGAACAGATTTTGAAGGAAAGAGTGCAAGAGGAAAACAATACATGGAATATCTGGTTAAGTGGAAGAATAGACCGATGGAGGACAATTCATGGATTTCATAGTCTGAGTTGGATGCAGCTCAGAGTAGACCTACTAAATGATTTGGAGAATCATTTCAAAATAACCCCAGGTGTCTGATGCAGGAGCATCTCCAGTCCTTGACAATCCTGTGTCACCAAAAAGAATTTGGAGTTTGTTTGTGTTGCTCGGTTTCTTCTTTGATCGAGTTGGTCAGTTTCCTTAGTTACTGAGTGTGGTTGGTTATCTCCTGGGCGGTCATTTAATTCTTTGGCGCTCGACATTGTCTGTCTATTTCTTGGTTATCTTGCTTATCGATGGGTTTAGTTTTGTTTCCTGTTGTGGCTGACTTGTGCATTTATTTTGGATCACAAAATTAATGATTGTATCCATCATTGGGAAGCGTGTGGTCCCAGATTTGACCGTTACTTCCGTTAATTATGGATCTGAAGGCTGACTCAGCTCAGTAGCTTCTTGTATAAATGTAGATGTTTGGTGGTAGTTTTAGAGGTCATTTTTTGGAGAGAAGATAGTAGGCATTAGATTAGAAATTTGTAGTAGATCCTTGCATGTTTGAAGACTTTTGTAATTCATTGTAATATTAGGCCGTAACCGAGAAGGCCTTAGTACTTATAGCCTGACATGTATGATTCAAATTGATGATAATATATTAAAGGATCTGACATTCTCTCTCTCACTCTTGTTGCTTGTTGCTTCCGCATGTGTGTTGCAGGCTTGGATCATTAGGGTGTGCCATCCTTTGGCCCCTCTTGGTCCCTACCTTGCATCAAATTTCCTCTTAGCCAGGGAAGGTGGATGATCTTGATTTAGGTGACCCAGTTTCTTATGTGGTGGTGGATGGTTAATGCCCTATTGCTTCTTTTGAGTCTCTTTCGGTGGCTGGTATTGCCCCTGCTCACCCTCCTATTGATTATGCTCCAACTTTTGTGCTAGATGAAGTTGATTTCCCTCATGCTGGTTCTGTTCCAGCCCCTTCTGTGCTGGATGGAATTGGGCCTCCTGCTGGCAGTTTTGAGGGTGTTTCTCCTACTGTCCATGTTGGTGTTTTAGCACTAGCTGGTTCTACTGTAGATGATCCTCTGTTAATTAGTCTATTGGTTGTGACTAATGCTAGTCCTTTGCTGGAGGCTTCGCTGGCAGTTAAACCTCTGTTGGGTGCTGGTTCTTCAGTTGTGAACTCACTGCACTGGTAGGATGATGCTGCTAGAGTTGAAGAAGGGTGGATCATAGTTAAAGGTAAACATCCTAAGAGATCCTCCTCTTCCTTTGACATGACTCTTTGATCCCATAAGAAGGGTTCAAAAGGCTTGTTCTCTTTCTTTTGCTGCTGTTCTCCTCTGGTTTATCTTTTGCAATAGTTTGAAGTGTATTTTGTTGGATTGCTTTCCTTCGCAGTGTCTTTTCAATAAGGTATTTGAGGAGTCTGGTCTTTCATTTTGACTGGACTGTTGTATCTAAAGGAATTCTTATTGTTTTATCCTAAGTTCTGACTTTGTAAAGGGTTTCGAGGTCCCTTCAAGACCTGTTGTTACCTTAATAAAAAATACATTGATTTATGTGGGAAAAGTAGCCCAAAATATTATTTAAAAATTGAAAGTGCCTAATATATTATTAAAAAATTGATAACAAATTACAATATAGTTGAAGATTAACTTTCTCATAAGAGTATCACCAATAGAGATATATAGAGGCAACTTAAGAGCTAAATTATATATGACTAAAATATTGGAGAGCTGTTATTAGTATGCTACTTGTATGGAATGGCTGGTTGGAAAGGCCTTCTACATTAGAAAAATATGAAGTGTTTGTAATTTTGATGAGATCAATACAAGTTCTTGTGAGAACAAGGAGACTAATAATAATTCATTTTGGATAACCCCAACTTGAAGAGTCAGCTTAAAATCTAATTATTTAGAAACCACCTCTATATTAGAAGTCAATCAGAGACCAAGTGTCACAACTTAGAATTTCATGTTACTCTATTTGAATTTGAATTTGGGTCTCCATATTGAAAATTCATCACTAGAACTAATTAAACTCAACCCCTTAGATAAAGAGCATCTGTATTGGTTGTAAAGAAAAATAAACAAATGCATTTTTGCCCGATTCAACAATCTAACAGAGTAAGTTATTTTAGGCTATTTTTTCCAAACTAAACAGGATTTGAAAATTCCTTGCCCCCATAACCTGATAGCTTCCAGAGAAAGGATTAAATAAAGCCTTATCCACACCAATGCCCATTAGGATGAACAAGGCAGGGGCGCTTGAAGCTTATTTATCCAACTTAAAAATCTAACTGCTTGGATCTAAAATTTTTAAGAATATAATACTTTTACAAGTCCATGGTATGAGGTATGAAGCTTTTGGTGAAACTGGGTGGAAGATTTTTTCAGGCATTTCTATGTATCTGCTGCCCTGAATTTCTTCTTTCAGGGGCTTCACTGTAGAAGCCTCACATATCATACTTAAAATGCTTCATAAGCTTTAGTGCCTTTGATGTCCCCTGTTCATATTAATTTGTTGCAAATTCAGTTCCTTCATTCAATGTATTTGGCTAATTTTAGCAGGAAGAAAAATTGAAGCAGCTGCATTCTAAAATAAGCATCATCTATTTTGATTCTTTTGAGTGGGATAATATCTTATCGCCCAATGTTAATAAATCTTCTAAAAACCAAAGAGATACCAATTTTCACTTTATAAAATCTGTCTGGTTTCTAATATATTCGTATGCCAATAAATCTTCTAGCAACTCTAAATTTGCTATTTTTTATTCATTAAAATCTTCTTGGATTCTAATATATCCATATTATAGCTATATAATCCAACACTGCCAAAGACACTTTGCTCCTAAATTCATTTCCTGGAAAACAATTTCTGTTATGTATCTTTGTTGATGTTTATAGCTTTGATCAAATAAAATTAATTTAATATTAAGAGAAAACAATATATATATATATATATATATATATATATATATATATATATATATATATATATATATATATATATATATATATATATATATATATATTAATATACATATTTCATATTATCTCTTTATATTGAATTAAACAAGTGCTACATAGTGGCAAAGTACTTGCCTTAATATTAATAATAATAATAATAAAAAAATTCTTCTAAATTGTATTATGGCTATTTCATACAAATATAATTAGATTGATTAATTGATTAGGAGTTTGATATTAAGTTAATAATGATAAGTTAAAGATAAACAAATATCCATTGTTGTACTTACTAAGTACAAGTATAATTGGTATTAATCACAATGTAATTAATATTATAGCTATCTTATATAATAGGTGAAGTCTTATATTAATTTAGAATTACAAATATATAATAATTATAAATATTTTACTCTTTTGTTTTACAATTTTAAGATATTTAATTATCATAGTTTAAATCAAATTAATAAAAACAAAAGAAAATTAATCCTTATAAATGTAAATGAATATATCTATGTTAATGAAGTACATAAATTATCTTTAATTTTTAAAAAGATTTCAAGAATATCTTTTATATTATTTTTTAATTTTTTAATTTTATATATTATCAATATTTAAAAAATATATAATTAAAAATATCAATAAAATTATTTTTCTTAAATATAATTATTAATTTTTGAAATAAAATAATTTATACATAAATAATCAATATAATATATTATAAGATATTTAAAAAATATAACTATAAATCAAAATTTAAATAGTTCACATAAATTATTAATCTAATATAATATAATTTCCTATTAAAATTTTTTTTTTGTTAAAATCAAAATAAATTACATCATTTAATTAACTAAGAACAATTTTAATAATATTTTATATAGTTCATATAACTTATGTCAAATCATATTATTTAGTATTTTAAAATATAACTTATAATTATTTATTATAAATAATAGATATTATTATCACTAATTCATAAGTTAATTAATATAAAATATATAATGAAAAAGTTAAGTTTATTAATATTTAGATTATAATTATAATTTATGTTATATAATCTAAATATATAACATCTAATTATAATACATATAACAAATTTTATTATTCAATTTAATATACATTAGTTAATAAATAATCTATATACAAAACCATGCATTTATATTATAACATATTTTTAAAAATAAATATGAATTATTTTAAAGGCATGGTAAAGTATTTGCCCCTATAATATTGAAATTGTAATAGAGGTAGTGCTTCCACAAAATCCGTGTATAAGAACCTAAATTTTTAAGCCAATAGAAGAGCTCAAAATTAATTTTGTTGAATTATAAACATAAAAAATGTGCATGTATACTATACAAATTATTAATTTTGTAACAAATTTGATAAAAACAATAATTTTAATTGGTAGAAATTTGATTTTTTAATCGCTAGTTAATGGAAGAAATCCAAAAATAGATGCAATAGTACTTGCCTAGCCTATCGGCAAGTACTAATAAACATCATTAAATTAATAATATTGTTATTCAGATAAATCAACATGAAATAATATTATCCTACATTATATATGCATATTGATATATATAATAATAATGAGATTATTATATATATAAATATGCATATACAATATATATTATATAATTGATAAAATAAATGATATTAATCTAATACCGATTGATATCGGTTTATATCAAATAAACGTAAATAGTATAATACCGATTCATTTCGGTTAGTATTAGTATTAATACTATTTTTATTACCGATTTATATCGGTTTACACATAACGTTCAATGTGTGTTTTGACTAAGGTTTTAAACCATTGCACTTCATACTATGTTATCGGGTGTTGTATGATATGCGATCACATTTGGTAAACAACAATTATTCAAACACAGGTTTACGGATGAAGATACATGACCGTATAGAGTCATGTCTCCGTAAGGAGACATGTCTCTGTAAGGAGACATGTCTCTATTTAGCCATGTCTTCCTTGTAAAAGGATCATTTTGTGTTCAATGATAAGCATACAAAATATAGCACAAGTCTCTCAAATACATCTGCAACATATTAATATAGTATATTTAGATATATCTGTTAATATATATGTAATTAAATAAATATGTATATTGTGATTATAGATATCACACATATTGAGTTAATATAGGGAAAATTTAAAAGTCATACATTCTTGATTAAAATTTAACATGGTATCAGGGCAAGGTTCCTTCGTTGAAGCCTAACCGCTTGAAGGAAGTTCGGATTAGATTGAAGGAAGATCAAGATCAGATTTTTGGAAATCTCAGAATGGCAAATGGAATGAGACTAGAGGACAGACTTGAAGGTGCCTCCGATTTTGAATTATGGAAACTTTGAATGATGTTGGTATTAAGGAAGAATGACTTGAAGACAATAATAGAGAATCCTCTTAAACCTAATGAAAATGATGAAAATAATAAATGGGAAAAGGATAATACTAGAGCAATGGAATTATTAGTAGATGGAGTGAAAAATCATCTACTACCTATCATCACAAAGTTAGACTCTGCTTATGACATGTTCAAAGCCTTGGAAAACATGTTTGAGATCAACAACACCAGCAAAATTCTTACTCTTAAAAATCAACTCTGTAATATTAAAATGAGTAAAGGAGAGACTATCACCTCATATTTTATGAGGATAACAGAATTAAGGAATCAACTCTCTTCTATTGGTCACATTTATGATAATAAGGAGTTATCTATGATAACTTTAAATGGGCTCCCTATCACATGGGAAAACTTTAGACAAGGAGTAAGTGCTCGTTCCAAACTCCCCAAATTTGATCGACTAATAGCTGACTGCATTCAAGAAGAGTATAACCTAAAATCCAGAGGAATCTTGGAATCCACTAAAGAAGATGTTCAGGCTCTCGTCACTAGTTCAAAAAGGAAAAAGGGCAAGAAGTCTTATGATCACTAGTCGTTCAAGAAACCAAGAGACCTCTCTTCAATGCAATGTTTTAGATGTGACAACTATGGTCATAGCGCAAGAAAGTGTCCTGACAGACTTAGAATGCAAGCTTCCCTTGCTGAAGTAAATAATTCAAATGTATGTTTAGAGAAATTTTTCTAATTCAAGATACCTTATGATCGAGAGGGAGTTCACTGATAAAGATAAGAACACTTCTAAGGTAAACTTGTAATGGTTATTGATTATTATGTTAATGTTATTTTATAATTATATGGGTCCTGTGTAAATCATAAGGAAGTGACAACTTCCAAATGATTATCACTTGTATTTGTTAAAGTTAATGGAAGGTGACGATCTTGCAATAACTTTTCTATTGTGATAGATATTTTTGTGATAATTAAACATATCTTACTTGTGGATAGAATCGCCGATGGAGGCAATCCACACTGAAGCTCGTGAGTTTGTGAATAGAATTGCTGATGGAGGCAATTCACACGAGAGCTCGTGGATAGAATCGCCGATGGAGGAAATCCACACTGAGGCTCTGTGTTTGTGAACAGAATCGCCGATGGAGGCAATTCACATGAGAGCTTGTGGATAGAATCACCGATGGAGGCAATCCACACCATAGCTCATGAGTTTGTGGATAGAATCGCCGATGGAGGCAATCCACACAGGAGCTTGTGGATCAAATCACCGATGGAGGCAATCCACTTGGGAACTATGGATAGAATCGCCAATAGATGCAATCCACCTAGGAACTAACCCTCACAATTTATGAACTTATTGTGAGTTACATTTCATCTTCCCTAGCTAAGAGGGAGTGTTGATGTTTATAGCTTTGATCAGATAAAATGAATTTAGTATTACTTGAGAAAATAATTTTATATTAATATATATATATATATATATATATATATATATATATATATATATATATATATATATATATATATATATATAATAATAATAATGGACATTACTACTATATATATATATATATTAATATACATATTCCATATTATCTCTTTATATTGAATTAAATAAACATCATTAAATTAATAATATTGTTATTCAGATAAATCAACATGAAATAATATTATCCTACATTATATGCATATTGATATATATATATATAATAATAATGAGATTATTATATATATCAATATACATATACAATATATATTATATAATTGATAAAATAAATGATATTAATCTAATACTGATTGATATCGGTTTATATCAAATAAACGTAAACAATATAATACCGATTCATATCGGTTAGTATTAGTATTAATACTATTTTTATTACCGATTTATATTGGTTTACACATAACGTTCAATGTGTGTTTTGACTAAGGTTTTAAACCATTGCACTTCATACTATGTTATCGGGTGTTGTATGATATGCGATCACATTTGGTAAACAAGAGCTGTGCAACAGCAGGAGTCCCGCCTAATGAAAAAAAAATTAAGATTAAAAGGAAATTAGGTTTGAAAGCTTTGAGAAAATATTTGGTGTATACAGGTCTTTGCATCATAGATTAAATAGTTTAGAAAATTAAAAGAGGGGACATTGATTACTAGCATGAAGAATTTATGTTGACCTTTAGCCATGTAATAAAATAGGGACTATATTAAGAACTACAACTTAATGATTTTTTATATTTTAGCAAGTTTCCCATTTTACTTTTAGAAGGTCTAATTACAATCAGATATTAAAGATAACAATTAAGTTATGGCTAAGCAATAACGGTTGTTTTATGACTTTTTGGGCTATACCCTATAAATAAATGTGTTTGTTTTACTCAATGTCAAATGTTCAAAGTTGGTGTTGTTGTGGTGAAATATAGGTTGTATGTTCTCATTGAGAATCAAAGTCCAAGGATTTAGAAAGTTGTGAACTAATTTGTCAAAAAAAATTATTGACTATTATCTATATTAATTAGTTTCAAATTTCTTTCAGCTACCTACTAATAGCTTTATTCTTGTAATTACATTAATCATTTCAATTAAAAAATAATAATAATATAGAAACATATATTTAATGTAGCCTTGAGATTTTTCCTAAAACTATACAAGTTTACCTTCCCCACTCTTCCCTTTGTGTTGGGGTTGTGAAAGCACAATCTACCATTTGGTGGAAGGATGGTTTTATGATAAGTAGGAGAAATTTTCCATGACAAATCAAATTTATAACAGCTGAGCCATTTCATAATAGATAGTAATGGCCTTATGATATCTAGTTTTTGGAAAATTTGATCATTTACTATTACTTTTGTGGAACATTAGATTTTTGTAAATCCAACCATCCATCACCATCAATGAAGGATATATTCAAAGCTAGAGCAGCCTCGTCATCTAACAACTGATGAGAGCAATCAAGTCTCTTAGATCTATCAACTCCTGAACCTCTGTATTTTTGGTTTGAAGGATTATTAATTTCTGTTTAGGTGGTTTTTTAATATTTGATTTAAGATAACAATAAATGAGGTTATGTTTTGTAGATATATGTGATTTGAATATTTTTAATAATATTTATAAGGCTAGATTGTTTTTATGTTTGAATATTTATAAAGAAATTTATTTTCTTTCAAATATTTGTCACACATTTTATAGTACAATGATTTTTTTTATTTTTGCTATTTACATATTGTATTAACTTTCTTAAATTAATTCTTTCATATTAAATAGACGAGTTGAGTTTGTCACATTTAATTTGAGGTCAAAAAAATAAACATAAATTCAAATTCCCAATACAAAAATAGCTTGTAAGTTTCAAAGTTGAACTTTTTTTTCAAGGTTGGAACAATGCAATTACTATTAAATAAAAATTCCATTGATTGTTAAGGTGAACAATTAAAAAAGTAATGAATTGTAGTATAGTTGTTCATTTGCTAGGATGATCAAAAGTTGAGATTTACTGGAGAGATCTATGGTGGAGGTTGAGTGAGAAGATCTGTAAGATTGATGTCCATAATTAAGTTTGTTTAAAATGAAGAGATGTGATTATTTAACTAAAAATATAAAAAATCATAATTCACTAGTTGCAACAAAAATAAGAATAAAAAATAACTAACTCCTCATTTATTACCCAACATCATATCTTAACATTTAATTAATTAACAATGAGGATAATTTTAGTACAAATTGATTTACTTAATGATGACATCAATATGACATTGGAAAAGAAAACATTATTTTCACAACCCAAATAAATTTGTAATACATAGTTAGATTTTTGTGTTGTGTGATAATAGAGACCCATGTTCAAATTCAAGAAAACAATTCATCCAAAATGAAGTACCATGGAGTACAATGGCCTAATTCATTACCAGTGAAGTTCTCACAATGTTCAAATGAATTTGATAGTATAGTTACCCTTCAAACAAAAAGAATAGACAATTACATTTGCACATTTAATATGGTATTAAATAATAGATTTTATTGGCTGTGAGGGGAAAAGGCAATGAGAAAAATAAAATTTATTTGAAAAAAATAAATAAATTTTTACAGTTATTGGAAATTAATGTAATAAATATGTTACCATCAAATTTAGTGCACTCTTGCGTATAGGGCACACCATTTTGGAGATAATCTCCAGTTGTCTAAGTGTAACGGATTGGAATGCCATTTGTTTGCGTCGACAGAAGATGAAGAGGCTAAAGCTGTCTAAGAAATCCTTCTATGGGCATATACGCAGAGGAACACAATTTTCAAGTTTTGATGAGAGTTCATATTAGGGAAACCCTCCTTGATTTTGTGACAACAGATTCCCTTTCAGAAAATGCAAAAAGAATGAGTCATTGGTTTCACCTTTAGAAAAGAGGGAGAAGCCACTATGGAGCAGGTGCCCATAATATTAATTATATAGAAATATGACATTTATAATTAATTTTTAAGTAATTCATTATTATTATAATATTTTAAAAATTATTTATTATTAATATTTTATTTTAAGTTATATTTATGAATTTTAATAATCTTTTAATTTAAAATACAATTTTAAAATATCTAAACATGAAAAAAAATTACTTAATTAAAATAAAAAATAATTTACCTTTTTAAATATTTTAATTTTTTACTAACATTTTTTTGTATATTTTTAATATTATGTTTATGTTTCTTAATATTGTTTGTAATATGTTAGCCATATTTTTAAGCATATAGTTCCTTAATATTTTAATTCTAAGAACTTAAAGAATTACTTTTTTATTCAATTATAAATTAACTTAATACATGCAATATGTACTATTAATTTCCAAAATTGTTATAAAGCACTCAATGCAATAATAGCTTTCACGCTTCCCATTCTAATCAAATGTTCTCACTCTAAGGAAACAAATCTTAATAAGATCAATGCTCCATAACCATATTAACTTTGATGCTTGCGTCCCTTGTTTATCTATGCTACAAACATCAACACTCACTCAAGCCTCAAAGAACAAGGGGATCAGGAAAATTCTCCATACCTGAAAATATCTTCCTATTACATATTTAAAGACTATTCCTATTACATATTTAAAGACTACTTCTCCAATGTGAACTTCTAGTTCCATTACTTCTTCTTGGAAATGAAACTATTTCTTTTTTCTTCTATTATAAAGTTTTATAATAAAACTCTTGATGAATTCCTTTTATGCAATGTTAATGTTTAATTATTTATTTAATGAATTAAACATTTTTATTGAGACCCTATTTTATAATAGTTTTGACTGATGTTGAATCGGCTGATAGAAACTTTCATTTGATCTCGGTCATCCTATTAGCTATCCACATTGTTGTGATCATCACCATCAAAGTCCATTGTAGGTTTCAAATTTCGCTCCAACTGTTGCTCATCAGCATCAAAATCCAGTAAATGTTTAGTTATGTACAATCTGAGGGACAAAGCGTGTGCCCTGACTGTAAACATATAGCCACCAACGAACACTCCTATGAATAGGATTTACAGAGTCCAGATATGCAAAGAGCTCCTTGAGTCTTAAGCATCAGGATTAATTGAAAAATCTTCCACAATAAATAGCACCACAGCTGTTGTAGTAAACTTTCATTCATCTAGAAGCTCTACAAGCAGGAAATTTATTGTTTACACACTTTCAAAACTAAATTCACTATTACTTGGCGAAGCAATGGATGACCTAAATATAATTAGCCTCAAAATGTTCCCTGCTAGATTTGTTAAATCTCCATCAAGTTTGAGCTGAACTCAATCCAATTCTTATGACCATGTTTCTTGACTTTCTCCAGCACCTCCAAAAACTTTATGCCAGCGTCAAAACCCTGTCTTAGGATCATTGTTTTGTCATAGGCAAGCCATTTCACAAGTGACTTTGGAAGTGTGTAATCCATTGTCCCCTTTCCAAAATACTATTTAATAATTATAATAGAATTAAAATATAAAAATTAAATTAAATAAAAATGTAAATAATAATAAAATATAATTACAATTTAATCAAGCTAATGAAAGGTCAAAGAGATCTTTATCCTGATTAGAAATTGTCTCACAATAGTGAGACTTCTCAATTTATGAATATAATTGAGGCAAAATGTTATGGGCGTTAATATATTTGGCCTGTGGATTAATATCACTTGCCTTTAGTCATTCATATCGATTAGTTCTTCTAGGATAATGCTATTACTATAAGCTGAAAATAATATTTGTGAGTACAAAACTCTCGAAGGGCACACATACATAAATTATACCGCTGACTATAATATAATAGTCATTAAGATTATATCAGGCAAACAAATTTCTCTCCAAAATTCCTCTTTTATCATTGGCTTAGCCCATTTTCCCGGAGATCTTTTTAATTTTCTGCACACAAAATTCTGCATAAAATTGGAGAGTAGTGGCAACAAGTGGCAGTGGTGCTTGTCATGGCAAGCCATGGGGAGTTTTGTGCAGAGAATTAGACGTGGCCTCTATGCATGTTATTTTAACATGGGCATCAACCTGTGTTATTTTATTACTTCCAGTGTATCAAACAAGTAGTTTGTATTTGAGTTTCTGTTCTCCGACAATTTCACATATGTTTTTAATTCCAACTGTAGGTATATGTTGATTCATCCTAGCTTAGACCAGCTAAAGTTGTTTAATTTTCAAGTCCGCTATGATTTTTGGAGAGATATTTTCTTCATTGGGTAGGGTTCAGATGCATCCCAGTGAAGCCATGGTTTAAATGTTTGTATTTGCAGATACGACATTGCCATTTGACAAATTGGGAGACCATTTATAGTGTTGAGGGAGCAGGAGCAGAAGAGTGAGTGAAGGGGCTTGATGCCGAGGAGGCAAACATTGCGGCCAAACTATAAATCTAAAACACGCTGCTGAATTGGTGGATTGCGGTTTGTGGGGCAAAATCACTCACGGTACCTAAAACTAGATATTTTGAAGAATTCAAGTGTTTTGAGGGTGGGATGAGCGTACATAGTTCAGAGAAAAGGTTTCCAGATGCTTCATCTCCTGTACACACTCAATCCAACCCCTGTTGCTGTGACTCCAGTGAGGATTCTCCCGAATGACAAGAAAGAAAATCGTCTTGTCTCGTCAAATCCTCCTCTGGACTCCAATGTCTCGGGTTCAAATTTGAGGCAGGGGTTTCTTCTTCCTTAGATTAAAATCTGCTCTAGGAGATGATCGAGGGCTTGGAGAGCATGGAATGGCGGAGGTCAAAGAAGAAGGGATTTAAAGCGAAGCAAAAAATGTGCCGATCGGACTGCAACAAAATCAGCATAGGGAAAATGTCTGCAGAAGGCGCTAGGCTTGTAACTGTGTAGCGAGCTTTGCCCCAGACTGCGCGGCTGTCTGCTAAAAAAAATATTTTCTTATGTTTTGATTAGACAATTTTTTTGAATTTTTGAATAAGAAAATAATTAAACCCCTAGGAAAAATTTGAACAGCCAATGAGAAAAAAGAAATATTCTTTAAAAATAAAAATAAAAATTAAACAACTCACAAACATTAGAAATCATGTTTAATTTTTTTTATATTGCACTATTTTCAAGGCAAACTAATAGCTATAATCTATTGAAAATATAAGTCTCCGCCTATATATAGGTGGGACTAACAACAATTAGTCAAACATAGGTTTACGGATGAAGAGACATGACCGTATAGAGTCATGTCTCCGAGACATGTCTCTATACTGCCATGTCTTCCTTATAAAAGGATCATTCTGTGTTCAATGATAATCATACAAAATATAGCACAAGTCTCTCAAATACATTTACAACATATTAATATAATATATTTAGATATATCTGTTAATATATCTGCAATTAAATATATATGTATATTGTGATTATATATATCACACATATTGAGTTAATATAGGGAAAATTTAAAAGTCATACATTCTTGATCAAAATTTAACAATCTTGTCAAGTAAATTCACTTTTTTTTTCAATCTATTTGTCTACAATTATGCCAATAGAAACAAATTACTACCAACAATCTTATATTGCTAGTTCTCCATGGATTTCCTTTCCTGCCTATGTCAGAAATTACTACCACTCTTTACACTCTGCTATTGTCTTTTGTCCTTTATCATGAAAACTAATTGCTATAGTCTTTGGGAGCTTTGGGTTTGCGTTAAGGTAGAAGTAATAATCATGCAAATTCGTTCTACACCCACAAATTGTTTTATTTTCAACAAATCCATTTCTTGTATAGCTTGTACGTCATGAAACCAGTGTTATTTTGGCCATTATGTCAAACATTTCGGGTTCTTTTGGCCATTATGTCAAACAGTTCGTGTGACTTTGCTTCCACAATTTGATTACAAGTCTGCTAGTGAAGTTGTCTTTACCAGAGAGGGTACCCTGTTTCAAATTTTTAGGTCCTTATAAGTGATAACTATTGAGATTAGAGAGGTTGTTCTTTTTTATGAGAGGTGCTCTTTCTTAATTGTTTGTATTTTGAAAAGGTATATAATTTCGTTTGTAGTATAGTTAGGTGCTTCCTTTATGAAATATGGGTAGTCCCATATGTAAGCCATCTATAGACTCAAAAACTGATGATGTGATATCATAGACTATAAAAGAATCCATTTCCAATTTCTCTTCACTAGGTTGTTCCTTTATATGTTCCTCATAACTATTGAGATTAGAGAGGTTGTTCATCGATCCTTATAACTATTGAGATTAGGGAGGTTGTTCATCAGTCCTTACAACTATTGAGATTAGGGAGGTTGTTGCTTTGTATGTTGGATATTCCCACTTCTTTATTTGTCCTCTTGAAAGAAAAGTCACCAGTTCAAATTCTACATGGGGTAAGGCATGTACACCTTGTTTGTAGTATAGTTAAGTGTCCCCCCGAATGGTATACAGGGCAGTCCCATATATTGTAAGCCATTTGTAGATTCAACATCATATGGTTTGATATTGTGGACTGTAAAAGACTACGACTACATTTCCATTTCCACTTATTTAGATCTTGAAACGCTAGATGATTCTATGCACTATTATGAATATACTCTACTAAGTTATATATTACTTGTAAACCATTATGTCTGTTCACAAGTGCAATTCTTTGATATAAAGGACCTAACAATTGATATAATTAACTTTTTACTTAGATTTTTGTAGTTCAACTTAAATGAATTTGAGAATACCGCCCTTAGGACTATATTATCCTTTTATCAGATATAAGAGAGGTATAAAACTCACTTACACTTCTCTGAAATGTGATATGTGTCTCCTAAAGCAACGATTATAAACATTCTTCTTTTAGTAGCATGTTTGACCTTGGAAAGTGATTGACATTCATTCTTGTATCATGTGATTCAACTCTCTCTCTCTCTCTCTCTGAATTATTTATGTGATTGATTCAAGAAAATTAAACTTGATCTTTTCCTATTGTTGTTCGATGTACTGACAAATCTAGCATATGCTTTCTAATATAAAAAATCATTTGATATGGTTAATAAGACCAACTTAATTTATCCAAAATAATTACGACATGTTTTCAATCTAACATAATAAGACTTTTTTTGAATCTAACATAACTAAAACATTTTTTATATCTAACATAATAAGATTGTTTATATAAGACCCATATGTAATTTTGTGTAAGGAGATTGTTTTTTAGAATTTCCTATTTTTTGAATGTTTGAGTGAAGAAAAAAAAAAGTCATCTAGATTTTGATTGAGCACCAGTTGATACATATATTGAACCATTGACAATGAGAACATTTGAAATTTTGGTAAATGTTATAATATTTTTTCACTTTCTTAATGGTATAATAGTATATTGAAAGTTGAAACATATATTGCTTAATTTTAAAATTGAAACAAATGTTGATAAATGAAAAATAAAATGTGATAAGATTGTGATGCATGAGCATCTTGCGTTTTTGGCAATCTTGTATCTCAGTAGCTTGTTAGATGTTCTTAGTAACTACTTTGGAGTTCTCGACGGAGTGTTCCTGTTTTGTTCACTGAGCTTGGTTACTTGTTTCTGCTCTGTGCCTTTCATCGAGTGGATTTGTTGTGCTCTTTCACTGAGTTGGTTTGGTGTGTTCGGTGGCCTTGTTCACCGAGGGGTTTATTTTAATTGTTTTGTTGAGGCTGACATGTGCGTTTAATTTTGGTCGTGGTCTTAATGTTGGGATCATTCATTGGGAAATGTGTAGACCTAAATCTAGGTTGTTACTTTCTCCAATGCTGGATCTAAATGATTCTTTGGGCTGACTTGTTCGGTAGCCTCAAGTATAAATGTAATAGTTTGTTTTAGATTTAGGGTAGCAAATTCCAGAAGGAAGATAGTTACTTGGAGATAATGGATCTCACATGTATGAGGACTGTAATGTTCTGTAATTGATTCTTCTTTGTACTGGCCGTAACCAGGAAGACCTCACAACCTAACATGTATGAAGTTTGAGTGAATAAATATTTTTGATCTGCTTCCTTTCTCTCCATTTCTATGTAATTGCTTTCGTGTTGTGATTCTACAAGGTGGTCTGGTACTTGGGAAATCCTTTGGCCCCATCTATCACCCTCTCCTTGCATTAGGTGGTATCAGAGCAAGGTTTGATCTTGATATAGGTTTGTGAATCTAGGTCTTCGATCGAGGTTCCTTCTTGTAAACCCTAGTTGGTTATTTATTGTGGGGTGGTAGATTGCAATCTGACTTGGAATTGCATAGGGTTTCAAGATAGTTCGAGGAAGAAGACATGCAGATTTAGGCTTAGCTGATATACTATAAGACAAATTGTTGCTAGATTAGAAGCTGTTGAGACAACCCAACGCCAAGGAAGACATCTTGATGATGTCAGTAATGATGAAGCTGAATAAATGTAGGAAGAAGCCACACATGCACCTATAATGGATCAAGGAGAAGAAAGATTCCTGAAGACATTGACTAGTTTGAATGCTACACTGAAATTTAACTCTCCTGAATATAGTGGAAACACGGATTCAGATGAATTGATGGATTGGATCACCGAGATGGAAAAAAAATTTGAGTATGAGAATATATCAGATGAGAAGAAGGTGAAGATTGCAAGCACAAAATTGGAAGGTCATGCATCCTTATGGTGGGAACATCTGCAATTGGACCGAAAGAAGAAAGGTAAAACCAAAATCAAGGCATGAGAAAAGATGGTGAATAAATTGAAGGGAAATTTTTTGCCTTAAGATTATTAGATTAGCCTAGTTAGGAGAATGCAAAGTTTGAGGCAGAAAGATAGCTCAGTAAAGGATTACACCAAGGAATTCTACAAGATAGA
Organism: Chamaecyparis obtusa; assembly: GCA_027943335.1. Taxonomy (NCBI): domain Eukaryota; kingdom Viridiplantae; phylum Streptophyta; class Pinopsida; order Cupressales; family Cupressaceae; genus Chamaecyparis; species Chamaecyparis obtusa. Next base: position 195,179 of record BSBK01003955.1, read on the forward strand.
TATAAGATATGGACATATTGAAGATGAGTTGGAAATAATTGCAAGGTATTTAAATGGGTTAAGGAATTCTATTCAAGAAAAGATCAGTTTGGTGAAAATGGAGAGTATTGAGGAGGCTTATCAATTTTCCCTAAAAGCTGAGGAGAAATTGAATAAAATGCATGAGTAAAGACAAAGAGGAAGAGGTGGTAGATTCCCTAGAGGAAGAGGTAGATCCTATGGTGAAAATAGTAGATCTGATCATGACAAGACAAAGGCAAGAATGAGTGGAAAAGTGAAAGTTCATTTCGAGGAAGAGGTAACTACTCTCGAGGTGGCTATGGTAGAGGAGGATTCCAAGGAACTTGTTACAATTGTGGTGAAGAGGGACATAGATTATTCGAGCCTACAAATGCAAGTAAGAAGGTTGGTAGTAGTAGAAATACTTTGGTGCATGAAGGTTCACCGAATGAACTTGAGAAATAAGGAAACCCAATGGTCAGAAGGGCATTATGGAGTGAAAAGACTAAGCAAGATCTGGTAAGAAAGAGTTTGTTCAAGACTAGATGCAGAGTTGTAGACAAAGTTTTGAAAGTGATCATTGATAGTGGAAGCTTAGAGAATCTGGCATAAGAGGAAATGGTTACAAAGTTGTAGTTGGAAAGATTGAAGCACCCAAAGCCCTATCAAATTTCATGGATCAAGGATGAGCATACACTTATGGTAAGTGAACAATGTTTTGTGAATCTGAAAATTGGAAAGAACCATGATAAGGTGTTGTGTGATATTATGCCTATGGACTGTTGTCATATTTTGTTGGGTAGACCTTGGCAATATGATAGACATGCTATATATGATGGAATATTGCTCAAATATACTATTTGGGCCGATGACAAGAGACAAATCTTGTTACCTTTGATTGAAGAATATGTTGGTGAGATATGTACATCTGTGAAAGTTTGTTTGATGGAAGGTAGACAATTTGTTAAGGACTTAAGAAAAATAATGTTTGTTATGTTGTGATTCCTAACAAACCAAGTGGGAAAAAAGAAGATAAAGTTCCTGAAGAGGTTGAGATATTTCTCATCGAGTATAAAGAGATCATTTCAAATAATGTACCTGATGGTTTTCCACCGATGCAACATATTAGTCATTGTATGGATTTGATTCCTAGAGCTAGTTTTCCAAATAAGGCACCACACCGATTGACACCAACCAAGAATGAGGGACTCAACCAAAAAATTCAAGAGTTGTTGCAGAAAGGTTTGATCAGAGAAAGTTTGAGTCCATGTGTAGTACCAGCTATTTTGGCACCTAAGAAGAATGGAGAATGGTGAATGTGTATTGATTCTAGAGCAATCAACAACATAACAATTAAGTATTGATTTCCTATATTGAGAATGGATGATATAATGGATTTTTTGAGTGGAGAAAAATATTTTACCAAAATTGATTTGAAGAGTGGATGTCATCAGATTAGAATCAGAGAAGGTGATGAATGGAAGATTGCTTTCAAGAAAAAAGAAGGTTTGTATGAATGGTTGGTTATGCCTTTTGGTTTAACTAATGCACTGAATATTTTTATGAGGTTAATGAATGAGGTTCTGAAGAAATTCTTGGGTAAATTTGTGATTGTATATCTGGATGATGTTATAATATTCAGTAAAACCAGAGAAGATCATTTGTTGCACATTAGACAGGTATTGTAGAAATTGAAAGAGGAAAATTTGCTTATTAATTTGAAAAAGTGTTCCTTCATGAAAGAAGAGATTGTGTATTTGGGATTTGTGATTCCAGCAGATGGTTTGAAGATGAGTCCTAAGAAGGTTGAAGCTATACTTGAGTGGCCTACACCTAAAAATGTTGGTGAGGTAAGATCATTCCATGGTTTAGCAAGTTTTTACCGAAAGTTCATTAGAAATTTTAGTTCCATTTGCAATGCTATGACCAAGAAATGAGAGGAGATAAAAGAGAATTCAAGTGGACACATGGAGAAGATAAGAGTTTTGAGACTTTGAAGTAGAAGGTTTTCAAATTGCCTGTGTTAGCTTCACCTGATTTCAATAAGGTATTCCAAGTTGAATGTGATGCAAGTGGTAGTGCAATAGGAGCCGTGTTGAGTCAAGAAGGTAAACCTATTGCTTTCTTTAGTGAGAAGTTGAATGATGCTAAAATGAAATATTTTGTGTATGATCAAGAATTCTATGCTATTGTTCAAGCCTTGAGAAATGGAGACATTATTTGATGCCAAAAGAATTGTGTTGTATATTAATCATAAGGCTTTACAATATTTGGGTAGTTAGAATAAGTTAAATTAGAGACATATGCAATGGGTTGAGTATTTGCAGAATTTCACATTTGTGATAAAACATAAGAGTGAAGTATCTAACCGAGTTGCTAATGCATTGAGTAGAAGAATATATTTGATGAATGAAATGAGAATTGGGGTTCTTGGTTTTGATGATATGAATAATTCATATGAAACTGACCCTGATTTTTCTAAGCCGTAGAGCACCTAATCTAGATCAACTGAGTAAGTGGGAAGACTATTTCATTCAGGAAGGTATGTTGTTCAAAGGAATTTGGTTATGTATACTGAGAGGATCAATGAGAACTAATTTGATAAAGGAGAAACATAGTAGTGGTTTGGCTAGACATTTTGGCATTGATAAGACATTGAGTTTTCTTAAGGAAATGTATTTTTGGCCTCACTTGTATAAGGCTATTCAAAAATTTGTGAAGAGTTGTGGAGTTTATCAAGTTGCAAAAGGAGTACGTCTGAATACTAGATTGTATACACCAATTTCTGTTCCTGAGAAACCTTGGAGAGATATCAACATTGATTTTGTTCTTGGCTTACCGAGGACAAAAAGAGGTAATGATTTGATGCAGGAGCATCCTAGGATTCTTGGCAATCCTGTATCAACCAAAAATATGTTTGTGTTTGAAGGTAGATTTTTAGTTGTGATCTTAGTTTGGTGGAGTTCTTGCTTGGTTTGGGAGGCTAGTTTCTTAGTTTCTTTGGTTACCAGGGTGCTCGGTCTCTAAAGAATGATCGGTGACTGAAGGCATTGGTTCACTAGCACTCGATGATAACTGTGTTCCTCGGTCATGCTTGGCATGGTCGGTCAACTAGTGCTCAGTTATTTCTTCTATTGCTCAGTGTTCTTGCTTACTGACTGGATTGTTTGGATAGATCGACTTGGCCGATTGGTGCATTTAATTTGGATCACGCTCCTCATGTTATGGATTGACCGTTGAACATGTGGGGACCTAGATTTGGTGTGTTGCATTCTTCTATGTGGATCTGATGACCGTTTGGGGCCATCTTTGAGATTTTATTTAGTTTGTAAGGCTATGTGAGAGCTGACTGATGTTTTAGCATTTAATATTTATTTTTAAGGGTTTATTATTTCATCAGACAACTTGTGGCTGGGAATCAGTATTTATAGGATGCTTGGGTAGTTTTTTAGGGGCATCAGATTGTTGGAAGGAAGGTTAGTAGCCCACGAGCTTAGGAGCAAGAAGATTGCTTGGAAGTTGGAGTACAAGTTTAGATCTTTCCTGGGTGCCTACCAGTGTGTTATGTGTTACAGATCTGGGCTAGTTGAATGCTGATGTTGGGGAAAAGATTTGGATCCTATGAGATCTTGTAGACTGTTACCTGCTTTGTATTCGATTGTAACCGGGAAGGCCTTACAGCCTGGCACATTGCATGTAATTGGTGATTTGATGAATAAAGACATCTGTTTCATTGTAGATCTATTTTTTTTATTGTGTATTTCCACTGCATATTGGTTTGGCTACAAGGTCGATTAGTCCTTAATTGGATCCACTGAGCTTGACTGCATCAAGTGGTATAAGAGCGAAGTTTGTTCCTGTTTGAGAAAAGTCTATTCCTGTTGGAGCCAAGTGGATCTTGTGTATCTAGATCTTGATTTGAAGATGCCTCTGAGGAGAAATTGTGAGATCTCTAAAGAAGAAGAAACTACTGGTGAATTCTGTCTTGATGATTTTAGGGCTTTGCAGAAACAAGTGCAAGACCTAAAAGAGGAATTGAGAAAGAAGCCTACCTTGAAGGAGGATAGTGATGATGAATCTGAGGAAGATCATTTTGAAGAAGCTATCAAAGAAGCTCGAGATTCTGAGGAGAATCAAATTCTGAAAGCTATGTCTAAAATTGGGAAAAGACCTAAGATTGATTTTTCTGCATTTGCTGGAAGCCTTAGGCCAGAAGAATTGATTGATTGGATCAATGAGATTGATGAATACTTTGAGTATGAAGAAATAGAAGATCCTGATAGGGTTATATTTGAAAAGACTAATTTGAAGGGTCATGCAAATATCTGGTGGAGAGAAGTTCAGTTAGAAAGAGGTAGAAGAGGAAAAGAGAAGATCACTAAGTGGAACTGAATGGTTGACAAGTTGAAGAAGCAATTCATTCCGGTGGATTATGAATTGGACATGTTTAAGAAGATGCAAGCTTTGAAGTAGACTAACAAATTAGTACAAGAGTATACTGAGGAGTTTTATAGAATCCTGATTAGGACTGGTCATTCTGAAGCTGATAAAGAGAAGGTTGCTAGGTATGTCTATGGTTTGAGACCTAGTATTTAGGAAGAGTTACTTACTATGCAGATGACAACAATCAGTGATGCTTATCAGATGGCATTAAAGATTAAAGAGAAGCTGAATAAGAAGTATGAAGGAAAATAGAACAATAGGAACCGAGGTGGTAAAACTGGTGAGACAGTTGCTAAGAGTAATGTGACAGAGAATCCTAAGTTTGATGTGGGATCTAGCAGTGGTCAAGTTACTAAGAATGTTGGATAGAGAGGAAGGTGGAAGAATGAGTTCACCGACACTTGTTATAACTGTGGTGAAGCTGATCATAGAAGTTGGCAATGTCCTAAGAAAAGAGTTGCATTAGTTGCTGAAGAAGACATTGAGAATGTTCCAGAGAAAGGTGAATGTCTTGTCACTAGGAGATTAGCTGCATGTGTTCATGAACCAATGCAAAGAATAAATTTGTTTAGAACCAGATGTAAGTTCAAGAATAAGGTATGTAATGTCATAGTTGATGGTGGCAGTTCTGAGAACTTTGTTTCAGATGAAATGGTTAGTAAGTTGAATTTGGAAAGAAGGAACCATCCTAATCCTTATCAGATTAGTTGGATACAAAATATTTCTAAGGTCAGAGTTGAAGAACAATGCTTGGTTAAGTTTCAGATTGGATCTTACCATGATGAGATATTGTGTGATGTATTGCCTATGGATGCTTGTCATCTATTTCTTGGTAGACCCTGGAAGTTTGACAGAAGTGTTTTGTTTGATGGTCATGCTAATACCTATGTGGTTAGGCATGAAGGAGCTCGACATAAATTGATACCTTTACAAGAAACAGGGGTTAAGGGACGTGGAGTTATCAGGTGTAGTCCTTATGAAAAACCTTAGGATTAGAGGATTGATGAACCTATTCCTGTTAAATCTAGTTTGAAGGAGAAGGAGAATGATATCTCTAAAGAGTTTATTGAGATTAAGAGACATATGGTTTTGCTGGTAGAGATTGTTTGAACAGATGGTGGCATTTGTGACATAGAGAGATGCAGATGATACTAAGTTGGTTGAGGAGTATGGAAGGGATGAACCTTATCAAGGCACTGATGTGATCGGTAGTGGTCAATGTTGGTTGTTATCAATTGCCGACCAGAGGGGTAAACAAATTGGAAGATAGAAGGAATTTTTGCATGAGACAGTGAATGAAGTGAAGACTACTTGGGATGAAGGACAAGAGGAGATATGGGTGAAGAACATATTCGACATACTTGTTCTGATTCCCTTGAGGCATTCCTGATTTCCTTATGAGAAAATATTTCTTACCTGGGGTGTTTGATGCAGGAGCATCCTAGGATTCTTGGCAATCTTGTATCAACCAAAAATATGTTTTTCTTTGAAGGTAGATTGTTAGTTGTGATCTTGGTTTGGTGGAGTTCTTTCTCAGTTTGGGAGGCTGGTTGCTCAGTTTCTTTGGTTACTGGGGTGCTCTGTCTCTAAAGTATGCTTGATGAATAAAGGCATCGGTTCACTAGCACTCGATGATAATTGTGTTCCTCAGTCATGCCTGGCATGGTCGGTCGACTAGTGCTCGGTTATTTCTTCTATTGCTTGATGTTCTTGCTTACCGACTGGATTGTTTGGATAGATCGACTTGGCCGACTCGTGTATTTAATTTGGATCATGCTCCTCATGTTATGGATTGACCGTTGGACGTGTGGGGACCTAGATTTGGTGTTTTGCATTCTTCTATGATCTAATGACCATTTGGGTCCATCTTTGAGAGTTTATTTATTTTGTAAGGCTATGTGAGAGCCGACTGATGTTTTAGCATTTAATATTTGTTTTTAAGGGTTTATTGTTTCATCAGCCAACTTGTGGCTGGGAATTAGTATTTATTGGATGCTTGGGTAGTTGTTTAGGGGCATCATATTGTTGGAAGGAAGGTTAGTATCTTGTGAGCTTAGGAGCGGGAATATTGCTTGGAAGTTGGAGTACAAGTTTAGATCTTTCCTGGGTGCCTACCAGTGTGCTGTGTGTTACAAACCTGGGCTAGCTGAATGCTCATGTTGGGGAAAAAATTTGGATCCTGTGAGATCTTGTAGACTATTACCTGCTTTGTATCTGGCCGTAACTGGGAAGTCCTTACAGCCCAACACATTGCATGTAATTGGTGATTTGATGAATAAAGACATCCATTTCATTGTAGATCTATTGTTATTATTGTGTATTTTTGTTGCATATTGGTTTGGCTACAAGGTCGGTCAGTCCTTAATTGGATCCACCGAGCTTGACTGCATTATGATTCCATATTTGTTGTTGTGGATAGATTTTCCAAGATGAAACATTTCATACCATGTAGAAAAACATCAGATGCAATGCATATAGAAGATCTTTTCTTCAAGGAGATTATCAGATTACATGGATTATCGAGGAGTATCATATCTGATTGAGATGGTAATTTTGTTGGTTATTTTTGGAAGACTCTATGGAAGAAACTGAGTACCAAATTGAAATATAGTTCTACATTTTATCCACAGACAGATGGACAAACAAAGGCTGTAAATAAAGTTTGGGTAACCTATTAAGATGCTTAGTTGGAAACAAACTAAGTAGTTGGGAGTCAATGTTAGCACAAGAAGAGTTTGCATACAATAATTCAGTGAATAGGAGTACTAGCAAAACACCATTTTAAATTGTCACTGACATACAACTGAGAGGCATATCAAACTTGAAAGATATTGCTGGAGAAGAGAAGAGGAGTGCTAAAGGGGAAGAATTTTCTAAATTTATGAAGTTATTGCATGAGGAGTAAAACATAAGTTGGAACAGAGTAATAAAAAATACAAGGATAATGCAAGTAGATCAAGAAGACAAGGTTTTTGAAGTTGGTGATGAGGTAATAATTCATTTGAAGAAAGAAAGAATTCTTGTTGGAACATATGGTAAGTTGAAGATGAAAAAATTGGTCCTTGCAAAGTACTGAAGAAGTTTGATAGTGGAAATGCTTATGAAGTTGAATTACCTAATGACATGGATATATCCCCAATATTCAACATTGCAAATTTGTATAAGTACCATGAGCCTGATGAAGAAGTGACAGTACCAAGTGATTAGATCCTAAGAAGCAGATAGAAGAAGTTGAATAGATTTTGGAACAAAGAGTTGGTAGAAGAACAAGAGGAAAGGATTACATGGAATACTTGGTAAAGTGGAAGAACAAAATGATTGAAGATTCTACATGGATTTATCAGTCTGAGTTGGATTCAGCTCAGGTTATACCTCACTCATGATTCAAAGAATCATTTATTTTCAACCTCGGGTGTCCGATGCAGGAGCATCTTGGGTTTTTGGCAATCCTATATCTTGGTAGCTTGTTATATGTGCTTGGTAACTACTTTAGAGTTCTTGGTGGAGTGTTCCTATTTTGCTCATCAATGAGCTCAGTTAGCTATTTCCGCTCGGTGCCTTTCACCAAGTGTCTTTGTTGTTTTCTTTCATTGAGTTGGTTTGGTGTGTTCATTGTTGCTTGGTGGCCTTGTTCACTGAGGGGTTTATTTTGATTGTTTTTTCAAGGCCGACATGTGCATTTAATTTTGGTCATGGTCTTGATGTTTGGATCATTCATTAGAAAATGCGTGGACCTAAATCTGGGTCATTGCTTTCTCTAATGCTGGATCTAAATGATTCTTTGGGCCGAACTGTTCGATAGCCTTGAGTATAAATGTAATAGTTTATTTTTCTAGAAGGAAGATACTTAGTTGGAGATGGTGGATCTCACATGCATGAGGAATGTAAATGTTCTGTAATAGATTCTTCTTTGTACTGGCCATAACCGTGAAGGCCCCACAACCTGACATGTATGAAGTTTGAGCGAATAGATATATTTGATCTGCTTCCTTTCTCCCTGTTTCTATGTACTTGCTTTTGTGTTGTGATTCTCCAAGGTGGTTTGGTACTTGGGAGAGCCTTTGGCCCCATAAATCACCCTCTCCTTGCATCAAATTGTTAGAACATTAATTATATTGGATAAATTAAATTAGTATTATAAACTATAGTAAATGATTTTTATTTTAGAAAGCAATTGCTTAATTTACCAGTACATCGAATGACATAAGAAAATATCAAGTTTAATTTTCTTGAATGAAGCACAACAATTATTTAAGGCAAGAGAAAATTGAATCACATGATACAAGAATGCATGTCAATCACTCTCTAAGGTAAAACATGCTTCTAAAATAAGAAAGTATCTTATGATTGCATTAGGAGACATAAATCACATTTTAGAGAAGTGTGAGTGAATTATATCAATGATTAGGTCCTTTATATCAAAGAATTGAACTTGTGGATATACATAGGTTTTATGATAAAATATAATAAATAATCTTATTATGTTAGATTAAAAAAATGTCTTATTTATAAAGCTCTATTAAGTAATTAATTCACTTGTTCCTAAGAATATCGTAAGAGGAAATTGGTAAACATTCCTCACAGAACTACTTCTAAAGATGGACATAGGTTCTCCTTAATTTTCTTTTACAAAAATAAGGAATTGAACATTCTACAAATTTTATTTCAATTGTGTGAATTGGAGAGGCTTCCTATGTAGTGATGTTTCAAAACCTAAGAGATAAGATGAAACAAAGCCACATTCATAGCATTTAAAGTCATTAAATAACAAAGCCATGAATTTTATTATTGATAGCTTTAAATTCTATGAATGAAAATTTTGTGTCAGCTTCTTTCTTAGTTTTTACAATATAACCAACATATGAAGCCTCCCCAGTTTGCATAGTAGAAGTAAAATTTGGAAAATGATTTATCTTATTTTTATAAAAGTGAATGTAAGAGGGTGATGTTACAACATAAGAGAGAAGATGAAAGAAAGCCACATTCATATAATTTAAAGTCACTAAAGAAAAAATAATGAATTTTATTATTGATAGCTTTAAATGCTCAGAATGTAACTTTCCTGTCAGCTTCTTTAATAGTTTTCGCAATATCACCAACATATGAGGCCTCTCTAATTTGCATAGTTGAAGTAAAATTTGGAAAATGATTTATTCCCATTTTAATAAAAGAGAATGCAAGAGAACTCATTCTCATCTTTAAAATAAGTTATGTAAGAAGTGTTCTACCACTTGCCTCCTTTTATGTTGTTAGGAACGAGTGAACAAATTATTTTGCATAGTTTTATAAATAAGACCTTTTTTCAATGTAACATAATAATATAGTTTATATAAGAACTATATGCAATCTCATATAAAGAGATCATTTTTGGATTTTCATATTCTTTTTAAGATTGTTTATATAAGATCCATATGTAATCTCATGTAATTTGAGATTATTTTTGGAATTTCATATTCTCTTGTCCATTTGAATGAAGACAAAAAGTAACAAAGGTCACTTGAAATTGCTAGGTTTTTGCCAAATCCTCAATGGAAGATAGAGCTACTTTGTAAATCTTTTTTATGGTTGTGAGAACCACTTAATACATATATTTATACATTGATAACAACACAAGATTTAAAACTTGGTAAATTGTAAGAACCTTTGTTGACACTCTTATATATTGATATTGACATAGGTATACTCCTGTAATTTGTTATTAAAATTTCTTTGCATAATTTAGAAAGCTAAATTTGTTTATACTTGATGAAACTTGATTTTATCCCATTCTAGCTAATTAAAAATTATTATTTATTTATTATCTTTTTTCTTTACCCCGTGCACTTGATCTGTAAATATCCTACTTATGAATCACTTAACAATTTTGTTAGACTTTGTCATGCCCCGCTAGGGAACCCGAAAGGACAAGACAAAAACAAGAGAAAAAGTACTTTTTTTTTTCTTTTTAAATTCCTTAAGTTAACTAGGTATTAAAGTCCTAATAGGTTCCATTATTCCTTTAAAAACATTTTTCATAGTGCATTAAGATTTAACATAAACTAAAGATAGAAATTCCTCTAATCCATTTAACCACATAAGAGAAAGTAGAGAGAGAGACAAGTGTACTAAAACAAACATTTCTTTCTTTTTCAACATGAAATAACATTAACACATTTAAATTCATATTCTTTCAACAATTACACTTTCCATATTCTAAACCATCACTTTCTTCCAACAACAATAATACATATTGATTTTCATTCCCATAATTTTCCTAGATATACCCTTCCCAATTACATGAATGCTTACAATATACCTTCTACAATACAAGGCCTTATAGGATTACATGAATATGAATAATAATTTACAATAATTTTTCAATTTTATTTCCAAGATACAATATTAAAAATAGTGAGAAATGTCTTCAAGAACTTCAGATGCTCCATGAATAGCACAAACATGAACAATACCTCGAAAAGGATCACCACCCAACCACGTGGATCCACAAAGGTCCACTCCCCCATGCTAGGAGATAGAACCATTGTTCACATAGGGAAACTAGGTAGTCTAAGGTTGAGGGAAAACCACCCAAACTAGAAACAAGAAGAACGAAAGCAACATAAAACAAAAGACCAAGAGTGGAGTTCCCTAGGATGCTGACCGGGTGAGTGTCATCACATAGTCCTATCTGTTGGGATCCTTCCTAGCAATCATGTACCCTGGAGCCCTCATGTGGCCTGCCCCAGTAGCTACAATGACCTTGGTCCTCCAACAAGACATATGTGGGCTATTATTTATCTTTTTAAAAAGTTTATTAAATCCCTTACCCATTCCCAACTAGTTTTGAATCATATTAGGTTTTATTTTCCAAACTCACCCAAAGGTTATCCTTTTGGCCTCCTCGGCCGGATCCTATGGTAAGCCACTCACCTAGGAACCTTAGTCAACAAATAGGCTATCTAGGGTTTATAACTTCTCATATAAATCCCTCCCTTAGGGTCCTTTTGGTGTTTTTTTTAGGGCCCATACCACTAGGACAAACCCTAACCCTCATGTCAAAAGATGACATACAAAAAAAGTAGAGCTATCATAATGATTCCAAATATAAAAGCATAAAGGTAAGTGTAGAGGGACGTACAACTCCTAGACACACCTACAAGATACAGGGTAACACTATAATCCTTCAAAATATTCAAAAAAATTGGAATTAACAAATATCAAAATATACACATAAGACTTAACATCCATATGTATGAATTCTTTAATTATGTTATCCAAAAATAGATTCCTAATATAGCATAAACTAGAATATAATAAATTTAGGCTTATTACAAACTTAATACACAAGTAGTTTATTGACCACTATTAATTAAGTCAAAACTTTAATTAAATTCAAACTTAATATAAACTAAAGTTAACCTTTTAATTTATAACCATAAATTACATTATGATTTAAATTATACATCACATTTAATGAAATAGAATAATAATAATAAATAGACCAAATCTAATTTTAATTAACTTTGAAATTTTAAACAACATCTTTAATTATTTATTAACCAATTTCTCTTATTTTAATTATCTATTGATTATGTGTAGTCATAAATATATATATTTACAATACATCATTTATATCTATAAATTTTAATAATTAATAGCTAAAATAAATTTTATTTTATAATACTACTAATTTATTATATATTTTTATTAAATAATTTTTTCCACTTTAATAGTTTTGGGTCCATATTCTTCCCTTCTCCGTTAAAGAATACCCCTTTTTAATTATTTATTTTCCTCCTATGATCTCTCCTTATTTTTCTCCTATCTTTCTTCCTTATTTCACTCCTATAATTTATCCTTCTTTTTCTCCTATCTTTCTACTAAAAGTTTAAAGGATATTTTCCAAAAAGATTTAAATGATATGTATATAATTATTAAATGTAATAATCTTTCTTATTTAATTTAACAAATAACTTATTAAATAAAATCTATCAAAATGAAATATTATAAAGTTAAACATGACAACCATTAAATATTAAAATAATTTGTAACCTTAAAACAACATATAATTTAATACATTTATTATTGTTATTTTAAAGAAATGTAGATTAGTAGTAAGGCTATTATGGTTTTATTTTAATGATTTTAATTGTAACCTTCCAGAAATAAATAAACACACGGGAAGAAAACCATGAGAAAACAAAGAGAGAAGGGAGAGAGAGACACATAAGAGGTTTTTTCTAGATTCAAAAGCGTACCTGGATCATTTGATGGAGGTCCCTGACACAACACTTTCCCTGAGCCTAGCTTTCTCCCAATCCTTATGCTACTTCCTGAGCAATCCTTTTCTCCAGCCTCCTAAAAATCCCTTCCCTTATGCTCAGGGATTTCTCCCTATAAGTAAACCTCCAGGTAGTTCTAGAGGTTGAGGGCGTTGCTTCCCGTAAAGCAACGTCCTCACCTAATTTATTAAATAAATCTAATAATAAATAAAAATAACTTAACCAATAGTTAGTTTTACCCCTTAGGTACCTAACGTTTACCTACCCTTCATGTACTCTCTTACCGAACTTATTAAATAATTTATAACTCCACCTATATAGTTTTATTATTATTATTTTTATAATTAATAGCAACTAACTCTTTTACAAATAAAATATATATGGGTATGCTTCTCAAGGAAGTCTCTAACCCAATGGCAACTTGGGACCCCTTACAAACTAGAGGTCTCGAGTTCCACTCCCACCCTCTATAATAACAAGACATACAAGAGAGAGAGAGAGGGTCTATAAAGTAGGAGTAAATATAGGAGTAGGTAATTAGTTTTATTTAATTTTATATTATATTTATTATTTTTGTTTATTCACTTTACATTTATTATATTTATCTAAAGCCACATTATACATCAAAATAAATAGAATCATGATTATAACTAATACACTCATAAGAACATAATTACAAACATATCAATAAATGAATATATACAAGTATGCATATATGTGTGCACCCATATATGCATACTTTGTATATACGATTAACACATAGAGAGAGAAAATAACATCATTATCCTAAATATCTCATAACCAAATAAATGAGACCGACATCAAAAGTTATATAAAATAAGGAACTCAAATCAACCCAAAACCAAACCAAGAGATTGGGCAAAATAATCAAAACTATAGGGTTTTCCCATGTGTGAACTATGGACCATCTCCAAACAACTACAATGATTGAGGATTTTGAGGGATTGCTCAGACTTGTGAAGCTGGGTGGAGACGATGCCTGGTACCTGCAAGCCCGCATCATTGAGAAGAGATACATGTGCATAGATACATAATAAGACATATGGAAACAGATGACTAGGATCGATACATCGTGTGGACCTCAACTAAGTGAGTAACTAGGACTTCATCCTGAGTCATGAAAACACATCAATCACATATGAAACATGAGACATCATATATAGTAATGGTTAGATTCAAATCCTCATAAACATATAAAGGTATATGATTAATAAACTTTAAACATTAGTCATACATGAGTGTATCTAAACATTTGATAAGCATAGCATCATCCATAAACATAAATGTAAACATATAGTTCTAATCATCATAATGCAAAATATCCAAATCAAAGAGTTAAAGTATAATCATCGAAGAGGGTATTACATCCTCCCCCCCTAAGATGAGACTTACTCCTGGAAGTCAACAAGTTAAAAAAATGGAAATACATCTTAAACACATTTTGAGTGATATCACATGTAGAACAAATCCTTGAATCCATGCACTATATAGAGAATAATCCTCATAATATGGTTAAGCATGAATTATATATCCTAATCAATTTTCCCATCACCAACAAGGATAACTTCAACTTGATCAAATATTAGTATGAATAGAATTTTCCTTAAAATATATTGAAATGTTACAAATTCCTTCTCTTTTAACACATATAAATAAAATTTTTACTTGCATCCGACATAATGATACATTTCAATCTAAAATAAAACATTGAGCATAACCAAATGTGCCTCACAAACAATCATATCAATCCACATCACTGGGATTACACATCACAAGGATCGGGAGTGAATATACCTCTCTAGACAAGCTCTCACTCTAGGATACAATACTAGTCTCAACTATATCCATAATCCATTATCCATAATAAATACCTCACTTAGTGGCTTGATGGTGTCTTGGTCCATTCACATGAAGGCCCTCCATATAGGTCCACATGTCATATCCCTTGTTTTTCTAAGGTGGTTAGCCTCCAAGGAATAGACACCACACATAGGTAGGTAGTGGATACTCATTGCATAGCAGCCTCACATACCCCCATCCTCAAGGGTTCCCTACATCTTCTTCCTCGTATACACTCACCAAGTCTGCCTCATGCATCTTTTGTGAGGAATCACAACACAACACAACACAAGACCAAAATTAGAAAATTCTGAAAGGAGATAGTTTAGCCATCAAAGTTTAATAATAATAAAAATAGAATTATCAATCTCAACAATAGGATAAGAAGAATCCAAGACATTACAACAATAAATCATGCCTAAGATAAATTTCATAAGTCTTGGCTAAACTATTATAGAAAAAGATGAGAAAATTGTTGGTCTACATAACTGAAGATAAAAACAATTCACCATAAATTGCACATCACATCATAGTGTGACTATATCTAGTCACCTCATGAGCAAGGAGGGAACAACATCTAGCTATCGCAATATCCCTTCATGTGGTTGGGCTCGGGAAACACTACCCACATGGCATAGGGGGTTCACCTCAGCAACAATCCTACATCAGATGGTGTAGAATAAGCATGCCAACCCACCCGACATGACCATACACCAAGTGGAGTAAGCACACTCTAGTCATATGTCACAAGGTAGTGCTCCTTGTGGAGTAGGCACACATAGGACACACCCCACATAATGATGTCCCTCATAGATCATCGTCATAGCTAGAGGTATACATGGCTAGGTCCCACCCATATGCCTACCACGTCTACAAACTGAGCATCCATGGGTGCCCCTCTACAAGCATGCAAGCATCACCAATATAATATGCATCAAGTAGGAAACAAAATACATACATATACTGCACCTTCACGTAATTATGTACATGGCATCGTGTTCTTGAGCTCAACTTGCTACCATCAGAAACATGACATCATCACCTCACACTATGTCAGAACATTAGTGGGGAGTGGCATCATATTCATTACATCATGTCAGAACACGTGCGAATACGATATCGATCACAGCATGGGCTAACAGAATCTCCCTCCACATGCTGGACCACATAGAAATGTACATATCCATAAATCATACATCTCCTCCTAGAGGCTTATATCAAGTACTGGTATTGTGCTCAAGAACTATGGGAATTAGGATAAACACTAATGAACCAAATGTATAGGTTCATCATAAGGGGAAGCATTGTTTACTCTTTTACCTTGAGTAGTGGAAGCTAAGGTCACTTCGCGCCGCCATTATACGTACGCCACATACTACCCAAGGAAATGGTGACACTACTACCCCTCCACATACTGATCTTACCAACACTCATGGGTTGGCACTTAGTAGGGTGACAAACAATAAAGCAACACATGAGTGGTATGGTTCTCCCATACCCTTATCTGAAAATAGCTTCTGTGGATGGTACTTGTATTGCACCACTCCATGGCACTCACATAATTACTGGTTATACACAACACCCAACATAACCACTGGCGTGCTGGTTTTATCACATTTAAAAGGGATTACACAATAACATCATATATTATCAATTTATTATAATTTTGCCTTTTTAAAAATACATATCATTTTCTACATGGTACAAAAAGCCAATGACATACTTAATTACATTCTACCTCCTCACTGGCATAGACCAATATCCAATTTACACATATCAATATCTGCCTTTCACATAATATAACATATATCTGTAAGAGGACTTAAACTTATATAAAGTAGGGCACAAAGATAAATGATACATTACATCACCCTTTTCTTCAATAATCATTGAATCAACACACATATGTTTTAATCATGGAAAGGAAACAATATACCTGCATTACACACATTTATTAGTCACATATAAGACATTCACAACTAATCATTATAAATCATTATGGACATGCACTTTTCACCCAATCAAGGACACCAAGAGTAGACCATGTGTCATCTTTTAAAATAAATGAATTATCTAGGTACTTCCATTACACATGAGAAATCCTTCCAAGCAAGACACATCAAACTATATAGACATTTTTCAAGACACTAGTATTTACTAACATAATGATTGCAATATCCATAAGGAAATACATTGAAGTAAATTAATAAGAGTTATAACAATATTTGTCAACTAAAGTCTCAATTTTCTATTATTTCAATTTGGGAAGGATAATGACATCATTACTAAACTTTCCATAATATTCATATTTCATTTCAATTCTATAAGAATGAGTACTACTATGGTAATATCTTAACCCATATCGAAAATGCAAGCAATTCAATTCCAACTTATAAAAGCTCATTAACTTAGAATAATTAATCAAACATAGCAACTATGATGTAAATTTAGCATTTATAGGAAAATATAGTGTTAAACCTATTCAAATCAATTAAGTAATCCTAAAATAACTATAACAAGCACTCATGATGACAATTGTTAGAGGTAGGATTAGGAGGTAAGGTTACCTAATACCAACACTTAAGGTACACAACAAATTATTATAATACTTTTAGTATTTCTAGGAGTATAGAAAGGTGACATGAAAGTATGAGGAATTCATTAACACTTCTTTATTAGAAAGATATCCACTATCTATGGAAGTACTCAGGAGACACATTCATTAATTATAGAACATAAAACATAAGTAATTAATGAGATACAACTTAGTCATAACATAAAGGGTATATTTTGTAAACCAATGTAGCTTGAATACCAAGGATATAGTTATAATATCTAGGATCCTATCTTACTAATATAATGATCAAATCAAAAGAAAAATATGCAAAACACTACGTGATAAGTAAGCTACGAGTCCCAAAGTTCCCTGTGTGGAAACCTAGGGCTCTGATATCAAATGTCATGCCCCACCAGGGATCCCGAAAGGACAAGACAAAAACAAGAGAAAAAGTACATTTTTTCTTTCTTTTTAAATTCCTTAAATTAACTAGGTATTAAAGTCCTAATAGGTTCCCTTACAAGATTATTCCTTTAAAACCATTTTTCATAGTGCATTAAGATTTAACATAAACTAACGATAGAAATTCCTCTAATCCATGTAAACACATAAGAGAAAGTAGAGAGAGAGAGACAAGTGTACTAAAACAAACATTTCTTTTTTTTTCAACATGAAATAACATTAACACATTTAAATTCATATTCTTTCAACAATTACACTTTCCATATTCTAAACCATCACTTTCTTCCAACAACAATAATACATATTGATTTTCATTCTCGTAATTTTCCTAGATATACCCTTCCCAATTACATGAATGCTTACAATATACCTTCTACAATACAAGGCCTTAAATGAGTACATGAATATGAATAATAATTTACAATATTTTTACAATTTTATTTCCAAGGTACAACATTAAAAATAGTGAGAAATGTCTTCAACAGCTTCAGATGCTCCATGAATAGTACAAACATGAAAAATACCTTGAAAAGGATCACCACCCAACCACGTGGATCCACAAAGGTCCACTCCCCCATGCTAGGAGATAGAACCATTGTTCACATAGGGAAACTAGGTAGTCTAAGGTTGAGGGAAAACCACCCAAACTAGAAATAAGAAGAAACAAAGCAACATAAAACAAAAGACTAAGAGTGGAGTTCCCTAGGATGCTGACTAGGTGAGTGTCATCGCATAGTCCTATCTGTTGGGATCCTTCCTAGCAGTCATGTACCCTGGCGCCCTCATGCGGCCTGCCCCAGTAGCTACAATGACCCTGGTACTCCAAAAGGACCTATGTAGGCTATTATTTATCTTTTTAAAAAGTTTATTAAATCCCTTACCCATTCCCAACCAGTTTTGAATCATATTAGGTTTTATTTTCCAAACTCACCCAAAGGTTATCCTTTTGGCCTCCTCGGCCGGATCCTGTGGCAAGCCACTCACCTAGGAACCTTACTCAACAAATAGGCTATCTAGGGTTTATAACTTCTCATATAAATCCCTCCCTTAGGGTCCTTTTGGTGTTTTTCCTAGGGCCCGTACCACTAGGACAAACCCTAACCCTCATGTCAAAAGATGACATACAACAAAAGTAGAGCTATCATAATGATTCCAAATATAAAAGCATAAAGATAAGTGTAGAGGGACGTACAACTCCTAGACACACCTACACTATACAGGGTAACACTATAATCCTTCAAAATATTCAAAAAAATTGGAATTAACAAGTATCAAAATATACACATAAGACTTAACATCCATATCTATGAATTCTTTAATTATGTTATCCAAAAATAGATTCCTAATATAACATAAACTAGAATATAATAAATTTAGGCTTATTACAAACTTAATACACAAGTAGTTTATTGACCACTATTAATTAAGTCAAAACTTTAATTAAATTCAAATTTAATATAAACTAAAGTTAACCTTTTAATTTATAACCATAAATTACATTATGATTTAAATTATACATCACCTTTAATGAAATAGAATAATAATAATAAATAGACCAAATCTAATTTTAATTAAATTTGAAATTTTAAACAACATCTTTAATTATTTATTAACCAATTTCTCTTATTTTAATTATCTATTAATTATGTGTAGTTATAAATATATATATTTACAATACATCATTTATATCTATAAATTTTAATAATTAATAGGTAAAATGAATTTTATTTTATAATACTACTAATTTATTATATATTTTTATTAAATAATTTTTCCCGCTTTAATAGTTTTGGTTCCATATTCTTCCCTTCTCCGTTAAAGAATACCCCTTTTTAATTATTTATTTTCCTCCTATGATCTCTCCTTATTTTTCTCCTATCTTTCTTCCTTATTTTACTCCTATAATTTATCCTTCTTTTTCTCCTATCTTTCTACTAAAAGTTTAAAGGATAGTTTCCAAAAAGATTTAAATGATATGTATATAATTATTAAATGTAATAATCTTTCTTTTTTAATTTAACAAATAACTTATTAAATAAAATCTATCAAAATGAAATATTATAAAGTTAAACATGACAACCATTAAATATTAAAATAATTTGTAACCTTAAAACAACATATAATTTAATACGTTTGTGATTGTTATTTTTAAATTTACTTATGTCTGTGCAATAATTTTTAGTCCTAAATTTAAAAAAACCAACGTTCCGTACTTGTTTTATAGTAAAACATTTCTAATAGATTATTACTAAGGCTATTATGGTTTTATTTTAATTATTTTAATTCTAACCTTCCAGAAATAAATAAACACACGGGAAGAAAACCATGAGAAAACAAAAAGAGAAGGGACAGAGAGACACATAAGAAGTTTTTTCTGGATTCAAAAGCCTACCTAGATCATTTGATGGAGGTCCCTGACACAACACTTTTCCCGAGCCTAGCTTTCTCCCAATCCTTATGCAACTTCCTCAGCAATCCTTTTCTCTAGCCTCCTAAAAATCCCTTCCCTTATGCTCAAGGATTTCTCCCTATAAGTAAACCTCCAAGTAGTTCTAGAGGTTGAGGGTGTTGCTTCCTGTAAAGCAATGTCCTCACCTAATTTATTAAATAAATCTAATAATAAATAAAAATAACTTAACCAATAGTTAGTTTTACCCCTTAGGTAACTAACGTTTACCTACCCTTCACGTACTCTCTTACCGAACTTATTAAATAATTTATAACTCCACCTATATAGTTTTATATTATTATTATTATTTTTATAATTAATAGCAACTAACTCTTATATAAATGAAATATATATGGGTATGCTTCTCAAGGAAGTCATTAACCCAATGGCAATTTGGGACCCCTTACAAACTAGAGGTTTGGAGTTCCACTCCCACCCTCTATACTAACAAGACATACAAGAGAGAGAGAGAGAGGGTCTATAAAGTAGGAGTAAATATAGGAGTAGGTAATTAGTTTTATTTAATTTTATATTATATTTATTATTTTTGTTTATTCACTTTACATTTATTATATTTATCTAAAGCCACATTATACATCAAAATAAATAGAATCGTGATTATAACTAATACGCTCATAAGAACATAATTACAAACACATCAATAAACAAATATATACAAGTATGTATATATGTGTGCACCCATATATGCATACTTTGTATATACTTTTAACACATAGAGAGAGAAAATAACATCATTATCCTACATATCTCATAACCAAATAAATGAGACCGACATCAAAAGTTATATAAAATAAGGAACTCAAATCAACCCAAAACCAAACCAAGAGATTGGGCAAAATAATCAAAACTATAGGGTTTTCCCGTGTGTGAACTATGGACCATCTCCAAACAACAACAATGATCGAGGATTTTGAGGGATCGCTCAGACCTGTGCATAGATACATAATAAGACATATGCAAATAGATGACCAGGATCGATACATCATGTAGACCTCAACTAAGTGAGTAACTACGACTTCGTCCTGAGTCATGAAAACACATCAATCACATATGAAACATGAGACATCATATATTGTAATGGTTAGATTCAAATCCTCATAAACATATAAAGATAGATGATTAATAAACATTAAACATTAGTCATAAATGAGTGTATCTAAACATTTGATAAGCATATCATCATCCATAAACATAAATGTAAACATATAGTTCTAATCATCATAATGCAAAATATCCAAATCAAAGAGTTAAAGTATAATCATCGAAGAGGGTATTACAGACTCACCTATGGATGAAAAATTTGTTAATTAGACCATTGACTAAATGCATGTGAACAAAGCATAGGAAAAAAGTACATGAAGCATAAAGAGAATAAAGGAGACAAGATTTGATAATGAAGTTCACCACTCAAGGCTACATCTTTGGATATGCCTAAAACTTATCATTACCATTAAAGATGTCAAAAATGCAAATGCTATTACATCATATTGGTCTTCAAGCTACAAGAGCAAGTTGACATTCCTCCCAAGAATATTCAAGCCCTACAAGCTCTCCCTAAACTAAAAGCAATAATTTGATGCTCTCAATGCAACAACCAAGTCCATAGCTCAACTTGGAGATATAATCTTTATTCACAATATATGAAGTTGAGGAGTTTTTCTTTGAATAAAATATGAGGGATTTGACTTTTAAAAACCATCAAAATCTACTATCTATGGAAAACTAAATTTTAAAATTCAGAAGAGCATCAAGCTTTCTGATTACAAAAATGATGTCTTGAGCTTTTCCTCAAAACTTCCATTATTCTCAAAGTGATAAATCCCCTTTTTATACAAATAAATTACCCAAATTGGCTTATAGCCAATTAATTTGGGATAAATCCCTTATCCCCTAATTATAAAACTTACCCCACAAAATCTTTTATTAAACCACAAAAATAATTATTAAAAACCCATAATAACCCCTTTAAATATGAAACTTGTCACAATTTAATATTTTTGGACTTTTTTTTGTTTATAAAGCTTATTGGGTTTATAAAATTTTGGAATGATTTTGTTTTTTATTTTTGGGCTCTTAAATAAACCCACCTAACCAACATTGCTTATCTCAAGATTCACATGTGTGTGGTAGCTCCAAGACATTTGCGGGTAAGGTGGGGGTCAATGACCCCTACAAATATAAGATTGTAGTGTTTAAATACACATTAGTGCCACTTATATAACAAAGAGGTTGCTTGGCCTAACGACTGAGGGCAATGTTTGAAAGGAAGAGGTAATGAGGTCAACCCCTCCAACAATCCACGTTTGGATAAGTATTATAATTAGGGGATAAGGGATTTATCCTAAATTAATTGGCTATAAGTAAATTTGGTTAATTTATTTGTATAAAAAGGGATTTATCACTTTGAGAACAATGGAAGTTTTCAGGAAAAGCTCAAGACATCATGATGCAGGAGCATCTTGGGTCTTGAGCAATCTTGCATCGCCAAAAACATTTCTTTTTCCTGTACTTGTCTGATTTTTGTTTTGTAGCTATTGTTGTGGTTGGTTTCTTACCTTGCATAGTTAATGCTATGCCATGGACCTATTTTGGGACCTTCTCCTAAGGGTGCACATCCTAATTCATTTGGATCTAGAAGTTATCACAATTTTCCTTGGGCATCAATTTCACCTTGCGCAGTTCCATATGGGGAAATTGAAGCTTGCATGATTTGGGATATGTTCTTGGATAATGTGTGGACCTAAATGAAACTTCACATTGTATTTTGTTATTTCTTTCTTTAGTTTTGGTTTCTCCTCCTAAGTGGGCCTATATTGTAATTAAATGCCTGACTGGATGACTTGTGGCTTTGCTGGCTATATATTTGGAGCTTGAGTTGATGTAGAGGGGAAGTTCTAGTTAGAGTATAGTAGATGAGAGGATTGAGATGTAAGCTATGATTCTAATTGCATAATTTTTTTTTGTTTTAAGGCCGAAACCCGGAAGGCCTCACATCCGGGCATGTTGCTGATTTTATAATAATTGCACTAGTGTTGTTGCCAGTTGCTTGTCTCATATCCATTGTGTTTTCACTACTTTCATGTGGTTTTCATATTGCTTCTATGTGTAACTCTTCACAGGACATGTTTGTGGGTTTAAGCAGTCTCAATTAACCTTGATTCTGCCTTTACCTTCACTACTCTTGCGTCACATCATTTTTGTAATTAGAGAGCTTCATTCTCTTCTAAATTTTGAAATTTAGTTTTCTATAGAGAGTGGATTTTGATGGTTTTGGAAAGTCAAATCCCTCCTATTTTGTTCAAAGGAAAACTTGCGAACTTCATACATTGTTAGTAAAGATTATACATCCAAGTTGAGCTATGGACTTTGTTGTTGCATTGATAGCATGATATTGTTTCTTTTCGATCAAGGAGAGCTTGTAGGACTTAAATCTTCTTGGGATGCATGCCAAATTTCTCTTGTAGCTTGAAGACAAAGATGGTGTAATATCATTTGTAGTTTTGAAATCTTTAATGGAAACGATCACATTTAGACGAATCCAGAGACATAATCCTGAGTGGTGAACTTTATTATCAAATCTTGTCTCCTTTATTCTATTTATGATTCATGTACTCTTTTCCTATTCTCTTTCACTTGCAATTAGTCAATAGTCCCATTAATAAATTTGTGATTCATAGGTGAATCTAACAAAATTGTGAAGTGATTCATAAGTAGGATCTTTACATATCAACTCTTAATTAAATAAATTTTTATTTATTTATTTACCTTTATGTTTTATCTTTATTCATTTTCATTTCATTAAATAAATTTGTTTATTTAATTAAGCTTAACCTTATCTTCCAAGTCATACTTTGGTTTTAGAAAAAAGGGTAAAAATTATTGAATCAAGAAAGAGAGAGTATAAAGAAACCAAGAGCAACTAAACAACCGACCCAACAAACAAACAACAATCAATGATCACCTAGGCCTACAAGATAATCATACATATCCTCCATAACAAGATCTTCTAGCATGTAATAATAATCACAAGATAAATGATTCCAATCCTTGACATCCCACACCCCCATATGCTCAGAAGCCCATTTAGCCAAATGACCTGCTACCTTGTTCCATTCTCAAGGGATATGAGAGAAGGTGACACGATCTAAAAATCTACTCAGTATGATAATTTGGTTGACCACACCAACTAATTTCTAGCTCTTATCCTCTATCCCACCTTTGTTTAGCATATCTACAATCACTTGTGAGTCAGATTTGCAAATGGTCTTCTTCCATCCCAAAGTACATCACATCTTTAGGGCATAAAGGATAGCCAAAGATTCCATAACATTGTTAGTATGATAACCCTTATAGGCTGAACTACCCTAGAGGAATCTAAAAAAATGAACTACCCTAGAGGAATCTCTACCAACTCCTTCAATCCCAACATGCCCAGGATTTCCTCTAGAAGACCCATATGTATTAACCTTCAAGACCTCATTAGGGGGAGGTATCCAACAACCAAACTGAAGAACCTTATTCATGCCATGTTGACCCAAATGAGATAGAGAACACTAGGACCCACAACCCACCAAGCCCAACCTCTGAATAATAGGTAAGTCCCCATGATCTACACCATTAGATATATCACACTTAGCTAACATGGTTTCTTGTAGTCCACTAATAGTTATCATCCACAATTGATGACTCATCATTATCTTATCCTGAAAAATCTATTTGTTCCTTTCTAGCCAAATTTTCCAAAGAATAAATGTAGGGCCAATATTCCATTCCGTATGAAGAAAAGAAACATGAGAAGGGGGATATTCCAATCAGTCCCAAAAATCCATCAAGATAGAAACATGAAAATAGGGCCTCTTCCAAATCCCCCACCAAAAATACTAGATTTATTTCAAATATGGGCATAAGAAAAAAATATGAGAGGAGGTTTCCTCGCTTCCCTTACAAAGAAAACATATAGAGGGACCCTAGAATCTACACTTGCATAAGTTACCCCAAGTGAGACATCTATTCTGGACCACCAAACCACATAAACAAGTTACACTTAGGCCAAGAAAAATACTCCAAACCTTCTTCCTCCAAGGCACCCCAACATCCTCAAAGAGCTTCCAGAAGAGCTCCTAATATCTAGAGGTAATAGAGAATTAAACTTTCAGGTTAGGGCCCCAAGCAATCTTATCCCTTTCCTATGAAGAATTGCACACATGCCTACAAGGATTTTTTCAAGCACCTATTGCTTCTCCTTATAGCCTCCTAGAGGCCATTCATGCATCTCTTTCCAATTGAAAACATCAACTTTTTCTAGATGCTAAGAGGCTTTATAGTCTTCCATCTTAGTCCATGTGGTATTCATTAGAAAAATGATTCTCAATGGATGAAGATGAGGATACACAGAAACAAGAGGTGGGAACCCATCCCACGAATCTGTCTAGGATAAATCCTTAGAACCTTTATTGCAAATCCAAAATAATCCCTTTTTGATTGACTTGGATCCCTTTTTTATGGTACTCCAAATAATAGATCCTTTACCCTCAAGATTGTATTGAGGGACATCCTTGTTCTCAACACCACCCAAGTACTTTGCTGTGATAATTCTAGCCCACTCTTGATCCTGATGACAACACCACATCTAATATAACTTAGCTTCCAAGGCTTGACCCATTAATATAGTCTTACTAAGACCAAGGCCCCCTTTTCTCATTGTTCTGCAAACTAAATCCCACTTGACCAAACTCCATTTCTTAGAAATCAGATTACTAGCCCATAAGAACTGGCAAGGCATGGAGTCAAATTCTTGAATGAAGCTAGATGGAGAAGCTTGCATAAAGGACCCATAAAGAGGAAGATCTTGAATTGAAAAATTCAAAAGGATCACTCTCCCAGCCGAAGATAGCCACCTATAAGTCCAATGAGAAACTTTTTGTGAAACTTATCAAAAACATCTTTCTAGAACTTGCTTGGTAACAAGCCAACTATAATGGGAATACCAAGATACACAAAAGATAAGGCCCCAATCTGGAAGGGAAAAATTCAAGCAATTCTAATATGTATAGGCTTAGGAGTATTAAATAAAAATATGGAGGACATATCTTCATTAATTATTTTCCTAAAAGCTACCATATAAATGTCCAAGGTTGTCCTAAATTTCTTGACCTCACTAACTCTAGCAAGGCCAATTAGAGTAGTGTCATCAAAAAATTGTAAGTGAGAGGGAATTTTGTCTCCCCAACTCTAGCCCTGAATAAACCCTTTTCATACTCTATCCTTGATAAATATCCCCAAGCCTTCAACCATTAAAATAAAGAGATAAGGCAAGAGACAATCCCCCTGCCAAAGACCCTGAGAAGCCCCAAAAATTTCAAAAGGCTCATTGTTAATGAGAATAGAAAAAAAATAGAGGTAATGCAGTGATGGTCCCAACCTGTGCTGAGGGGTAGGAGTGAATCAACACTCACTAAAATTTTAAAACCAAATATGATATACTCTAACCAAAACTGTAAGAAAAATAGATTCTATCACAGAAGTAGAAATCACACAAACAAACAATAATCAACACCAGATTTATAACGTGGAAACTCAAATCAGGAGAAAAACATGATGTGAGGAAACCTCATAAATTTTGCACTCTTCTAAAGTGCGCCCTGTAAGGAGCCTTCCTTGTTAAAGGATTACAAACTGAATAGAGGTAAAATGGATTCACCAAAATGAATAGGGTTAAAATGGATTCAACTCTATTCAAATGGAAAGGGGGAAATATGAGATCTATTCTCAAACCCAAATTCCTAAAGAAGAGATCCAATTTGATCAACCAAGATGTTAATACACAATTGAATCAATTTATGAAGAATATGGAAGAGAGAGAGAGAGAAAATCCAATATTTCCCTATAAAGGAAATTATGTTTGAAATATGGAATAATCAAAATACAAATACTAACCTCAAATTAGGGCAGATCTGGAAAATGTCAAATTCTGATGTCTGTGTATACTTTCGGACAATTCTACAACCTGTTTTGGACTAGAAATGCCGAGATAGAGAAAACCCATAAATATTTCTCTAAGATGAGCTCAAGTTAGGTTTGACCCTCATAAAAGGTCAAATACTACATTCTTTATTTGAAGTCTAATTTTGATTCTATTTGCAGATCTCAAAAGTTTGCCGAAAAGGGTATCTAAATTTGCTCTCAGATCCAAAATTCCGCACCTGTACCTATAAGAAAATGGGGGATTTTGTTATATGGGGGGTTTGCCTTGGTCAAACCCCAATTTAGGAATTAACCTTGAAATTGAATTGAAATATATTGTGCATAAACAAAGTAATTGAAACAAATCACCTCACTTATGTTGAAGTCCTTGTAGAGGATTCGAAACCTCAAATCCATAAGTAGGAATGCTTCAATAGATGTAGAATGAATGTAGGATGTCTCCAATCAATGGTATTTGATCTTCAACACCAATCTTGACTTGATCTTTGCATATGAGAAGGCTTGGATGAATGGAGAAAGATGGATCTTCAAGGGGGCTCCAAAGAGACTAAATCCTTCAATGGCTAACAATGGATCTCCTTGATGGATGGATGCTTGAACACTTGAATGCTTGAAGGCTTGCTTACACTTGAGAGCTTGCAATTGCTTGAGTGTGGATGAATGATGGATGTTGGATTAATCACCTTGCTTGAGAGTGCTTGAGAATGAAAACTTGATGTGAAAATGAGAGAGGAAGGCCTCCTTTTATAGTGAACTAGGACACAATCCTCTAGAGGGGCCACCTTGGAGAATTAAATCCCAATTAGGTCCTAACCTTTAGAAAATATACCTAGATTAAATGCAATTAGAGGATTTACCATCTCAAAACCTGAAATGGCCAACTTGGAGGTGGGAAAATAAATATCCCGAAAGTTTGATGCCCAGAAATCAAGGATTCTGGAAATTTAAATGAGGGGGGAAAAATCAAGGTTGGACCTGACCTAGTTAGGTTCAACCTTGATCTTGACCTAGTCAGGTTCAAGCTCGATCCTGACCTAGTCAGGATCAACCTTGAATTTGACCCTGGGCCTAGATTCAGTCAGAACCAGGTTAGGAGGTCCCGAGGATGCCCAGAAACCTAGAAATGATATCAGAACAGGACAAAATGCCAAGGCTAGACATAAAATCCTATGATTACTGTGATGAAGGCTAGGAGGAACTATTTCTAAATCCTACCTAGAAAATAGAGCTATGAAAGAGGGAAATTAAGGAGAATCCTCAGGATCCTAACCCTAATTTCATCTAGAATGAAGAAATCAAGTGCAGGAACGAAGTGGAAAGTCGGGAGAAAGCCAAATACATGCAAAGACCTGATCAATGTGCTTTACATGACCCCAAACCACCTACTCGAAGGGCTAAATGCTCTTATCATGGAAGTGCTTCCATTTTAAGATGATAAACAAACACACTGTTAGATGCAAGTTAAAACATCTACATAGATGTCACCCGATTAAGGGATTTAATACAAGGGACATGTTAATGTCCACCCGAAATACTGAGATTTTTCTATTGCAATTGTCAGAGAGAAATAGAGGGTTTGATCTTTTAGAAATGGCTTTGGTGAGCCTGATAAGATTGCTATGATTTTTAATTGAGAATCATCACCAGTCACGTCAAGTATGTTCTCCTTCTTCTATTGTGCTTTCTTGCACACTCTTCTTTTCTTCTCCTTTTCACCTTAGTAGCTTCTCTCAGTGTACACTCTTTTTTTCTTTTGCAGAATGAAGGCAAACAATATTCTTCACAAGCTGAGGAATATATAGGCTTATTTCCTTTTATGCTTTTTACATGCATGACCTGTTTAAAGATCACCTTCAGATCCATCACCCAATGGAGTCTCAGTTCACTGAGGAAACATTCGATGCATGCCATATTCTTTTTCTTCTTTATGAAGGAAACAATAGATGCATGTCAAAATCTTTCCTTCACTAGAGATTTCTCCATGTTTTAATTCCATAAAATTCGACATTAAAACCTTCAATTGTGCCTTGCAATGATCTTCTTGATAACACAAAGTCATCTAAATTTTGTGCAAAAAATCCCGGTCAAAAAGTTACACAAGTGTTTTTCAACTGTGACTTTCCCTAGTTCATTAATCTTGATGATATCGTCATTGATCGGTTTATATCCTTAGGTTGTGCAAAGGTAAAAACCTTCACCTGTCACCATTCCTTTTTCTATTTGTACTAGTTGAATCCTTGATCTCAGTTATGAAATGTTGATTACCGGTTATGCTTTCCTTGATTACGAGTATATCTAATGATCAGCTAGAGCTTTAATAGTAACCGAGATAATGCCTCTCCTTACTCACTACATGTGATCGGTCCAAACTAGTCTCCCCCCTTATTCTTATTATTTTCAATTGTACCTGACATGTCCTTGGTTCCTTGGTTGAACAATGTAGGCATCCCTAGTCATAAATGACAACACCTCCTTGCCAATCAATGACAATACCTCTTTACCATGTACTGGTTACATCCTTACCGGTTAATGCCAACAATCTCCCCCTTTGACATTGATGAAAAAACACCAACTTTGATAACTTATCGGTCTAGCCAGTTAGTGACCATCTCTCCCTTTGGCATTAATGTCAAAGGCTAGTCAAAAGACTACCTTCATGAATTCTTCTCCCCCTTTGAGCAACAATCATTTATCACCAATCCTCTTAAGATGAGACTTGAATCCTCTGTTGAAGCTCAATGGATTGATGAACACCTCAGTCTTATTACTAAAGATCAAGAAGGGGTGCAACCCCTAATTTTCCTCTGAGATATTCAAAAGTTCTATTTGGTAAAGGCTTTGTGAATATATCAACAACTTGTTCCTTTGTAGGAACATACTCCAATTTTACCTCTTTATTTTGCACTTGCTCTCTTAGATAGTGGTACTTAATAGCAATGTGCTTTGTTTTATAGTGCATGAAAAGATTCTTAGATATATTTATTGCACTTGTACTATCATAGTAAATCACAATAGGTTTAGGTACCTATTCTTGGACTCCTTCCAATATCTATTTGTTCCAGATCACTTGTGTGCAATTGATTGCAACATCAACATACTCAACCTTTGCTGTGGACTGTGAAATGCAGTTCTACTTCTTACTCATCCATGACATAATTCTTTCTCCAAGAATGAATGCACCTCCACTAGTGCTCTTTCTATCATCAATATTACCATCCCAATTTGCATAAGTGATTACCTTTATCTCAAAACCTCTTTTGTGATGAAACCATAGGCCATTCTCCTCAGTACCCTTTAGGTATCTAAAAATTCTTTTCACTGCTATTAGATGTGTTTCTTTTGGGTTAGAAGAGAATCTGGCTACAATGCCTACTACATGTGCAATATCAGGTCTACTATGCACAACATACTATAACTTCCCAATCATTGATCAATACAATGTTTCATTTACATCTTTTGCATCATCCTCTTTTGATAACTTGAGGTTAGTTATCATTGGTGTGCCAACCGGTCTGGATTCTTCTAGCTCAAAGGATTTAAGAATTTCTTTAACGTACTTGGACTGAGAAATAAAAATACCTTCTTTTAGCTGATGGAATTACAATCCAATGAAGATTTTATGGCTCCAATCATGGACATTTCAAATTATTTTTGCATCTCCTCAGCGAAGTCTTTGCCTCATTTTGTCATCTCCTCCAAAGATGATGTCATCCACAAATATTTAAGCAATAAGGTTCCCTTCTTTTCAATTCTTGAGATACATATTACTATTATCTCATGTTCTTGTGAATCTATGGTCATGAGGTATGAATGTAACCTTTCATACCAAGCTCTTAGGGCTTGGTTCAGCCCATAAAGTGCCTTTTTCAGTTTACAAACCATACCACTTTCCTCTATGGATGAGAAGACTTTTGGATGTTCTATGTAAACTTCTTCCTCCAATATACCATTAAGAAAAGTAGACTTTAGATCCATTTGATATACTTTGAACCTTTTATGAGCAGCATAGGCAAGTAGGATTCACACTCCTTCCAGTATTGCCATAGGGGCAAAGGCTTCTCCATTATCTAGTCCTACCTCATGTGCATATCCTTTACATACTAGCCTTATTTTGTTTCTTACCACCTTTCCTTATTCATTTAATTTGTTTCTGTACACCCACTTGGTTCCAATAACATTCTTTTCCCGTGGTCTTGGAACAAGAGTCCATGTTTCATTATTCTCAATTTGTTCAATCTCTTCCATTTCCTTGACCCAGTTCTCATCCTCCAGAGCCTCTCTGGTGGTTTTGGGATCTATACTCAAAAGTAAGAAGATACTTTCACTTTCCTTTCTCCTGGTCAGAATATTAGCATGTTTGTCACCACTAATGTTATCAGTGGAATTATATGTGACATACCTTGGCAGAACCGGTCGGTGTTCCTGGTCTATATCTTCTAGTTGAGCAATATCTTCAGCAAGGTCATGAATAATTTCCTATTCATCATCCTGATCCCTTCCTGGCTCAAGTGCATTACCTTACTCCATAGGTCTATTTACCTATTCTTATTTTTCTTCATTAGTAGAAATCATTTCATTAAAGTCCAAATGATTTTTAGCATCTTGTTCCAGACGACAGTCTGATTTATCATTTCTGATCTTGTCCTTTGGTTTTGAATATTTATCAATCTTTACATTGATGCTTTCCACTATTTTTCCTATCCTTTTATTCAGACACTAGTAGGATTTTCCTTTGGTGGAATAACCCATAAATATGCCTACATCACTTTTTGGTTCAAACTTACCAGAGTATACATCTCTTTTGATGTAACAATTGCTACCAAAAATTCTGAAGTAGCCCACACTGGAGTGTGACCAAACCATAACTCATAGGGAGTCTTACCAGTTCCTTTCTTAACTTGAACTCAATTTAGTGTATACACTTCAGTGCTGATGGCTTCTCTCTAGAAGTGACAAGGAAGATCCTTTCGAATCATTAGAGTTCTAGTACAATCAATTTGAGTCTTGTTTCTTCTTTTAATGACTCCATTTTGTTGAGGGGTTCTTAGTGCAGACAACTGCCTTTTTATCCCTTGTTCCTCACAATAGTGAGTGAACTCTTGAGAGGTGTATTCACCTCCTCTGTATGACCTTAGACACTTCAAGCTTTTAATGGTCTCCTTCTCCACTCAAGCCTTATAGATTTTGAACATGTGAAAATCTGCTGATTTTTCTCTAAGAAAGAGTGTCCACATGATTCTTAAAAATTCATCTACAAAGAGCATGAAGTAATTATCTCCATAGTATCTCTTCATCCTCATGGGTCCACACAAGTCTATGTGTATGAGATCCAACACGTTTTCAACAAAAAATGATATACTGCTAAAACTTGTTCTTGTTAGTTTGCCTAACTGACATTCTTTACATATACCTATGTGAGGCTTTGTAATCTCAGGAAGCCCTCTAATTGAATTCTTCTTACTTAATTTGACAATGCTGTAAAAGTTTATGTGGCAGAGCCTCTTATGCCATAGCCAACTATTGTCCTCTTTAGTTATGAGGCAGATTTTATTTGTCTCACCTTTTTCCATAGTTATAAGGAAAGCTCCCTCAGTTGAGTTTAGATAGAACAGGTTCCCTTTTCTCTGTCTACTAGTGGAAACATGAGCTCTAGATTGAGTCTTGACAATACAAGAACCCTACCCAAACTTCAACAAGTATCCTTTGTTGTTTAATTGAGCTACACTCATTAGATTGTACTTGAGTTCTACCCAATACACATCCTCACATACAACTTTATTGCCAAGTGAAATTGAGCCTTTTCTTTTGATAGCATAGGGAGCATTGTTACCAAATGTCACCGATCCACCATCATTAAGCTTTAGGTTGATGAACTTGTTCTTATCACTAGTCATGTGGTGTGTGCATCCATTGCCAATGATCCAGTCATCATATTGATGAGATCTTGAGATAAGTGCCATTTCACTCATGAAATTGCTTTCTTCTTTTATTGCCATAAAGACAATTTCTTCATCTCTAGAATCTTTAGATTCATTGTCCATGAATCCTTCCTCATCAAGGTAGCACTCCTTCTTTCCTTTGTTCTTTAATTAGTTATTCTTTTATTTATTTTCATTATTTGGACACCTTTCTGCAGTGTGTCCTATTTTGTTACAAGAAAATCACTTTAATGGAAGTTTTCCTTTGTACTTTCTTTTTCCTCTTGGAAATTGTGTGTGAATGTTCAACACCTTCATGGAATTAGGATAATCAACTACAATTCTAGGAAAATACAATACAAATTTAAGCTAAGAATTGAAATTAACATCCATGACATCCCATGGTTCTCTAACTAATTTGGTAAGTGAAGCTCTCAACCTATTCTGCACTAGTGACAAATCTAGAATGAGAAATATGATAGTACAAATGCTTAGTCTAGCTCTCAAAATGATCAAATTGATACAAAGATAATTCAAATGCTCTCAGTTGCTCTCAATTGATATGAAATTGCCTATAATGGTGATACTTTGCAAATGAATTTCTAAGATGATTATTGCTCTCAAAATGCCTCTTATTTATAGTAAATTCCCAAGGGTAGGGGGTAGAGTGAATTAATCATGATTTAGCCTTGGTTGAGTCAAAAAATTTGCAATGTTTTTAAATGGGGGGACAATTTAAATGTTTGTCTCAAAGCTTTGGACAAAAAAACAAAATTGAGTGGATGAGATTCAAAGTTAAAATTGTGTGATTGAGATTCACCTATTTTGGGGTGATCCATGTGCTTTTGTTTCTCAATTCTCATTGGTTGCTCAAATTGTTGTTGAAAGATATTAGGATTAATTAAATTCTATCAATTAATTAAATTAGCCATGTAAGGGAATAGGTTCAATTTGATTTTTGATTTAACAACTATACAATTATTATACACTGAATTTGCACCCTTAGTTCAAGCTCTCGTAGTCTTGATAACTCAGTATAATAAGGGAATCATCTCAAGGTTGTGGGACCTTTTGCTAATCGAGATGAGACCTCCAGATTCTAGGC
This sequence comes from Chamaecyparis obtusa, assembly GCA_027943335.1. NCBI lineage: Eukaryota > Viridiplantae > Streptophyta > Pinopsida > Cupressales > Cupressaceae > Chamaecyparis > Chamaecyparis obtusa. The sequence goes on from BSBK01003955.1 coordinate 229,239, forward strand.
TGGTTCCTCTTGGATAATCACCCTGATTTTCTCTTAACAAGAAAGTAAACTTTGAGGGGAAAGGGATAGAAGGAGTGCATGGAAAGGGAAATAATAGAAAGCAAATCTATCCTACCAGGTGATACATCGAAACTAGGGTTTGGATCTCAGTATAGAAGGATGAAAACAATGAAGGAATCAGGTCCAATAAGTTACAAATCACTAGATAGGCTTGCATAAGTATTTCATAGGAGGGTCTGAACAAAGGCTCAACCTATGACCTGCAAAAATACATCCTTTTCTGCAACTAGATGTAGGAATGAGACAAGGCTGCTAGGGGCTATAGTATACACGCAAAACACCTAAATCAGATCAGACATAGGAAACACACAAAATTGCAGAAAGCAAGAGGAATCAGGAAACTTGAGATATCATTGAAATCATGCATACACTTTGATCCAATAAGAGATAATCCGGACAAGCAAGCATGAGGACAACAAGAATATCATAGAATACTTGTAGTATTTGAACAATCAATGGGAATTTTACAATTGTAGAAAGTTAAGGGGAAGAAAGAATGCCTTCAATAACCTCTGGGGAAAGAAACTTTCCTTTTTTTTACAATTGGCCAATTCTGAGCACTACAGGCTCCAAAAAAACAATATATACATCCCCTGCATGCAGGCAGGAATCAAAATATCTCCTTAGGGTTACATAAATCTGCAATAGAATAATCCACCCTAAAACAAGTCACTTCTGATCATAATTAAACTCTGCAAAAATCATAGCCGATCAGATATCTTCTTCTTGCGTGTCCATCCCTGAATTGATCATGCCTGCAGGCACAAAAGACCTTACCCTGACAACCCTTGCAACCCACTCAGCCATGAATGCTCAAAAATTTGATCAGATACTGGAAAGGACCCAAAATAGCAACCTAAAAGATCTCTGCAAATATCTATCCAACTGCAACTACCTTGAAAATATCATGAATTTTTTAGTTGCCACACTTGCAAACATTTCCCTTAGAAGAAAGCTCATGAAAAAAGGTTGCGCCGCTTGGATAAAGAAATGGTCGCATGATCGCATGAGCTGAAAGGCCTTCATGCGATCATGTGACAAGCTTTTAAAAATTTGCCTCCGCCCTTCAAAAATGTCAACGGTCACATGATCGCATGAGCTGAAAGGCCTTTATGCGATCATGCGACAACCTTTTAAAAAAAAATTGCCTTTCCACCACATAAGCATCACTCGGGACCCGCAATACATCATACCTACCAAACCCTACCACGTGGCCCAATAGGAGTTGACCACATGGCAGGAACCATGACTGTACTTCTTTGAAAAGGTCAACGGTCACATGATTGCATGAGCTTGAAAGGCTTCATGCGATCATGCGACAACCCTTAGAAAATCCACCTCCACTTTCCACAAATGCTCGGGCTTACGATCGCACTACAAAAATAACCTTGGCTCCACCTTGGGTTCAAATCTCCTCTTGTCACCAAGTCGCCTGAACTTTTCCTAACCCCGGGTTCCTCTTAGTGACCACGCGCAATCCCTTAACCGTGCAACCACTCATCCACAGACTGAGATTCCCATCAGACGGCGGGTGCAAGATCTCATGGGGTTGGAATATTCTTTGAGATTTTGCGCCAGCCACTCATCTCTTTCTATCCCTCTGCAAACTGCAAGCTCTATCGGTGTGGCTAACAGTTTGTCGCATGTTTGCATAGCCAAAAAAAGGGCTATGCGATCATGCGGCAGACCGCTAGCGGCGTGTTGAAAAACCATCAACTAGGCCCATTGATGCCACTTGGCATTCTGTTATTTGTTTCGATCACTTTGTCAGCAACACCTCAGCAATGCCTGGCATCGGCCCCACCTAACTCAGCAAATCCCATCGGATGGTTGTCGCATGATTGCATGGGATCAAAAGATCCCATGAGATCATACGACCACCGTAGATCTTTGTCATACTTGCACCAATGTAGACTTTAGGCCCGCAAGACCGCTTGTCGCATGATCTCATGTGGTTAAGAGACTGCATGCGATCATGTGACCAACTGCATGACGTTAACTGTCGAACTGTGAAACATCACCACCTTGCTAAGAAAACTAGAACTGTTGACAGTTTGTCACATGGTCGCATGGGCTTGGAAGAGCCCATGCGATCATGCGACCAACTACATGATGCTAACTGATGACTGCTAGCGGTACTATCCACTGAACCCCTGCTGACCACCACCTTGCTAAGAAAATTGGAACCGTTGACGGTTTGTCGCATGGTCGCATGGGCTCGAAAGAGCCCATGCGATCATGCAACCAACTTGGTGATGCCAACTGATGACCATTGGCTCTTGTCTTGATTGCCGATCCTTTGCTTACCGTTTGTCACATCAAAATGGCCTTAGGCACTGGGTCCCGCCTGATCGGAGTTGTGCGCTTAGGGTCAAAACACAGAGGGTTTTCGAGTGAAGGCCAAAAACACACTGAATTTTTAGAGTGGAGAGGTCGAAAACACACCGAACTTTCAGACCAAAAGATAGAAACATCCCGAGCCTGCAGAGAGGAGGTCGAAAACACACTAGGTTTTCGACACTTGAGAATTTCACTTGGAAAATGGGGCTGTGGCCGAAAATGAACAAGAGGGAAATTTTGGGCAACAACAATTAATTGATTAAAATCAATTATATAGTTTTTTTGACCCTTTTAAGCTTGTATTTAATTATTTAATGTCATCATTTGATTTTTCCTTTGATTCTATGATTTTGTCCAATGTTGATTAATAAATGTCCATTTAAAAATTGATTTGATCCTTTTTGATGAGAATTAGTGCACTTTGATTAAGATTTTGCCATTTTGATTATTTTGCAATTTTAAAGCACTTGCCCATTTTTGAGTGTCTACAAATGCCCCTCTTTGAGTTGATGTGTAAAGCTCATTGATTCAAAGAAATTTTTATGTCTTGATCACTTTTTAGGTCCTGATTAACTGATTTGATACACAACTGATTTAGGTCTTGATTTGATACCTGATATGATTAATGATACTGCCTGATATGATTCAACATTTGATATGATATGCCCCACTAATAATAGTTTAAAAATTTTGATGCCCCAGATTCATTGATGTTGTGATGCCAATTTGATACTCTTATGATGCCCCCTCAGAAATGAAACATATTGATTTTCTGGTTTGAAAAATTTGATTGATTGATTTATATTGATCAAATATGTTTTCATTTCTGAAAAACATTGATGATATGCCTAGTTCAAAAAATGCCCCAGTTTGATTGATATGTGATATAGGTCACTAGGTGAAAAATTACCTCAAAATTAGGTCAAATTTAGCTTAAATAGGTTGAAAAACCTAGATTTACTATTCATTTTCACTTTTCACTGTTGAGATTTTGCTTTGATCTTGCGTTGATTCTTTACAATGGTTGTGCCTATTTGGGAGCATCAATTTGAGAGAGGTCATCAGTATTAGAGACCATTGGATTATGGACCTCCTGTGAATGTTTTCAAACCTTCCTTTGTGCATTTATTGCTCTTTAATAGCATTTATTGCATTGATTTCTTGTTGTTGTAGATTAAATTTTGCAAAATGCCATGTAGTATATGTTAAATGCCGCGTAGGTTTGTAAAACAACACATCCACACATTTCTTCTTAAGATAGAGTAAAATATAGCTTGATTAATTTTAAATGCTGCGTAGAACTAGTGTTATATTGCCAATTTAGAAATGTTTTTTCGCGTGAGAAACCCTAGGTTTTAAATGACACCTAGGCCTGATAAAGTGACACCTAGAACTATAAAATGCCATGTGGAATGTTAAGTGATGCGTGTGATTGATAAAGTGTCACTTATGATCCTTTCTTCACCGCATAAAGTAAAATTCTACCTCCTAATAGGCAAATGACGCCTAAAGGATTTTTGAAATTTTGAAACTCAAACTTGATTTTCTGATAAAAATGTGATAACTCTGGATGATTGATTTTCCATATAGCTAGGTCTATTGTAGTTAAGAGAAACAAGTGATTAGGATATTAGGATAATAGTACCAATGAATGTTTGATTTGTCAATCTGATAGGATAGAAAAACTAATAGTAGGATATTGATAGGTATGTTTGATTGATCAGTGTGAAAAATGATAATTCGTTCTCAAGACATAGAGACACGAATAGATGGTACTAGGTTTGATAGCTTGATACTTTGATTCTTTGATAGGATTGATTGACTTAAGATGATTCATTGATATGATTCCCTCAATTTTCCAAACATGCACATTTTCGTAAGCTTTACATACAGACCGTTGCATCTTGGGTTATTGATCTAGGTCAAGCTTTGACCCCAGTAGAGTATCACATCATCGAGATGTGTAGTCTGAGTTTCCTTCTTGATATCCCATGGTTTTAGCTAAACCATGGTCTCCTTATAGCTGTGGCAGAGAGATGGCACTCTGACCACAATAATTTCCATTTACCTTTTAGGGAGATGACCATCACTCCCGAGGACATGTACAAATTGTTGTGCATTCCTACTCGAGGAGAGATGGTGTACTATGATTCAGTTTATGATAGTATAATATGTAGATGGGTGTTTGGAGATAACACCATTAATGATGATACTATCACATGGGCATAGTTCACTTCATTTCCCACTTTGCCAACAGTTCTAGGTGCTCTGATTGGCGGATTACTGCTTCCTGACCGACAAGGTCATGGTTTCTCTGTTGGATGGGGCCAAATTCTAAAGGGTTTTCTTATGTAGCCTCGATGGTTCGATTGGGGTTCTTGTGTCCTTGCATAGTTATACCATGATTTACATGAGGTGGTGTATAGATCCAGGGCCTCTTTGTCAGTAGGTGCAGTGATTCTTTAGTTGTGGGTGTGGGAGCATCTTCCCATCACTAGGCCATTGTTAGATTGGATCTATTGGTGAGGTTTACCTTATGCATTTCTATATAGTGGCATGGTTGTCCAACATCATCTAGGAAAACTTGAGTTTTGGTGCCATAGGATTGATGATACAGATCAGGTCATCTGGAGACCATATTTGTTTTATGAGGGTTGGAGGGAGGATGATGACAAGCTCCCTTATATGTTTGCTCCTTGGTGGATGATTGGTAGATCTATGATTGTGATTGAGCAATTTTTATTCAGTCAGGTTTCTAGACAGTACGATAGGGTTTAGGATATGCCACAGGGTATGGCTTTATATGCTCAAGTTCATGCAGAGCGATCTATGTGGGGTGCTTAGATTGATTTCCAATTTTCTTGTGATCAGATTGCCTATATGATGTTCTGCAGATGGGATATTTTAGTGCATGTAGTAGATGCTGGTATGTCTCCTGAGTTTAGAGATTGGTGGTCATGGAATAGCTTTTTGAGATTACAGATCCTACAAAGCCTATCTCAGATAGAGATGAGAGATCAGAGGATGATGGGGGAGATGATGATAGGGATGATGGTGACGATGGTGGTAGACCTAGGTGCCAATGAGCTCATAGAGGATAGAGAGCTACTAGAGCTATGGGCAGAGGATGAGATGGACCATAGGTGTGAGGTGGACACCTTAGGGATATGGCTAGAGATGGTAGGAAGGTACAGTAGGGACCCAGGGTTGTTCATCCTAGAGCTACATTGGTATAAAGACAAAAGAGACAACAAAGAGTTAGGAGATAGGTACATATTGAGGCTACTAGATAGGTTCTTGGTGGATAGGATCCTTTGGTTCAGTTACAATGGGTTGCATTGGCACATCAGGAGTAGATTCCAGCACAACAGGTGCCTGCATAGGTTCCTAGATCACAGGATATGGGTTAGACATCTCAGACTCATCCTAGCATGGATACTATATCATAGGATGTGAGGACTTTATAGGTAGGTTTATTAGCTATTGTGGGTTGACTAGATGAGGTGGCTATGATGATGCAGTAGTTTATGACCATTGTGACTTAGAGACCTAGTATGGATAACACTAGTTAGATGCCTCCTACTTAGGATAGACCAGGTGATGGGGCTCTAGATGGATCAGGTGTTGGTGATGGATCAAGTGGTACCACATGATCATGATTGTTGGTTATGGATCTCCTCCTTGATGACTTGTATCATGTTGATGTTTATTGATCAAGACTTGATGTATCACTTTGTTGATGATATGGTATCTTGATATACAGATTTGTTGGATCATTTGATATTATGAACACTTATATGATGATAGACCTCCTTGATTCTCTTGATGTTTATATGTGAGATCATCTTTATATGCAGCTATATGTGATGTTTTATGATGCATTTACTTTTGATTCTTCTATGGATGCAATGTATCTCATGTATGATATAGATAGATGGATGCCAATGATGATGCAATTGTTGATATGCTTTTTTGCTTTTCAATGGATGAATGAAAATATGTTATGGAAATTATGGATATGAATGCCCCTATGTTTTTGATTCTTTTGAATGTATGCAAATTTCATGCAATCCTTAACTAGATGTATGCAAATTATGTATGAATAATGAATCTTTTTTTCTCTTTTTCTGATATAAGGATAATGATTAATGATTAATACTATGGATGAATGCAAAAGATAAGCTCGCATTATTGATTTGAACAAAGAATGAGATGTTTAATTGAACCCCCTTTTTTTAATGTTTTACTCAAGCTGATTAACTAAACCCCTTTTCCCTTGGAAAAATAACTACAAACATGCACTTAATCTAACATGAAAATGCAATGCAATGCAACTAATTTATCACTAGCTTTAGCAAAGAAATTCCATAGAGAATTATTTTCATCATATGAGCATTGTAGGAATGGAAAGAAAGTACAACCATCACTGACCACATCATGATGATATGAATACCGCTTTATATCACCTTTGGTAACACCTTTTGGAAACTAGTACAACCCTCACTAGTTGAATGACCAACTATGGGAGTATGAATACTGGTTTCAATGGACTCAATGTTGCAAGTGGATTTTGATATTAAGATATGGAAGATCTAAATAGCCAAGGTATCCATTTGCGTAAAAAAGCAAAGGTCAATCCTCCCTCCTATGTGAAAGTCCTCGATGGTTCTTGGATGACCATGTTGTTAGACAAATGTCACATAAATTGATGGATCTTCCTCAAGATAGTCACTCAAAGGTAAGAAAATATCATGTCTCCATCATGGCCAATCTAGTCAAAACATCATCAATTAGCTAAAGAAACATGATAAAAGTCATTTCAATAAAGATCATCAAAAGAAAGCTTCAAGTGTTTTGCAATGTATCAAGATTTTCAAATAGAATTTCCAAACATTCTGATCTTTTAAGTGTTGTCAAATTTTAATCCTAAATAATAAAGTCAATGAAGGCTCAAGGATCAAGTTGTAGGATCAAAATACTTGGGTGTGAACAATGATATCCATCAAAGGTTCAACAAAAATCTCTCTCTTCTGAAGCTCTGATAATTCTCTCTCTGATGTTGTGACCGAATGTAGCACTAATTGAATCCATTTGTACCAAAAATCCAATCCTTTTTTGCCCCCAAGTGATAAATGTGATCATGTGACAAACGTAGGGCAAATAGACAATGCAACAATGGAGCTGAAAGGTTTTTATTATGACTATGCACAAATGATGGATGCAATGAAGATTTACAAGTGAGATGATGGAAATGCAACATCTATACATGCAACTCAGAAAGACTTAAGGGAACAAAAGGCACTTGATTGCCCAATTTTCACCTTTTGGGTTTATTGCTCTTTTTCTCTTTTTCATTTTTTTGCTACCAAGGTGCCTATTGCTAGGTTTTCACCAAGACACTTTTTTTCTTTTTCAATTTTTTTTTTTTTTGATTTTGAACTTTTTCAATGTTTTTGGTTTTTTCAAGATCTCTTTTGACTATCTATAATAAATATGATGCTTCTCATTTGATACTCTTTATACTCTTTCATCTACCTCATGTATAGAACCTCTTTAGATGGATGCTATTGATAGGTTCTTGTAGCTCTTCTCCATCATAATCTGTTAATTTATAAGTTCCCATTCCAAATGACGAAACAATGATGAACAGACCAAGCAAATTAGCCTCCCATTTACCCTTATTTTCTCTTTCGGCTTGATTTTTTGGGTTTTCTCTTAGCATTAAGTCACCTACTTGAAAGACTCTCAGTTTGATATGCTTACTGTAGTTTCTTGAGGTCTTGTTTTGATACACTTTCAAATGTTCATAGACTTGCATTTGATGTTCTTCTAAAAATTCTAATTGTTGAAGTCGGGTAACTCTATAATCCTCATCTATTATTAACCCTTGCAATGATACTCGTAAAGATGGGATTTCAACCTCCAAAGGTGGACTAGCTTCGACTCCATAAACCAATGAATATGGTGTAGCTCCTGTAGGTGTCCGAATGCTAGTTCTATAGGCCCATAATGTCGGGTTGATTTGCACATGCCAATCTCTTCCTGACTTGTTTACCGATCTTTTCAAGATTTTGAGGATGTTCTTATTTGTAGCTTCGGCTTGTCCATTTCCTCACAGATAATAAATGGAAGAAGAGTGATGAGTAATATGGAATGTGTCACAAAGTTCATCCACATCTTTGTTTTTGAATTGTTTTCAATTGTCTATGATTATGGCATGAGGAATACCATATCTGCAAATGATGTGATTGAGAATGAACATGGAGATTTTTTTGCCCATGGCGGTGATCAAAGGAACAAACTCTACCCATTTTTTGAAATATTTCATAGCGGTGATGATTTACTTGTGCCCATTGGAAGAAAGTGGATAAATTATGCCAATCAAGTAAAATCCCCATTGATAGAATGACCATGGTGTTACAAAAGGATGCAACTCTTGTGCTGGTACATGTATCATGTCGCCATGGTATTGACATTTGCTGCATATTTTGACAAAGTGACAAGCATCTTTCTCTAAGGTTTTCCAAAAATACCCCATGCGAAGGATCTTCTTGGCTAGGTTTAAACCGCTTGAGTGCGACCCACAAATGTACTCGTGAACCTCACGTAAAGCTAACTTAGATTCCTCTTCCTCTAGACATATAAGTAACATCCCGTCAAGACCCTTACAATACAATGTGTCAGAAAGGATAATGTAATAGGTTGATTGTCGGATGAAGTTTCATTTTTGGGCTCAGGATTGGTTTGAAGGTAACACTTGGTCTTTGAGATAGGTATAGATAGGGTCATACCAAGGTGAGTCATGTCCATTGAGTAGGGAAACAATTTGGGTATTAGGAAGGTCAAATGCCGGTTTTGCCAACTCTTCCACCAAGAATTCATACTTCTCATTTTGATCAAGTTTTTGAAGTAAGGAAGCCAAGGTCACCATTGCATCAACTGCTCTATTTTTCTCTCTTGGAATTTTCTCAAAATTTAGCAATGCAAAGTACTTTTTCCAATCATAAATCATAGTCTTGTATGGCATTAGTTTTTCATCTTTGGTATTGTATTCATCATTGACGTGATTGATTATCAATTGACAGTCTCCATATACTTGTAGCTCATTGATGTTCCATTCTAAAGCCATCTTAATGCCGATGACTAAAGCCTCATATTCTGCTATGTTGTTTGTACACGGGAATAAAAGATTGTATGCCTTGGGAAAAGTATACCCTTGAGGGGTTAATATGTCAGCCCTGGAACCTCCTTTTATATATGATCCATCAAAGTACAACTTCCATGTCTTGGCCTCTATGTTGACAATTGATGAATCCATAAACTCCACTTGAATGGTTTGTGTAGAAATCAATGGGTTTTCAGCTAAGTGATCTGCTATCACTTGTCCTTTTATGGCCTTCCTATCCACATACTCAATGTCAAATTCACTTAATATCATGACCCATTTTGCTATGCTACCTATTAAAGCAGTTTTGCTTAGCAAGTATTTTAGAGGATCAATTTTTGCAATAAGCTTCACCTTGTGTATCAATATGTAATGTCTCAATTTTTGGGATGAAAAGACAACCGCTAGACATGATCTTTCCATGAATGTGTAATTGAGTTCATACTTGATCAATGTTCTACTCAAATAGTAGATTTATCTTTCTTTCCCTTGCTCATCTTCTTGCGCCAAAAGAACTCCTAGAGACCTCTCAGTGGCAGATATGTACAGTAGCAATGATTTTCCTTTGATTGGTGGCATTAGGATTGGTGGATTTATTAAATAAGTCTTCAAAAACATGAAGGCTTTGTCACATTCTTCATCCCATGTGAACATGGTGTCTTTGTGTAGCAACCTTGTGAAGGAATGGCACTTTTCTGCCAATTGAGAAATGAACCTTTGTATTGATTTTAGCTTGCCTTGAAGAGACCTCATTTGGCTTATGTTATTTGGAATTTCCATATCCATTATGGCTTGACCCTTTTTAGGATCCACCTCAATCCCTTTAGCGGAAACTATGTAGCCTAATAATTTTTTGGATTGGACACCAAAGGCACATTTTTTTGAATTAAGCCTCACTTTGAGTTGTTCCAATCGGGTAAATATCTTTTCCAAAATTTGTAGGTGATCTTCTCTTTTATGTGACTTTGCCAATATGTCATCCACGTAATCTTCTAGAAAGTGTGCATCATATCATGGAAAATAGTGGTCATTGCCCTTTGGTATGTAGCTCCAGCATTTTTAAGGCCGAAGGGCATTACATTCCAACAAAAGGTACCCCAAGGGCATGTAAAGGCTATCTTGTCTTGGTCTTTGGGTGCAATTTTTATCTAATTGTATCTGCTAAAACCGTCCATCAATGAATACATGGAGTGACCAGCTATCAAGTCGACTATTGCATCTATGCTTGGAAGTGGGAAGTCATCTTTGGGACATGCAAGATTCAAGTCTCTAAAATCCATACATACACGAATGGATTTGTCATGCTTGGTGACCGGTACAATATTGGATATCCATTCAGCATATGCAATTTCTCTTATAAACCCCTGTGTGTGAGTGATTACACCTTCATGAAATAACAAGATTTAAAGAGAATTTACACTATTCAAAGCAAACTAATCTAAATAATGCACAATTAATCTAAATATCTCATGGTTCTCTAAATTGAAGTGGTAAATGAGGCTCTCAGCTGCAAATCCTCACTAGTGACACTCTAATTATGAGAATTGAACTAAGAATGATATGCAAAATAGATCTAATTATCAAATTCTAGCTCTATTTGATAAGAAAATCTCTAAAATGATCAACAATTAAGCTAAATATCAATGAAAATGCTAAGTGAGTGGTGTGGATGCAAATTGCAAGAGCTTTGCTGCAATTCAAAGATATGGAGTGGATTAATAATGCCTCAAAATGCCTTCTATTTATAAGATTTTCCCAAGGGTAGGGGGTAGAGTGAGATAACCATGGTTATGCTTGGGTAAGGTCAATTGGCTTTGCTTTGTCCCTAAATTGGGGGACAAACATTTAAATGGTTTCAAAAGGCTGGACCATTTCAACAAAAGTGAGTGATTTGTGTCCATTTTGTCTCCTTTTTTCTTTGTTGAGGGAAATTTTTATTTATTAATTAAAGTAATTAAATTTAGCCATGAAGGGTAAGAGGTTCATTTTGATTTTTCATTTCAACAACTATGTCATTAATTGAATTTAATCAATTTCTTAGTGTTTTTCCCCTTTTCAAGCTTTATTTAATCATTTAATTATTTAATTGAATTTTCCTTTGATTTGAATTGCCTTTGTTCCATTTATTGATTTTTCATGCTATTTTGATGACTTGATTGCACCTTTTGATTGAATTAAGCCTTTGCCAATTTTCCATGTCTACAACCCCACTTTCAATAATTTCTCCAATTCTGCTTTGACTAGGAGAGCTATATGTGGGTGCATCTTCCTTAACTTCTACTTGACGGGCTTAACCCCTGGTTTAATATTCAAATGGTGCATGATGAATTCAGGATCCAATCCTGGCATGTCAGCATAGGACCATGCAAAGTTCACTTGTTTTTCTTGGAAAAACTTGATAAAATCCTTTCTTTCTAAAGGTGTAAGTGACACTGCTAGGTATATGAATTTAGGATCCAATTCTATTCCAAATGTTGACCTTTTCCATTGGCTCTATGAGAATTGGGGACCTTTCTTCTTCATGTTCAGGTAGTGTATCCAACCCCTCTTCCTTTGGTGCCACAATTGGGTTTTCACCATAGGAAACATCCTTTATCTTTACTTTTTTTGGTTCTAGTGCTGCCACATAGTGGTTTTCATTACTAGAAATTTTCATTTTTTTATTTTTTTCATTTTTTTCTTTGGATTAAGAGGTTGGACCCCCATTGTTCTCATCATGTTGAGATCAAACTTGATGGTGAAAGAGGGCTCAACCACATTTAAGTATTGGGTCATCGCTTGGTCATTTGGGAAATAGAGTAGGTCACTTGGCTTGGTTAGGTCCCAATCAATAAGTTCAGGATGCATCAAGGGTAAGGATTCATTTGGTAAAGTGTCATTGGCTGGATTCATGGACATGACCTCATTGGATGGTTCATACATTGTATCATTAAGGTCAATAATGTGAGCTTCCTCAAGATGGTCAATGGAAGAAGGATCAAAGTCCTCTTCACTTGAGTCCTCAAAGACTTCTCCGGGAGAGAAAAAATGTGGGGTAAACCTACCATATGAATCATCCCACCATGAAGGTATATAAAGTTCACCTACCCATTGATAATGGTGTGCTTTCCCTATGAGAGATTCTTGTGGATCTGGTTGTATGTGTGTAGGAAGTTCCTCCTAATCTACACTAGCTTGAGTATTGTCCTCTGAGACTTCTATGGGAAAGAACACATGTGGGTTAAAATTAACATTCAAATCACTTTCCCATGAAGGCACCTAAGGTTCCTTTATCCATGGCTGATTAGTGGGTGCTTGTTCTATATTGAGCTCTTGTATATCGGGATCTTCATTACCTTGAGTTTGCTACCTAGGAACATTAGCATAAGCATGTATTGTGACAATCTCTTTATCATGTCATGAGTCATTGAATAAAGTATCCCACTCATAGTCTCATAAATCATTGCTATCAACATCATATTCCATTGTGTTCACTTGTGGATAGGAATCATGCATGGGACTGGAACTTTCTCCTTTGTACTGGTAACCTACCCCTGCTTTTTCTTCTTTTGACCGCCAAGACGGCTCAATGGGCTCTAGAAAACCTCTATTTATTTTACCTAAGGGTCCTCTTCCCTTATACCCCATTTTTTGCATTATTTCAAACCCTTTTCCATATTGATCGGTCTGAATGTTAATGTGTTGAATTCTCTCCACAGGGGTATTTGAGGTATCATTTTCATCTTGATAAAGCCATTGGAGAACTTCATCCTCTTCTTTGTCAAATGCTGCCCTGTCACTTTCTCTTATGAAATAAGAGTTATATTTGTGAGGAAGATGTTCCTTGGACAGTTTCCCATGTGTTCTTGGAGATGTAGGTAAGTCGAATAGGGAAACAAAATATTCCCCTACTCCCTTGGAATTAATTCTACATTGTTTTTCAAATGTATGCATCATCTCACTCATTTTTTTGTAATGGTCCTCTTTAGCTTTATCTTTCTCTTCTTTGGTGGATTTTGAAGGTTCTACCTTTGGTGTAGATGCTTTATCTAAATTTCATTTGAAGTTGGACCCTCATAACTCACTTTCTCCTTTCCTTTAGTTGATGTAGTTGAGTTAGTTCGAGGAGGGCTTGGAATAGAAGTAGCACTTAATGTTAACTTAGGGTCATCCACTTTTATTTCTTCAATGGTAGCCCTTGGAATAATCCCTTCTCTGTTATGCAGAATAAATAATTTGTGGAGAGGCTTTAGTGCATTGCAATATTGGAAAGGATTTGAATCCCTACCAATTGTGATTTCCTCACCCATGTATGGAAATTTTATGCATTGATGATACATGGATGGAACCGCTTGCATCTCATGGATCCACAACCTCCCCAATAAGATATTATAAGTTAGTTTCATATCTAAGACTTGGTGTTTTGTGTCCTTTTTGACAGGTCCAACTTGAATGGGTAATACAATCATGCCTTTTGAAGATCTTTTCGCTTCATCATAGGCCTTTATGGAAATTATCTTTGTAGGATCAATGCATGACTTGGATAATCCTAGAGATTTGACAAGGCTCAAAGTGCAAATGTTAAGACCAGCTCCCCCATCTATGAGAGCTCTTTTGACCCTATGTCTTTCAATCAAGACTTCTATATGCAGAGATAGATTTTGGGGATGAGTAATGGACATGTCATCATGGTCTAAAAATGAAAGGAAATGGGGTGCAATGAGATGTCCTACCATATTCTGAAACTTCTCCTCTTCCAAGTTGACAGGAAAATTAGTTTCCACTAAAGCTTTTTCCAAAATCTCCTTATGATTTGGAGATAGTTTTAATAACTCCAAGATAGAAATTTGTGTTGGATTCTTTTGTAGTTGATCCACCAAACTATATGGTTTTGCTATTGTAGTGAGTTGTTTTGCCAAAATGCTAGATTGCGGAGGGCCAATAGGTTTAGGATCAACCCCTTGTAGGGTAATCCTTGAAGCTTGCCCCCTAGTGATAACATTAGATGTTTCTTTTTGGGGCTATTTTTTAATCACAATAGTATTTACAACATGCTCGTGACTAGATAAAGTATTGATGATTTTGTCATAATGAGGAGCAAAATTGACATTGTTGCTACTTTTCTTATTCCCATTGGATGGTTCACCTTTTTCATGATTATAAAAAGGTTGTTTAAACACCATGTGATCTTTATTACTTTGAGGCCCTTCTATAGTGATCATACCATTATAAATCAAGTCTTGCACCATGTTCTTCAGCTGTAAGCAATCATTTGTCTGATGCCCTCTAATTCTATGATATTCACAGTGACTATTCTCACTCCACTAGCTAGGCTTGTTTTGTGGCTCATAGGGTTGAATGCTAGGTAAATTAATGATCTTATTAGAAATGAGGGTCCTCAATGCTTTCTTGAGAGGTTCACCCAAAGGTGTGAAAGTCCTCTTGGGAGTTGGTGCCAAGAATTGCTTAAACTTGTTACCTCCTTGATTGTTCCCAACATTGCCACTATTGGTATTGCTGTTGAAAGGCACTTTGGGAGCCTGATTTGCATTGTTCACCTAATTAGGTATTCTTGTGAGAGAAAAGGGAGTCACTTTTAAATTATTAGAATCAACAACACCATTGTTGACTACTCCTTTATTGCTATTCTTAAACCCAAACCAATTCCAATTGTTAGAAAATTTCTTATTTTGGTTGTTGTTGGAGGTATTGTTATTGTAATTCTTATTATCCTTGTAGAGTTTTAACTCTCCACTCTTAACTAATACCTCTTTAGTTGTTACCCCCATTTTCGATAAGATCTTGGAAGGTTTTAGGAAATTGCATTCTCAATCGATAATTCATCTCATTACTCAAGCTATTGATAAAGATATCCATCTTTTCTTTTTTTGGTATGCTCTGAGGATATCTAGCAAATACCATCCTCCATATTTGTAGGAAAATTGGGAATCCTTCTCCTTCTTTTTTCTTGGTATTACATAAAGTGATCATGGTGACTTTGTGTTTGATATTGTATGAATAGTGTGCCACAAATTTAGAAGCCAACTCTTCAAAAGTTTTAATGCTGGAAGGTAATTTTGAAAATGATTCCATGGCCATAACTCCCAAACTCCTAGGAAATAATCTCATTAAATAAGTTGTATCATGCATGAACTCTAAGCTCAATGCACAAAATTCCCATATATGATCTTGAGGATCAAATGTTCCTTTGTATTTGTCATACTTAGGGAACACTACGTTGATAGGGAATGGTACCATGACTAGACTCTTGTCAAATGGAAAAGGACATAATGCTTCTATTGAAAAGGGCTTTGTAGCCCTGCTTTGCTTTATTGTGTCCAATTGCATTTGAAATAACTTAAATTTTTTATTCATGATATCGATCATGCTCTCTTCAACTTCTGGTGGTTTAAGTTGATTAACATCATAGTCATGAGGAAGTTTAAGACCTGTCTGGGCTAGGTCTAGAAAGTAGTTTTCCTTGTCTCTTTCCAATGCTTTCTCCATAATTTTCAAAAAGTACGGGCTTTGTATAGCTTCACTAACCTTTTCATCAATGGCATCTTCAGTAGTTGGTTCACCATTACTCCTATTGTTAGTGTTATCAATCCCCTGAGTGTTTTGGTCTCTTCCTCCATTATTAGTATTACCCTGGTTATTTGGGTCAATACCTCCATTTTTGTTATACCCAAGCTACTAAAGTACATCATGTTGGTTTCCACTACTTGAACGGTGGTTCTTGTGGTACTCTTGGGGCGGTAAAAGTATCACTCGGGAAAGGAAGTTCTTGCCTTAGGAAAGTCCCATCTACTTGTAAGGTTTTCTTGACGTAATATGATGGAGTAAAAGTAGGCATGAACATAAACCACTTGAAAATAGGCTTTGATCTTGCTCGCTTGTGACGAAATCCTTGTGAAATTTTTAAAATTGCTCAAAACCAGGATTTCTGACTAGACAAGGTACTAGGACAAATAAAATAGCCAAAAGGGTATCTGAATTTGGAATCAAAATTTTTTGAAACCCTCAGGAAATGCTCACTGTATGCACTTTTTTAATTCTGGGCATCACTTGCCTAAGTGTAGGTGTGACTTTAAACTTGATATGCAGTGATTGGAATATTCTTAGGCGGCACTCTGCAGATACACATGCGACTTTTGCCTATTGGTAGGCATGATTTAAATTTTTCCAAGCATCACTTAAACTATTACAGGAGTGACTTTATTGTTTCCAGGCATCTTTTTACAAATCGTAGGCGTAACTTCACTGTGCACAGGTGGTTTTTATCTATGTGTAGGCAACACTTTACAGACTAGGTTGTAAATTTCAAATTTTAACAATTGTAAGATCAGGTCTATGGACTTTTCTTGCTTGAAAATAAAGTACAAATGCAACACACACATCAAATCTATACCATGTCCCTAAAACCACACTAAAAGTGTATGTTCTCCATCATTTTTCACAAGTATTGAACAAGAAAGTCTTCCACGCAATCTACCTATAGTCAAATTTGTCTTTTAACATGTTTGGTTCTATAAGGTAGCTTACTACTTATTAGGATTTACTGAATATTTCCATTCTAAATCATGTCAAGTCCCACTTGCGGGCTTCCCTCATGCACAAAAGCATGATTTAGCACAATCCAAAAGGACTAATAGAGGAAGTGAAGAAACTTGCACATAACCTAGTCACTCCCCTATTAAGAAAGAGTGTATTTTTTTTTATAGTGGGTTGGATAGTACTGTGGCTAAGGTGATTGTCTCCCACTTGGGTCATTCCCTCTCACCATCCTCGTAAGGAAAATCTTGGGAGGCAGGCCCTCTATTGCTCTATTTTAACTAGCATGTATGGAAAAGCAAGAAATTAAACTTAGTCCAACAAGTTTGGGAATTTGTTTCACTTAAAAAGTGAAGAGCATATCCCTATTGTTGTTCTTTGTTCCAAACACTTTAAGCAACAATTGTTCTTTTTCAATCTCTTGTCAAAGAGATTCTTATAATTGAAGTGTTTGGTTAATTCCTTATTTCTATTAAGCTAGATCCAATGAAAGCCACAATTTAAGTAAATACAATCTTGATTTGATGAATACCGAGCTCTTTTATAGCTAGCAAAGGCTAGGCACTTTTATGAGATTTTTGGCTTTTTTTTATTTGCTCACTCACCTAGTGGTGATCGTTCCCACTCCCTCCAACAAGTTAGTCAACAAAATCAAGAAAAGTGAGGGAAACCAAAAGAAACAATTTGAAGTACAATTAAGTGTTCTCACAAGATTTTCAATGAAAGTTTCAACAACTTAATGTAAGCAACTCAATTTAAAGTAGGAAATTTAAGGTTGTAAGCCTCTAACACCTTAATGTAGTGAGCATACAACTTTTCTTCTAATCCTAAACTTTCTAGAATTAGAGGACTATGCAATTCTTTTTGACATTTAACTTGGATTCTTACCTCTTTTCTTGGTTGTGTGACTCTGCTCTCTGGTTTTTGAACTTTCCTATGTTTTCTCATCTATAGGAAAAACACAGATAGAGAGTACGAAATTTTTTTTTATTGATTTGACAACAAATTGAAGCAGAAAGTACTAGGCATCATTATTCAGCTAATATGCGTGATTTAAAGACTATTAGGCGTAACTTTAAAAATAGCAGGCATCACTTTCCAGTGACTCAAGCAATATTTAAAGATCAGCAGGCGTAATACTTTAAATGACAGGTGTTAAAAGTATTGAAAATTACGTACGATAAGATATTTAAAGTGGCAATAAACAACTACTAGGTGTCATTTAAGAAATACTAAGCGTGATGGATCATTGTTATTTGCATCGTAAAGATCATCACAAGTGGCAAAAGACAACAAATACGTGGTATTTCTCAGGTCTTAGGCGTCACTTTACTATCTCAGGCGTAATAATTTATCTCACAGAAGTAGAATGTTCAGCACCTTCATGGAATTAGGATAATCAACTACAATTCTAGGAAAATACAATACAAATTTAAGCTAAGAATTGAAATTAACATCCATGACATCCCATGGTTCTCTAACTAATTTGGTAAGTGAAGCTCTCAGCCTATTCTCCACTAGTGACAAATCTAGAATGAGAAATATGATAGTACAAATGCTTAGTCTAGCTCTCAAAATGATCAAATTGATACAAAGATAATTCAAATGCTCTCAAATGCTCTCAATTGCTATGAAATTGCCTATAATGGTGATGCTTTGCAAATGAATTTCTAAGATGATTATTGCTCTCAAAATGCCTCTTATTTATAGTAAATTCCCAAGGGTAGGGGGTAGAGTGAATTAATCATGATTTAGCCTTGGTTGAGTCAAAAACTTTACAATGTTTTTAAATGGGGGGACAATTTAAATGTTTGTCTCAAAGATTTGGACAAAAAAACAAAATTGAGTGGATGAGATTCAAAGTTAAAATTGTGTGATTGAGATTCACCTATTTTGGAGTGATCCATGTGCTTTTCTTTCTCAGTTCTCATTGGTTGATCAAATTGTTGTTGAAAGATATTATGATTAATTAAATTCTATCAATTAATTAAATTAGCCATGTAAGGGAATAGGTTCAATTTGATTTTTGATTTAACAACTATACAATTAATTGATTAAAATCAATTATATAGTGTTTTTGACCCTTTTAAGCTTGTATTTAATTATGTAATGTCATCATTTGATTTTTCCTTTGATTCTATGATTTTGTCCAATTTTGATTAATAAATGTCCATTTAAAAATTGATTTGATCCTTTTTGATGATAATTAGTGCACTTTGATTAAGATTTTGCCATTTTGATTATTTTACAATTTTAATGATTGTAAAGCACTTGCCCATTTTTGAGTGTCTACAGAAATCTCCTTGCGATGAGTGCTTCAAACTCATCCTTCTCTAACTCTTTAGAGAGTATATTTTCAACAAAAATTCCACCCTTACCGGTAGAACTATTACCGGTCTCTCTTCCTTTCTTGTTGGAAGATGTATTAACAGATGACTTAAAAGAAGCTTCTAACATGGGTAATCTATTATTAAAATTACTCAATTCAAATGTAGTCAACTTACCGATTAGGGATTCAAGAGTAACTTGAGACATAATTATTGATCTAAGCTCCTATATGGCTGAGATGTGCTTATTGATCTGAGCTTGCAACAACCAAGAACCCCCATTTCCATATAAGGCACATCTGATTTGGGTGATGTTGCATTCTGAGAAAAATGTTTTTTGCATACCAGGGTTGTACGACCTTGGCACACATTCTGAGCCTCAACCCTTGGTCGTATGGTGACTAGGGGCCTAGTTTTTTAGCCCACAGAAAGATTTTGGCCATGACGGCCATAGGACCATCAATTTTAGGCTAGTCATTCACTGACATCATCACTACATCAGCCCTCTTCTGCACTTTTTTGGGCCCTTTAGTGTAGCTATTGGTATTTTACTCATAACTTGAGTATACAGTGTCAAAATCGGCCAAACGAGATATTGTCAGAAAGCTAGCTCCAAGATCTATCCAGATCTGGAGGTTTGAATTTCTAATTTTTCATTTCTGATTGTATTTTTTTACTATCAAAGCTAGATGTTTAGTTTTGCACTCTGGGAGCTCTATCTTGTGCATCCAGACTCCATTTTGAGAAAAATATATATTATTGGAAAGCTTGTTCTAAGACCTTTCTAGTGCTATGCGTCATTTTTCTAGATTCTACTCTAGGTATATTTTATTTAGTTTCTTTCATTTTTGCAATCTGGTGGATATATTGGATGTTTTAGGTCCTGGGATCTTTTCCTTTTGAGGAATGGCTCATCTTAGGCTATTCTTTAGTTTCAATAGCCTTATTTCTTCTTTGAGAAATGTATAATTCACTTTTGTAGCATTCTTTTATGCACACGCACTGAGATAAAGTGCCATTCTATTGCATGTCTGGGATATTGCACATGTTCATGCTCTATGTACTTGCCCTCCATTATAAAGTTCTAGGAGGTGTTTGATGTTTGCCTTTGTTTTACATCTACTTTTTTTATGTGAGTGTTCCTCCAACTGTTGGAATTAGGAGAGATAGGTACTAAGAGGGGAGGGGTGAATCAGTGCCTTCAAAAACTTTACTTGTAAACCTTTTAGATCTGTGACTGTAAATAGTGATAACCTTGCAAAATAAATTGTATCTAATTGCATGTATCAATCATCCATTTAACTTATGAAAGTAAACAACATGAAATCAAATAGAAATCACATAACAAAAGTATTTCGGTAACGTAGAAAACCTTGTTGGAAGGTAAAAACTATGGTGGGGATGACACCCACAAATTCTTTACTATTGTAGATAGAAAAGGTTTGCCTGTTAGGGCTACAAGTTTTGATCACTTCTGGTGATCTTACCCTATTAGGAGTAACATATTAGATCAGCTAGATCTACCTAGTTATAGGTTTTTAACAACACTAATGAAGTGTGCACTCAGTTAAGAGATTTACATAAGACTGTTAAGTCTACTCTGTTAAGAGATTTTATCCAAAACTCTATTATAATTGTTAGAAAGAAATAGGCAATTATCTGCTAGCTGACAACTCAATTTTCTGATACAGATCTATAAGTTTTGACAAAATATCACCTTGCTTGTGATGAATCTCTGTTCTGAATCTGCTCGGTAGCCTTTTTTGATTTTGCTTAATCTGATATCCTCTGCAATCTACTTTGTTAACTGATAGACTTGAAGTTAGGCAAATGCTTCAAGTTCTCCTTGATACATATATTTGTTCTCGCATCAGTTCACACCAAAAATGATGTAAACAAACATTTATATAGCGATTAGCTTTTGCCTCTTTAACAAAATTAGGTTACACAACTCAATCATAACCCTAAGATCTACGGTGTACAAAAATGACCTAGATCAGACTATTACAAAAGATATACATTGCATTTAATGAATATCATAACATTAAATATTCCTCGATCTTGGTAAAATTTTTTTTGATATGTTGTAACTGTTTGCATAGAAGAATGTGCCATTTCAGATTACTATGCCATTTTTTGTGATCCTCGATAAACACTGTATAAACTGCTCGGTGTATACTGCCATGCTCAGTGTTTACTATCTGTCAGTGTCAGTGATGCTTGTTGCTTGGTAAACTGTCTAGTGCTTAGTGTGAAAGCTTTACTGACTAGTCTGTCTTGCTTCTAGTTATTGATTTTCTCAATGTAAGTGACCAATTGATATCTTTGATAACCTTTGATACTAATGATAACCATGAATGCTCAATAGAGATAAAAATCTCCCCCTTTGGCATTAGTATCAAAACTCGAAATGTATATAGACAAAATTTTCTATATATAACTTATATCTCCGACATATACATATACTTATCAAAATTTCTAAAGTACTCCCCCTCAGTGCATGCTCCTAGTAAATATGTAGTATACATAGCATCTATGTACTTATTTGGCATATGACATATATATTACTTTCCCCCTTTTTGATATTAATGCCAAATACAAAAATTTAGTAGTATACTCACATCTTGTCAAAAATATGCTGGTGAGTTTTCTTTATTGACTCCAAGAGGTTTTCTCATTCCTCTTTCAAGTTGGTGAGAGCAATATGCTCAAGGCCGACTTGTGCATGCATGTCAAATATGTTCTCCAACACTGAAATCTCAGGTGTTGCAACAAGTTTCTCTGCTTTGACAATGTGTACTTAATTTTTTTTTAGGTATGGCAGGAGTTCTTTCTGTAACTCAGTAACCTAATCTGTTATGTGCTCTTCTTTTTTCTTTAAGTCTGCTATCAACCACTGGAGTTCCTGAACTTAGTGAATATGCTTTGAGAAAGCATGTGGCTTGGTTATAGTTGCAGTTGTACTAACTTTGATTTCTACTTCCAATCCTTTTATCTTTTCACTGACTTCAACAGTGAAGGTGTCTATAGTACAAAGCTTTAGTAATAAATTACAAATTAACTGGGTGATAGATTTTATCTTAGTTATTACCTCAGATAATTTAACCTTTTTTATTGCCACTTCTTGGCTTATTTTCTCTGCCAGTTTATTTTGAATCCTTGACTCTACCCTTTCTTCAATCCATTTGTCTGCATCAGTATCCAGGGCATTGATCTTCTCTGTCAATATAGAAAGTTGATCTATGATCGGAGTATCTTCATCAATGTTTACCTCAGGTACTACTTGTTGTAAGATATCCCTCACATCTATTAATATTTATTTTCATTTTGTTTCTTGCTTTAGCTTCTCTTGTGCTGCCTTTCTTTGACATAGTTCCCCATATTTACTTAGTTCCTTAGGGCTCAGGGTCCTCGGGTCACACTCAGTTGCCCATATTTACTTAGTTCCTCAGGGCTCAGGGTCCTCGGGTCACACTCAGGAATAACTATCACTTCATCTAGGGTGACTGACCCTTTTCCTTTCTTTTTCTTCTTCTTCTCCGATACTAGTGGTGATTTATTTTTAGTAATGACAAGAGACTTGTCTCCAGTCCTTGGAGTATCCTTCCCAGTTGACACACTTTCTTCCTTCTTCTGCTCCTCAGTAGCTGTTGTCTCAGTTGATATAGTTGGAGCCTCGGGTGTGGTGTCAGATGGGATTACCTCTGTTCCCTTTGCCTCGGTGGAAGGTTCCTCTGTTTGATTAGGCTCATTTGTCCCTGTAGGTTTCTTAGTATCTTGTTCCCCTGTGATGTCTTTTTATTGCTCAGGGTTTGAGCCATCAGGTTGTTCCTGTGAAATGATTTATACTACTTCTGCTAGTACAAGAAGCTCACTCGGTAGTGATGTAAATGCAAATTCTTTGAATTGTTCTTCATCATGAGTGTTCAGGGGTGCAATACTTACATCCTCATCATCCTTGTCATTAGGATCACCATTTGTGATGTCCTCAATGAGTACATCATCATCAATTTTCTTCTTCAGTTGAATTTCAACTTGATCCGGTGCATCTTGTGAGATTTTTATTTCTTCCTTTTGCTCAGTGATATCAATTACCGTAGTAATTGATATACCATAATCCTTTGACTTCTCTGCTGTGCCATCATCAATGTATTTACATTTACCTTTCAAATTGTTGGAATTTTATCTCTTCTTAGACAAATTTAAGTATGCTTTTTGCTCAGCTTATTCTTTTGCTTTAATGATTGCTCTCCATAGGACATCTCCAGTCTCCTCTACATCTACCTTGTTATCATCCGGTATCATCATGGCTCGGTTCTTTACAACAAATCTCTATTGATGATTATCCATGACTTCATCAAGTTCTCCTAGGCTTAGATGTGGAGCAGTCTGAACTAGAGATCTTTCTCTCTTTCATTTCTCGGTTTCAAGTGCATAAGCTCATTTTTTATTGATCCTATCATCCAACCCCTTCGGTAGTGAACAAGCAAATTCCAATGGAACTTTCTTGAATTTTATCATCATTTGGATGACTACCTCTTCCATCTTGGTTTGATCCTCATTTGACATCTTGTCAAATTTGCTTATCTCCAGATCAGTAAGGTCTCCGTTTTCAATTATTTCTTCAATGATTTCATCTATTGATTTTACCTTGTTGCTGACCACCTTGAATTGATTTTTGTCATCTTCAATTTTAGTATCCTCAAGGTCTTCTCTACCTCTTATTAGTCTTCTCCTTTTCTTTGATGCTTCAGCTGTAACCTTAGATCCTTTCTTCACATAAGTCTTAGTTGGTGTAGCTGCTTTGCATTTTAGTACTTTTTCTGCTTCTTTCTTCTTGGGTGATGAAGCTGTAGTTGATGATCTTATCATCATACCTTCTTGTATTGGTAACTGCTTCTTCAAAGGAACTTCAAGTGGAGGAATCAGTGTGGGATCTTTTTCTTCATCTGACTTAGTTTCCTCACTATCATATGGCTTGTCAAATAACATTATCTAACCTTTGGTTGCCTATTCAACCGGTGTCTCCTTAGGTGTTTCAGATACATCTCCATATCTAGCAGTAAGATCTTTTCTCATCTTCTTTGCTTTTCTACACATTTTGCCAATCTCTATGCCTGTAGTGATTCTAGACTTGGCCTCTTCATATGTTCTGAACCTAGTTGCAATGGGGTCTTTTGGTAATGCAAGCAGTGCATTAATAGAATTTAGTACAAAATCATGGTTCATTTCATAACCCATCAGTGCCAACCATTGTATTCTAGATTCAACTACTTTTATCATTGAATGATCTATATCTACTACAAAACAAATTTCCATCTCAAACTTTTCAACTAATTCCCTTGGAATTCTACTCCTTTTATGCATTTTGGTCTGAAATTCTTTGAAGTATGCATCAAATACTATATTTAGTTAATTTCCTAACTTATTTATCATCTTGGTAAGTTGTGCAGTAATAGGTTTATCTATTGACCAGTTCACTTTACTAATGCCAGGTACAAACTTCTGTATGAAGAAAAATATACACACAAGTAGTGATCCAAACTTACATGTGTTTGACTTCTTTGACCTTATTGTCTTCATGTTTTCCTATAGTTGATGTAATAGTACCTCAGCAAGATCAACCTGGTGACCTTTCTCCACAATTTTATACGCCATGTCTACTGCTCTGCTGGGTACACTGTTGAGTTTGCTCAATTGAAATATCTTATACCCTATTACATGTGCTATGAACTTAACTGCTAGGTCTCTGATTGCAGAAATGTTTAGTGCCTGACCGTCCCATTGTGCTCCAGTGTTCTTCTCAACATCTGGTCATGACAAACTTTGGAAGGCTTTTGCCTTGTCGGTTATAGGGAACCCAGTAACCCTACTTATCATTTTCTTAGTGACCTCTATCAGTTTATCTAGCCAAAATTTTCCATCGTGATATCTACTCAATACAATTCTGATCCAATTAGTCTTAAATGATTGCGAATAGTATGTGATACATGATAACCCTGATTCTGTAATCTTCTTGTATTTTGGTTTTAATTTTCCATCTGTACCACAAAGTAGTTGAAATGCAGTAATAGTTTCAAAATCTCCTACTTCTCCAATTTTGCAATGAATATATGATCTTACGTCTTCTTTCAATAAAACCCTATCTGGTATGCTTGAGAAAGTGCCCATTATATTTGTTTGTGAGCTGCAACCTTGGGATGTGGCTTGAACTTAGGTTCATCAAAATTTTCCCTTACAATTAGATCAACTTCTTCCTCAACACTTTGTGATTTACTAGCGGATGATGTAGATGCCATAAATCAATTTAGGGTTTTAGCTAGTAGCATGTAAATAAAGTGTTCGATAACGAATGAACTTACTTGGAATCATCAAAGAGTGTTGTCGGTTTGATCTACAGTAGCCTTGAATCCTTCTGAAAATATTTTAGCTCAAACTCTTCTCTGTGAATTCTTCGCTCTTCGAAATCGCAATGTGAAAATGAACTCTGTTTTGCATGTATTTATAGACTTTTTGATATTCCCGCTCAAACTTTCTTGCAAAAAATGCTTGACCTAACTTTCAGTATGAAACAACTGTCAGCTCGGTGACAACTAGAAATTTTATCCGCTTGGTTAACACAATATTTCTTCATCAGTTTGCACTGTTGTCCGGTTAACCTTGCATAGTGATTACTGATGGGTAACCAACTCTCGGTCTCTCTTTTACTGACTATATAACATTGTTAGCTCATAACATATAAAGCATAATGCATCTTATTCATGCAGATTTGGTATGTGCAAAACATATATAAGGAACTGTATGTAAAATGTGATCATTTTGAAATGTCAATTCCATACATACCTATATCATCTTAAGTGGAGGTACCAATGTCACCCAATCCAGTGGACAAGGTTTCACTGATAGTATTACTTGATTCAACATTCCAATTAGATGCTTTTCTCCACATTGTGTTCCTTATCTTCATGATATCTGCAATAGTGTGTCCACTCTCAAATACATGGTTTTCATTTGGTGCTCAGTCTCTATAGTCCTTTCTTAAATGACCGACTTTATGGCAGTGCATACATGCCATACTAGTGCCTGACCACTTTCTTGATTGTCCAATCTGACTCTTTTTGTAATAGTTTTCTGTAATGTGTCCATATCTACCACAAGTAGTACAGTTAGCCCAAGTGTTATAATCCCAAACATAAGAGTTACCTTGTCTCTTTGGTTGATAAGGCTTTCATTGTGTTTTTTGCTTAGGAGTCCATACTTGCTTCATCTTAGCCTTACACTCTCATGCAGTGTGTCCATGTTTATTACAAGTATAGCATACCTTCTCCATAGTGGTATTATTAGCAATATCATTTTGTTTAGCTCTACACTCATAAGTTGGATGTCCAAACTTACCACAGTAATAACAACATCCTTTAAACTTAGGAGTGACAGAAGGTTTACCTTGTGCTTTGCTTCTACATACATTAGATGTATGTCCCAATTTACCATAGTGATAACATGCCAACATTTTAGGTCTTTTATTTTGATTGTTGTTGACTTGTTCAGCTTGTTGTGATGATTCTCCTTCACCGGTGTAGCCTATACCAGCTTTGCTCCCAAATCTTCTTTGATTGGTCAGAAAGTTGTCAATCTTCTTTGAACTATCCTTAGCCAATTTCATCATTTCATTATGCCATTGTTGATTTTTCACTTCATTCCTCAGCTTCTCATTCTCCTCTCTGAGTCTTGCAATATCTTCTATTCTTCTTGACAATTCTCCATTCACTTGGTTGACTTCTTGATTCATAGTCATCATTTGATTAGATACTTGGAAGTGATGATCAGTGAGTCTCTGTATTTCATTTTCTTTAGCTTGAAGTTGTTCAATCATCTATCTTCGATCATCAATAGCCAGATTCCTTTTTTTCTTGGCTTGTCTAGCATTGTTCATTGTTTCCACCATTCTTACCATCTGAGATTCTTGACCGATTTGTAGTGCTTTCACTTGATCAGTTAAATGTTGATTCTTTTTAGACAAATCAGTGATTATACTTTTAGATCCATCATAGATGCTTCTAGAATTAGATCCAATGTGGTCAAACATTTCATCGATAGACTCTTCATGGTAACCAATCTCATTTTGCAAAATAGCTAGGTTCTTTCTTTCAATCAACAGTTTCTTCAATCCTTCTCTAGCTTGCTTATATTGTTCAACAAACATTTGCATCTATATCTTTTGATTCTCAATAGTCTTATCAAGCTTATACCTCTCCATGACTTAGATCTTTACCCTTCAGTGGTTAAAATGTTCAACAAGAGAACTGTGCTCTGATACCAATTGTTGGAATTAGGAGAGATAGGTACTGAGAGGGGAGGGGTGAATCAGTGCCTTCAAAAACTTTACTTGTAAACCTTTTAGATCTGTGACTGTAAACAGTGATAACCTTGCAAAATAAATTGTATCTAATTGCATGTATCAATCATCCATTTAACTTATGAAAGTAAACAACATGAAATCAAATAGCAATCACATAACACAAGTATTTTGGTAACGTAGAAACCCTTGTTAGAAGGTAAAAACTACGGTGGGGATGACACCCACAAATTCTTTACTACTGCAGATAGAAAAGATTTTCCTGTTAGGGATACAAGTTTTGATCACTTCTGGTGATCTTACCCTGTTAGGAGTAACATATTAGATCAACTCGATCTACCTAGTTATAGGATTTTAATAACACTAATGAAGTGTGCACTTGGTTAAGAGATTTACATAAGACTGTTAAGTCTACTATGTTAAGAGACTTTATCCAAAACTCTATTACAATTGTTAGAAAGCAATAGGCAATTATCTGCTAGCTGACAACTCAATTGTCTGATACAGATCTATAAGTTCTGACAAAATATCACCTTGCCTATGATGAATCTCTGCTCTAAATCTACTCGATAGCCTTTTTTGATTCTGCTTAATCTGATATCCTCTGCAATCTGCTCTGTTAACTGATAGACTTCAAGTTAGGAAAATGCTTCAAGTTCTCCTTGATACATATATTTGTTCTTGCATCAGTTCACACCAAAAATGATGTAAACAAACATTTATATAGTGATCAGCTTTTGCCACTTAACAAAATTAGGTTACACAACTTAATCATAACCCTAAGATCTACAGTGTACAAAATGACCTAGATCAGACTATTACAAAAGATGTACATTGCATTTAATGAATATCATAACATTAAATATTCCTCAATCTTGGTAAAATGTTTTCTGATCTATTGTAACTGTTTGCATAGAAGAATGTGCCATTTCAGATTACTATGCCATTTTCTATGATCCTTGGTAAACAATGTATAAACTGCTTGATGTATACTGGAACGCTCGATGTTTACTATTTGTCAGTTTCGGTGATGCTTTTTTCTTGGTAAAATATTTGGTGTTTAGTGTGAAAGCTTTACCAACTAGTCTGTCTTGCTTATAGTTACCGATTTGCTCAATGTAAGTGACTGACCGATATCTTTGATAACCTTTGATACTAATCACAACCATGAATGCTCAATAGAGATAACACCAATGACATTAGCCTTAGGTATATTTATCTGTATTCATAATCTCTCCGCACCTTCGATGTTCCTAGTATCATGTAGTTCATATTGGATGATCTTTTTAGTGTACCTATCATTACTCCCTTGTCAGCATTATGGGGGGGGGGTTTCTACTATTGGTTCTACTGCTTCCTTGGTTTGATACTGTGAGCTATGTATTTAGTATTTGATTCTATGTACTAGGTGGATGCAGTGGCTGGGTACCTATTCATTGCAGTGAGATGGATCATTTACCATATGGACACTCTTCTCTTTCCTATTTTTGGATGCATTCTTCCAGCTTTGATTAATCAGATCTTCAAACTTTGGTGTTTTTATGCCATATGTATCTTCAAGTTTAGGTGTTTGCCTTTGTTTGCCTCCTAATTTGAGTAGTGTCATCTGAGGGCACTTGTGTAGATTATAGTATTATGTATCTTTGACTTCAGTTGTTTGCCTTTGTTTGCCTCCTAATTAGAGTAGTGTCATTTGAGGGAACTCATGCAGATTACAATCTTCTCTACCTAGTCATATTTCAGTGGAGGATCTTCAAATCAATAGTTACTTCACTAGTAACTTTTAGCTTGATTTTCGACGATGATTTGTCAATTTTTTGATGCAAAATGGTCGAACAAATGACCATTTTTGTTGTCAAACTTTCTGCATCAATTATTTGACACATCATATGTTTGCTGCATATTCGACCATTATAATTGTTGAACTATCAACTGATCTGACGTTGAAATAATTACTTCAATCTGGAAGAATGTCCAACATATCTTTCATCATTTTTGACCAATTTTGGTTGAAATAATCATATAATGTTGGTCAAAATAATCGTAAATAGCCGACATATCCTTTTGCATTTTTGACCACATATGGTCTAAAAATTGATCGATGAAATATGTCGATTATATAGAATTGAAGTCAAATGTAAGGTAGTGCTGTCAAAATGGTTGTTGAAATATTGACGATAGATGTTCAGAGTGTTCGTTGAGAGTATAGCATTCTCGTCGAATGTATAGTCTTTGTTCGTAAAAAAATTGACAAAAAATTCAATTTTGTTTTTTAAAATAAAATATATTATGAAATCTATTAATATATTATAGTGATTTATGGGTGCCATCTATACATGGTTTGGCTATTATGGGTGCCATCTAATGTTTTCTTCATGTTTCAATATGTTTTTATTTGATCTCTTTCTATATTCAAGGTCCTAAGCCTTTCAAAACTCTTCTTAGCTTAGTCAAATACATATTCATGTTAAATGGAATAGTCATATTCCTTTTGTTATTAATGGTCATTTGGTCGGCCAATTTGCATTGAAAAATTGACTAACCACCGTCGAAATCAAGCTAAAATTTACTAGTGTATATGTAATTTTGATGGGATTTTTTGTCATCTTGTTGGTAATGTTCTATGTTCCACAATGACGAGGATGTTCCCATGTTCTCTCTACCCGTTTTCATGTTAATATCCTATTCAAATAGAACTTAATTATTTTGGAAGAACTGGGGCATCTCTTCTGAATTGGGCAATGTAGTATGCAAATGTTGGATTTAATTTGTTATTTTTTCCTTTAACAATGTGATTTGTAGATATACATTTGTGTAATGTTTTTGGGTATTGTCAATATAGACATTTGACCATAGAGTTCACTTAGTATCTATGTTATCCTTTCTTTGTGTGCTATTGTTTATGCCACTGGCAGGCAAGGTAGTAAGGTGATATTGTGATTTGTAGAGAGTTGTTTTTGCTATAAATTAAAATTTTAAAAATTGTTGGCAAAATGTGGCCTGGAAAAGGGCTCATGGAATGTGTTTTTCAAAAGTTTGTTATATATGGAGACTACTTTAATTGTTTTTGTTTCCCAATATGTTTACTAATACAATTGTTTTTTAGTTTTCTTATGATGGAATTTGGTAATAAACTAATCATAATCCTATTAATGTACTTCTTTCATGTTTGGAGATTGGAATTCAAAATTCAATTAATGATATCAGAGCTTCATGTCCAGTTCAACCATATTGCTAACCTTGTGGCTTATTCCATTATATTGTGTTAGTTTCTCTATGTGCAATAAAATGTTAAATATTCTTGTAACTGGTTGTCAAGCAATCATAAATGTCATACCCAAGTACAAGATAAAGTAGATATTTATATCTCCTAGTCTCTATGTATCATACTGACTGGTGTTTTATATTTGTAAGTATTATGGTGATACACTATACTATCTGTATGTTCCTGTAAGGCTCATCTTTTATTATAATGGGATTTATTTTTGTTATCTTATAGTTTCCAAAGAAACTACATTCCATGTTGATGAGTTCTCACCTCTTGTTCCCCTGTGCCCACTTTTGTTCCAATGTCATTATCCTGTTCAATTAGCATACACTAAAATTTTAGGGGTGCCTTGGGCATCTCCTAATTGCATTCTCCCATTTCACCATCCTACACAAGATGAGAGTCAGTGGATCATATAAATATTCTATCATTTTGTATTTTGGATGACATATGAAAGTTCCTTAAAAGGTGATTTTGGCTACTATTAGATTGGGGTATGTTTCCAACTTTGAGCATTTTAGCATACAAATGTTGGACTCCTTTTGCAAAGTTTAATATTTAAACCACTTTATTAGTATGAATTGTAGCTTAGATGATGTTGTGACTCATATGGATGTATCTTTTGTATGTAATAGAATGCAACCAACCTATAC
This sequence comes from Chamaecyparis obtusa, assembly GCA_027943335.1. Taxonomy (NCBI): domain Eukaryota; kingdom Viridiplantae; phylum Streptophyta; class Pinopsida; order Cupressales; family Cupressaceae; genus Chamaecyparis; species Chamaecyparis obtusa. The sequence continues at coordinate 260,941 of BSBK01003955.1, forward strand.
ACATGACTATATATTGCATCTAGTATCTTGATTCTCCTTCCTTTGGTTATTATTATTTAGTAAAATACCATGAACTAGAAAATAAACAAAATACATGAATGCAATTGAAGCACCTTACCATTAGAGCTCAAATATCTAAGACTGGATGATCTAGAAATTTGTTGACCTGCAAAGCATTTAAATAGACCCACCATCAGTATCTTCTGAAAGGAAACTATTGTTGGCTCTCTTTTATATGAACTTATAATAAGAAAGCATTGTAGGTTGATCAACCTCACCCTAATTTCTACATATTAATAAATCACGTTCCATTAAAAATGAACACCCTACAAGAAACCCTATTTGATTTAGCCCCAGTAATTTGGAATTGCCCGGTCTGTCAATGATCCTTATAGGAGGAATTTAGATGTTGGAATCTATAGTAACAAGTAGTGAGTAAAGATTGGGAAGAAATTAAAAGGTGTATATAATACATATTTATCTCTTAAAACTATTCATAATGTCGGTCAAGCATTTCTCAATGAATTCTATAGATTAGAGGGAAGCTTATAAAATAGCACTTAGCACTTAAGTTCCAAGCTTATAACAATAGGAATAATTTACATTACAAAGGGATTCAAAGCAAAGTTTCATAGGGATATAGAACATAAATAATAGTATACGATATAAAGAATCATATAAAATCATTCGCAGTCAACAGTGAGCATAGAAACATAAGAAAATCATACTACCCGTAATGAGCACCAAACATTTGTCTTATTTTTACATCCATATTTAGATCAAGAATTCCTATCTATTATATTTTCATATCAATGTAGACCAAAAATATACCAAAAAAGATTAGATAAAACATTAAAACTCAAATCAATACCATATATCAAGACTCACAATAATTCCAGATCAATACCTATAGTTATCTTGCATTCATTTTTGAAGTCTTTTAAAAGGTTCATATGATCAATACTGATCTGTATTCAAGAGAAGGATTTCCAAGCCATTGGTAGAGACAACTCTCTTACAATTTGGAATCATAAAATTAAGAAATAAGTCCAAAATTTAAGTGATTTTCAAAGGGGGACATTACACATATAATTATTTCCAACATGATTTAATCAAAGATGGCACATATCATCATTGTGGCATAACTAGATGTTATATTCCTCACTATAGCTCCTCTAGAAGTAGAATTGAGTATTGCAATGGTTGTTCTTGGTGCAAATCCAGTAATATGGAGACAAGGCTCCTTGTGGAAATCAAGACAGTTGTTTCCAACTATAATCTAATAGATTCCCCATTAGTATCATTCTCTGCATGTCTCTCTAATGAGAGTTTCAAACTATCTTGGCTTCCATGAGAAAATATTGCTAGCCATTGCAGGTTTTCTATCATGTTGAGCATAGCCTGCTACAGGAGATGAAATGACTAGTTTCTAAAAGCCATTCTAATGTGTTTGACTAATAATTTATGTTCCATTTAGCATGATAGCTATGTTCCCAACATAAATAACATTGGAAATAGTAAATATTGTTCAGAACATCTATGCTTTGAGGTTAACAATTTTGGGTTGCACTTGCATGTCTCAATGGAATTAATGTATTTTGATACTTCTCTTTTATTTTATTTTGAATGCATTAGCATTTAAAATGATAATGTTAGATATATCCATAAACATAGCATCGTACATGATAAAAGAGTATGCTACTAAAGTCCTCCAAGTGTGTACACATTTTATTCAAGAGGTTGAAGTTCGAATTGTAATAAATTAATTGGAAGTGTTTCTTTTTGAAGTTTTCATAAATAAGATATAATTTAAGGATAAATTTATCATCAACTACCTCATGGTACATCAAAAGATAGTGTACAATCCCACACTTCGGATCTTTATGAGATTTTAGGTTTATTAGCAAATTAATCATTACTTCACATCATTCAAATATTACATACAAATTGCATGAACATCACAATCTACTCATATGCATTTTCTCTAGGATGAAGTTACAACAAAGAATACATGAAGAAAAAAATTCAACATTCAATAAAATGTCTAGTCTCGCTACTGTGAACACGTTACGTTTAAAGAAACTAGGACAACCTCAGATGTGGGACATTTCTATGGAAGTAGGATAAATTTTGGTATCCTAACAATTTTCAAATAGTTGATACAAACATTGTAACTTAAAATTGCTTCACAAATAGCCAACAAAACAAAACATGATTGTTTAACTGTTTTACAGTGATAAAAACAAATTTTGGACCCGTATCAATTCCACCTAACATTAGGACATATAAATTGACAATTTCCATAAGTGAATCATATATCATACTATTGCCAAATACCATTATAACATGATACCTTGGTCATAACATAAACTTGATAATTCATACAAGCAATAACACCAAGATTTCAATCAACAAAAAGGACTACCTACCTTGTTATTTTGAAGCAGAAGCCATAAATTATATACTTGGAAGAAAGACAAATACATGTATCCTCAATGTTGTTGTGTCTCCCTATCTGCAATAGGTCAAAAAATACATAAAATCCAAATATGATATAACATCAAATTAATTATTCATGTACAACAATGCCACTCATGACATCTGCGGGATTTTGATAGATTGAGTGACACTGTCTCCAAGGAATATTCAGTTTAGTTACCCTTGAAACCAATACTTATTACAATTTTTATTAGAGAAAAATAAGATGTGAATGAATAATGCACACATCTATGAACAAGTTACTAGCTCTTACACTGTCAAACTTGTGACTCTCTAATTAGCACGTGATAAAAATCCATTAAAAAATGGGTTAACAATGTCCCTATAAAAATGATCATTAAGAAGCTACAACAAAGCCACTCTCACCTGAGTTTTTCAAGCAGAACATTGACACCCTTACAAAATGTTGAGAAAGGGAACATATTTGCATAATGCTATCTCCATCCTACAAAACCAATAAAGAAAAAGCCACTGATTAAATACACCATTGAAAACACTCATCCTATAATTTTAAGGTATCTAGATAGAAGTGTGAAACAGTAAATGAATTTCAGAGAACATAAAGTATAGTACTTGAGGTAAAAAAATGTGTTGAAGTACTTGAGTCCTCTACTAGTTTCATTCTAATTCTCTACTCAATTTGCACATAAATTATGTAGCACAATATTATCAAATCTAGGGAGGCTAATTAAATTAATTCAGGTTAATTATTTGTTATTTCTATGGTTTCTTGTTTGTAGTTAATTATCCTATAGGCAAACATCCAACAATCTTTACTAGAATTGAAACTTGGTATATACAATTAAATATAACAACGAGTAACGAATGTCACTAAATATCAAGTTCATCCAACCAATGATGAAAACTGGCCCTCTTGATATGCTAGACTTATAATTAGTTTTTAAAAGGCAATACTGAACATTTTTAGTAAAAGCCAGTGTAACACGGGGACGCGAATATGTAGAATAAAAAGGAGTACATACAATGGGAGAATATGTCTTGGTTTTAGGAGGAACCCATTCATCTGATACTTTCATGTATTTCTCAAAGTCATCAAACATGTTAACAACAAAAATGTGTGCTTTGTCCAGCTTATATCCATTTGTCTGATCTTTTTCTATTTGTGCCTCCTGCACCAATCAAAAAGAAAAAATCAAAAAGTATTAGGTAACAACATTATACAAGAGAAAAAGAGTTTAAGCATCAAAACAATTGCTCAAAATAGAATCAAAGATTCTAAAGGAAAATAAAGGTTGTTAGTTGTATAATTGTGGATGGGATCACATCATCTTAGGTATGAGAATAGCGGGTGTAAGAGGCCCAAGGAAGTCTCAGAAGAGAGAACTTGCATATTCTGCAATAAGGGTGTAGTGGAGACAGCATGACACTCTGCCATGGATGTGCATCTTATGAGGCTATCCATATTTAGTATGAAAACAAAATGAAGATTGACAACATGGACCATTTAATTTGATGAAAATAAGATCGACCTGCCTGCTAGCTTTCTAGTCAAGATTTATTAGAAGGTTCAACATCGAAAGAAGTATGAAGATAGTTTAAGACTGTTATTCCTTGGTTCCTTAGACTCATGATTGTCATTAAAATCATTCATTCATTCTAGAGTGTAAAACATTTTTAAAACTAGGCATAACGTTGCAATTGGCAAGTCAAGAACAAAATGTTCTTTGCATGCAAAAAACAAATACTCAAATAACTTCTATATGTCATTATGTATAACTTAAAACTATCCAATTTATTTGAAAAATGAGTCAATACAAAGCATTAATATCAATATGGAGGCCCATAAACCATACCTGAGGAGTGTTGTAAACATGTGTGGTGCATATTAGATCAAGTTCAAATATCTTTAAATCACATATTATTAAGACAATTGGTTTTAGACTATTTAGGGACAGTTTTGGGGTAGTTAAAAATGGTTGCAGTTGGTTTTAGGGAATTAGAAGTCTATATCAATGTTGATCCATGGGTTTGGAGACATGATGTAGAGTTGGTGATGTAAGGGGACATTTTTCTAATGTATCAAATCAATAAACACCAGTGATTCTTGCAAATGTGTCTCTGCCTATGGGTACAACCCACCAGAACAAGGTAATAGTGAATTCTCATGTTCACTTAAAATGTGATATCTTGATGGGATGATAATGTAGAATCATAGAACAATTCTTTATTTACATGTTTAAGCAACTATATCGTGTTTAGATTGTTCTTTAGACAAAGAGATTGACTGGTATTTGGGTGTGTGACTAATTTTTGGGTACAATCAACATTGTTGGGTTGAAATCCTTTAAGTTGATAGGACTCTCCCACCCCTATGACCATTGTGATTGGTGGGAGAGGTCTAAAAGATGTATATTATCCTTGTATTATAATTTTCCTATGCAGGGATAAGGGGTGTTGATGTTGAAGACCACATAATGGTGGAATTCGCTGAGTGAAGGAGAGCCAATTTGACACCAGTCACTTGGGAAGCATTTTCCATTAAGAAATATTGTTGCATTGGATGATGGAATATGGATGTTTGTATCCATAATGATGTGTTAGAATTAGCGAATTGATCTGGAGATGATTATGAAGTTGATTTCGCACAGGCCCTAGATAAATGACCCTAGGAATAGGGGTTTGATGATTAGATGAATAAGTGGAGAGTAGTTGTCATTTAGCAACTTTTGCAACAAATGTTGCTGACAACATTTTGCAATGTTGTGCAAAACTTGATAGAATTACTCCTAGGGTCTACCCAAGGTGGATCTAACATATTTTGATGTTAATAACATCAATTCCACCATCCCTAATACAATTCTACCAATCCACTATCCTATCAACCTTAGTGAGCCATAAAATTTATAAAATGTTATTCTTTGTTAGACGTATATTTGAGATTTTCTATCAAGCTTTAATTTGCAATTTTCACTCTCTTATCTATAAATCTAATTTGATGAACATGGTGATGTAGATTGGTTGATGAACATGTTTAAGAAGTAAAATATTTCTTAAACTGAATGAGAAATAATATGGAATAAGAAGTAGGTGTTTTTGACCATTGAATTTACGTCATTGGTTTAGTTTGAGCTTCACTTGGTTTCAAGAATAGTTTAATATTCTCTGCTTAACAAGGCCAACCACGTGAAGGTGGAAGCTCATTTGGCCCCTCCCCCCTAACATCACTCTAAATTCCCCATTAACATCTAATAACATTCATTCATCCATTTTTGAAATATAACATTCAATCATTATAATCACATAACATTCATTAACACACAATATTCATGAATAATTCATTAACACATCATTCATCAACATTTTCTAGTACAAAATTACATCCATTAAGACAACGTTCTTTCATCAGCAAAAAATGTTAATTATAATCATTTCTTTTTTTGTTTCTTGCTCATTTTTATAAGGTAATGGCTAAGTGGAGCATCAATATCCTTGTCATTCCCCTCCTCTACTGGTTCTAATATCAACACATGTCTCCTCCTCATCTGTTCAAGAATAGGAGGCTGCTGCGCCAAAGGGAGGTCCACTGCAATAACAACTACATCATGGGTTAAATTCACACCATCTTATATTACTGTTACAAGTATTTCATTAATTAAAAGAACTATAAATCAAAAAAGAAATTTAAAAGAACAAAACATAGATTTTCTTTACCTGAATGTGCCACATCATCTACATGGTGATCACTCTAAACATCCTTCACTCGTTTAACATGACGTTCTGTATTCTCTAAAATATACACAAAAAAGGTTACACCAATTTCAATTAAGATGTTAAATTGTATTAATAATTACATAATTAATGTTCAATAGCAAATGAACACCTCCATCTACACTATGATGCACATCAGGGCCTTTCTCATGTGACGTAGGTTATGTGTTACGATTACGAGGCTGCATTGCAATGTCATGCACATTATTATCATTGTTTTCTTTTTAAAAATAAAAATAGTCAATTTATGTTCGAAATTAACATCAAATAGATTGTTTCTCAAGTATTCAATTTTAATTTTTTTTTGGGCATATTTACCCGTTCAACCAATGTAGGAGACTCTTGGGTTGGGCCAGTGGAAGCTTGGCATAGGCATTCAACCACAACTTGATAGCCTTCCTTGAAGGCAATTTTTTTGTGTTCTGTCGTGGCCTCTAAATTAAATTCTGAGCCCTACATTTTTTGATTAAACAAAATTATTTTCATTTTATAAATAATTTTGATCTGGAATTCATTTACTGCTACTTACAATCCGTGCTTGAATTTTTGAATATCCACAAGAGCCAAGTTTGTGCTGCCCAATCTTTTGCAATCTGGCCTTTGTTACCTTTGATGTGTCCTACAACCTATGAAAAGTTTGAAATATGTTAGATGATATAGATATAAAGATCATTAATTAGTGCATTATTACATTCTACTAGTAGTTAATACTATTGCATACTTTCTTCTCTCATTTGCTAGTGTAATTCCTCTCTGAGCATCCCCTTTCTCCTTTGCATCCAAAATGAACTCATTCCAATGCCTCACTGAAATAAAGGGAAGACGCTCATACTTTGGGTTCTGGATGAGACTCCTTCTATATGAGTCCCTCACAGTCTTAAGATGTTTGGCAGCTTTTTCTAAAATTTTCTTCTCAAAAATGTTACTACCAAACTCATGCTCTAAATCTTTTATGAGCTGATCTTTTAATTTTTTTTCTTGCAAGTTCAACGTTTTAAGAAAAAATACAAAATTGTTAGATAGAAAAACAAACTAAAGTTGTGTACCTTGAATATAGTAAAAGAAAAGGCCTGAATGAAAGGAAATTTTTTGTACCAATTAATGATATGAAATAAAAATAGTGGGATAGAGTTAGTTCACTTATGATGTTCCACCTTGTACGTATGGTGGGCCCAAATATCTTCAATGTGAAGTCATAAATCATCTTATAAAAAGAATCATTTCCTACAAAAATGTCATGGGATAATTAATCCAAAACTTGTTATGAATAGGTAAATGCATATTACAATATAAATAATAATTATTTTAAAGTACTTGGAAGCTTAAGACATTTTAAAGGCATCAATTCTTTATCGTCAATCAACAATGACGTCTGCATAACTCTCATGCTAGAAACATAGGTAGATCCAGGAAATGATGGTGAATTATCACCAATACAGGTACTCTAATCTGTATCCGGTGTAGTAGACGGTGTCGATGTATCTCCTACACAAAATTAATCCACTATGAGATGCACCTAAGATTAAAGTACAAATTATCAAATCATAACTAACACAAAACCAAATATAGAAAAATAAGGATTTACCAGGCATAGACCATGAAGGCGTCGATGTTTGCATGCCCCTTATTGCTGACATTGCACTCAACAATCTAGGATGGACGTCGGTCGACTGATTTGTGTTTTATTTACACTTTCTGATTTGTAACTGTGTTTTGGATGCAGGTGAATGGTTTCATGGAATGGATAACTACATTCTTAACTCAGTGCTAGAGGCTTCCTTTATATAATTTCCTTTTTGAAGAAACTCGAATTGTAATTGAGGAGGCCCTAGAGGGGACCTAAATTGTATTGTACAATCATTTAGTGATATTATGACACTGTATAAGATGGATCTTGTTATGATGTTAAATTTATGTTAAGCATTTTAATTTTATTAGTACCATAATGTTCTCTACTTGTGATACTATTTATTATTCTAAAAAGAAAACTTATTTGCTTTTTTTTCTTTGGTTTTATTGCGTACCCTTAGGGCCTCTTGGCAGCTGATCAAACTTAAATCATAATCCTTCAATATGATGCTTTTGAAAATAAACATTAATACCTCTATCAATATTAATCAATTAAAATAACCTCATTTCTTCCTTTCATTTCTTTCATAAACTAAATATCTCAACCAATATTCCAAATTCACATACTACACAATTGAGTATATAGATTCATGACAAATAATATAAATGGCTGAAATGATAATATAAACTTTATGCCTCTCAGACTTTCATCATAATATCAAAAACCAAATCATGCATGGTGATGCAAATCTTTCACAATCATACTCTTTTTTTAACTGTGATGTACATGAGGACAGAAATCACAAGATGAACAATGTAATAGAGAACCTATACTTGGGTTCAAAATAAACTCATCCATACTATAATTTGACAAAATATGACGATAATGCAATTAATCATGATAGTATGTAATATTACATACAAAAACAAAACCCAATAATAACTTTGAACCTTAAACCCTTGACTAGGGTTTATTCTTGAAAGCACAAGAATGAATGCAATGAGTGTTGGTTATGATATGTATCAACTGCGATTCAACAATACAAAAAAAATGTATGAATGGACACAATACATAATATGATATGTACCAGATGTGATTCAAAAGTACCTATAAATTACAAATTGTCAACCAATTCCAGTATTATCTACGTTATAACCCTATTTGTGTGTGGGGTTAGGTGGGGGGCTAATATGCTGGTCATATCAAACCCTAATATGATTGTCAAAATAGAAATGTGTGGCCATGTTAGTTAAGGTTCACGGGTCTGCAAATACATACTTAATCAGCTTAGAAAGCATACTCATTTGAGGGAAATGCCTCATTCAATTCATTTTTACCATCTCCTTAGTTATCATTTAATCATTTCGATTAAGGTTCATGGGTATTCTTTCTAAGTTGATCAAGTATGCATTTGGGATTTTGAAACCAAATACATTTAGCAACTTTTGAAATTCACAGGTGAATCCAAATATGGTAGAAATGCCCTTACAAGTGGGTAGGTGTGGATGCCCTCCTTCCGGCTTCCTTCAGGTCTATGGAATCTTGAGATGCCTAGGTGTTGATGCCCTCCTTCCAGCCTCCTTTAGCTCTACGGAATGTTGAGATGCATAGGTGGTCACAACTGTTGGGAATCTAGGCAAGATGAAGGAAATTTTGAAAAATGGGAATACACAATAGAGCTTAAGATCGATGCCCTCCTTCTAGCCTCCTTCAACTTTGCGCCGCAATAACAAATGAAATAGAATGAAAATGCCCTCCTTTACCTCTGACAATTTGCAATAACAAAATGAAATATAATGAAAATGACCTTTTTAAAAAAAAAATTTATGCCTGTGTTGCGACTAACATGAGAATGGATTAAAAAAACAAAATTTTCCTTTTATAAACTGACCAAGAAAAACCATTTTAATGCTTGGTTGGAAATATTGGTCAGAAATGTGGGTGAAATGTACTAGTGCTTCTTGACAGAGTTTGCAACTTCTTGCTTCAATGATGTTCTACATGTTCATCCTTGTTATGAATAGGTAAATGCATATTACAATATAAATAATAACAATTTTAAAGTACCTGGAAGCTTAAGACATTTTAAAGGCATCAATTCTTTATCGTCAATCAACAATGACGTCTGCATAACTCTCATGCTAGAAACACAGGTAGATCCAAGAAACAATGGTGAATTATCACCAATACAGGTACTCTAATCTGTATCCGGTGTAGCAGACAGCGTCGGTGTATCTCCTACACAAAATTAATCCACTATGAGATGCACCCAAGATTAAAGTACAAATTATCAAATCATAATTAACACAAAACCAAATATAGAAAAATAAGGATTTACTAGGCATAGACTGTGAAGGCATCCATGTTTGCATGCCCCTTATTGCTGACATTGCACTTGACAATCTAGGATGGATGTTGGTCGACTGATTTGTGTTTTATTTACACTTTTTGATTTGTATTTGTGTTCTGGATGTAGGTGAATGGTTTCATGGAAAGGATAACTACGTTCTTAACTCAGTGCTAGAGGCTTCCTTTATATAATTTCCTTTTTGAAGAAAGTTGAATTGTAATTGTGTAATCCTATAGTTGTGAGCTTAATGTTCCTTATAGGAACCATTGTAGCCAATTATATTTATAGGAGACTTATATTCTGCACTCATGTATGTTGTTGGATAACTTTTGAAGTTGATTCTAACATAACAACTTTAGGAGGCCCTAGAGGGGACCTAAATTGTATTGTACAATCATTCAGTGATATTATGAAACTGTATAAGATGGATCTTGTTATGATGTTAAATTTATGTTAAGCATTTTAATTTTATTAGTATCATAATGTTCTCTACTTGTGATACTATATATTGTTTTAAAAAGTAAAATTATTTTCTTTTTTGCTTTAGTTTTATTGCATACCCTTAGGGCCTCTTGGAAGCTGATCAAACTTAAATCATAATCCTTCAATATGATGCTTTTGAAAATAAACATTAATACCTCTATCAATATTAATCAATTAAAATAACCTCATTTCTTCCTTTCGTTTCTTTCATAAACTGAATATCTCAACCAATATTCCAAATTCACATACTGCACAGTTGAGTATATAGATTCATGACAAATAATATAAATGGCTGAAATGATAATATAAACTTTATGCCTCTCAGACTTTCATCATAATATCAAAAACCAAATCATGCATGGTGATGCAAATCTTTCACAATCATACTCTTTTTTTAACTGTGATGTACACGAGGATAGAAATCACAAGATGAACAATGTAATAGAGAACCTATACTCAGGTTTAAAATAAACTCACCCATACTATAATTTGACAAAATATGATGACAATGCAATTAATCATGACAATATGTAATATTACATAAAAAAACAAAACCCGATAATAACTTTGAACCTTAAACCCTTGACTAGGGTTTATTCTTGAAAGCAAAAGAATGAATGCAATGAGTGTTGGTTATGATATGTATCAAGTGTGATTCAACAATACAAAAAAATTGTATGAATGGATATAATACATAATATGATATGTATTAGTTGTGATTCAAAAATACCTAGAAATTACAAATTGTCAACCAATTCCAATATTATCTACGTTATAACCCTATCTGTGTGTGGGGTTGGGTGGGGGGCTAATATGCTCGTCATATCGAACCCTAATATGATTGTTGGAATAGAAATGTGTGGCCATGTCAGTTAAGGTTCACGGGTCTGCAAATACATACTTAATCAACTTAGAAAGCATACTTATTTGAGGGAAATGCCTCATTCAATTCATTGTTACCATCTCCTTAGTTATCATTTAATCATTTCGATTAAGGTTCACGAGTATTCTTTCTAAGTTGATTAAGTATGCATTTGGGATTTTGAAACCAAATACATTTAGCAACTTTTGAAATTCACAGGTGAATCCAAATATGGTAGAAATGCCCTTACAGGTGGGTAGGTGTGGATGCCCTCCTTCCGGCCTCCTTCAGGTCTGCAGAATCTTGAGATGCCTAGGTGTCGATGCCCTCCTTCCGACTTCCTTCAGCTTTGCAGAATCTTGAGATGCGTAGGTGGTCACAACTATTGGGAATCTAGGCAAGGTGAAGGAAATTTTGAAAGATGGTAATCCACAATAGAGCTTAAGATCGATGCCCTCCTTCTAGCCTCCTTCAACTCTGTGCTGCAATAAAAAATGAAATACAATGAAAATGCCCTCCTTCACCTCTAACAATTCGCAATAACAAAATGAAATATAATGAAAATGACCTTTTTAAAAAAAAGTTTTATGCCCGTGTTGTGACCAACACGAGAATGGATTAAAAAAACAAAATTTTCCTTTTATAAACCGACCAAGAAAAACCATTTTAATGCTTGGTCAGAAATATTGGTCAGAAATGTGGGTGAAATGTACTAGTGCTTCTTGACAGAGTTTTCAACTTCTTGCTTCAATGATGTTCTACATGTTCATCCTTGTTCGTATTTTCTGGAATATTTCCTAGTTTTGGAGGCTTCTTTAGTCCTTCAGACTAGTCTTTGTCTCTTTTTGGAGTTCAATTTTTTCCATGTGGTTTTCTCTATTTCTCCACTTTTCAGAGACTCTCTTTCGTACTTGGGTACCTGATCAGACCTTTTGTTGCCAGGACCCATTTGCTTTCAATTATTCTTTCTAGGTTTTTAGCTTCTCCCAAAGTTCATCTTAAGGGGGGTGTTAGAGTAATATAGTGTTTAATGATTAATTAAATTACTAAGTCACTTATTATCTCTTTCTGCTTAAGATAAACTTTAGGCATATAATAATTAATTATTTTATTAATTATTATTGTGCAACCTAGGTTTTACCTTTTTAGGGTTTTAGATCTCCTTTTATAAGGATTGATCTCTCTTGTAATCTTATTGAGAAACATTCATTTTATTGAATTGCAACTTTTGTTTTTGCACATCAAGAATGTCTCCTCTTTCATGGATCCATGCATTCTAGCCTCTCTAGCTTCTTGCCTCTCTCTCTTTTTGTGACAGGTGTTTGCGTGTAGGTGTTCTTGGGAGCTATGGGTTGTTTACTCATCAACTCCAATATTTTTTCATGTTGTATTTTGGATTTGAGAAATATGATTGGATTTAGGTACTTTTCATGTTGAGTTTTGAGTATAATGTTTTAGATTGTTTGATTCTTTGTTTTAAATTGTGAAGTTGGGTTAAAAAATTTATGGATTCGATAGATTTGAAAATAATTGAAACCAAAATTAAAATTCACCATGTTTAAGGGCATTTCAATATAAAATACCTTGGATTATTGGATTCTATGTTTTAAACTATGAAGTTGACTAAAAAGCAGTTAAAAGTTTTCAAGGTGTTTGGAGCCAAGATTTGAATTTATGGATTTGTTAAAATAAGAAATTGAAAAAGGGAAAATGAAGTCTCCAAAATAATACTTTTGTTAGTTCTAGTTCATACCATATGCTACAAGTTTATGATATGGAGTTTAAAAAATACTATGGTATAAAAATTTGCTACAAATTTAGCATATATAATTTTTCTATAATCAATATCTTGACTCATTTGGTCTCTTGCCTGCCTAATTTAATACTGGTAGAGCAGGGTTCAAACTGCAATCAGTTGTTTGACTGCTATCAATTGGATTGTGATTTTTCTTGTAAGAATGTCTCATATTATCTTGTGATATAATATCTATGATAGTTGCTCTTTTTTCTCATTGCTATTATGAGATATCAAAGTTAAAAATCATTGTCGGCCAAACTAGGTATTCCACATACATGATGTGAATTGTCACAAATTTGAGTGAACATAAATATTTTTAGCCTTTGCTAGTTTGAGATTTTTTTTATAAATTAGTTTTGAATTACAATAACAATTGTAAATAGTTACTCTTTTTATATTCATTCAATAATATAAATTAATAGTATGATTTCAGGTAATTTTATTTTTAATATTACTTTATTAGAAAAATACATTTATATTTTGATATTCTTACTTCAATTTGATTTTAATTTTATTGTTAAGGTCTCCTTAGTATAAGAAAATAAAAATTAAAAATAATCCGTTTATATACAAATATTTAATATAGATGTTATTATAATGATAAAATTTAGATATTCTAATGTAATTTTTAAATCTAATACTATTTTTATTTAAGAAAAACAACTTGAAGAAGGAGGAGTAGGAGAAGGAGATGAAGATGAAGATGAAGGAGTGATGTAAGAGCATCCTAGGATTCTTGGCAATCCTGTATCAACCAAAAATATATTTTTCTTTGAAGGTAGATTGTTAGTTTTGATCTTGGTTTGGAGAGTTCTTGCTCGGTTTGGGAGACTGGTTGCTTAGTTTATCTGGTTACCGGGGTGCTCAGTCTCTGAAGGCCGCTCAGTAACTAAAGGCATCAATTTCTTGGTGCTTGGCATTAATTGTGTTGCTCGGTCATACTTGGCGTGGTCGGTTGATTGGTGCTCAATTATTTCCTCTGTTGCTCGGTGTTCTTACTTACTGACTGGATTATTTTGTTAGATCAGATTGGCCGACTGGTGCATTTAATTTGTGTCGTGCTCCTCGAGTTATGGATTGACCGTTGGACATGTGGGGACCTAGATCTGGCGTGTTTCACTCTTCTATGCAGATCTGATGACCATTTGGGGCCATCTTTGAGAATTTATTTATTTTGTAAAGTTATGTGAGATCCGACTAATGTTTTAGCATTTAATATTTGTTTATAGAGATTTATTGTTTCTTCAGCCGACTTATGGTTGGGAATTAGTATTTATGGGATGCTTGGGTAGTTTTTTAAGGGGTGGTTGATTTGGAAGGTTAGTAGCCTATGAGCTTAGGAGCATGAAGATTGCTTGGAAGTTTGAGTACAAGTTTAGATCTTTCCTAGGTGCCTATCAGTGTGCTGCCTATTGTAGACTTGGACTAGCTGGATGTTGATGTTGGGGAAAAGATTTGGATCCTATCTGTTATTGTTATTGTGTATTTCTGCTGCATATTGATTTGGCTGCAAGGTCAGTCAGTCCTTAATGGATCCACCCACCTTGACTGCATTAAGTGGTATCAGAGCCAAGTTTGTTCATGTTTGTGCAAAGTCTGTTCCTGTTCGAGCCGAGTGGATCTTGTGTACCTAGATCTTGATTTGAAGATGCCTCTAAGGAGAAATCATGAGATCTTTAAAGAAGAAGAAACTACTGGAGAATTCTATCTTGATGATTTTAGGGCTTTGCAGAAACAAGTACAAGACCTACAAGAGGAATTGAGAAAGAAGAAACCTACCTTGAGAGAGGATAGTGATGATGAATCTGAGGAAGATCATTTTGAAGAAGCTATCGAAGAAGTTAGAGATTCTGAGGAGAATTGAATTCTGAAAGCTATGTCTAAGATTGGGAAGAGACCTAAGATTGAAGTTTCTACATTTTCTCAGAGCCTTAGGCCAGAAGAATTGATTGATTGGATCAATGAGATTGATGAATACTTTGAGTATGAAGAAATAAAAGATCCTGATAGGGTTAGATTTGCAAAGACTAAGTTGAAAGGTCATGCAAATATTTGTTGGAGAGAAGTTCATTTGGAAAGAGGTAGAAGAGGAAAAGAGAAGATCACTAAGTGGAACTGAATGGTTGACAATTTGAAGAAGCAATTCATTCCGATGGATTATGAATTGGACATGTTTAAGAAGATGCATGCTTTGAAGTAGACTAACAAATCGGTACAAGAGTATACTAAGGAGTTTTATAGAATCCTGATTAGGACTGGTCATCCTGAAGCTGATAAAGAGAAGGTTGCTAGGTATGTATATGGTTTGAGACCTAGTATTCAGGAAGAGTTACTCACTGTGCGGATGAAAATAATCGATGATGCTTATCAGATGGAATTAAAGATTGAAGAGAAGCTGAATAGGAAGTATGAAGGAAAGTAGAACAATAGGAATCGAGGTGGTAAGACTGGTGAGACTGTTGCTGAGAGTAGTGTGACAGAGAATCCTAAGCCTGATGTAGGATCTAGCAGTGGTCAAGTTACTCAGAATGCTAGATAGAGAGGAACATGGAAGAATGAGTTCACTAGCACTTGTTATAACTGTGGTGAAGATGGTCATAGAAGTTGGTAGTGTCCTAAGAAAAGAGTTGCATTAGTTGCTGAAGAAGACATTGATAATGTTCCTAAGAAGGGAGAATGTCTTGTCACTAGGAGATTGGCTACATGTGTTCCTAAACTGATGCAAAGAAGGAATTTGTTTAGAACTAGATGTAAGTGCAAGGATAAGGTATGTAATGTCATAGTTGATGGTGGTAGTTCTGAGAACTTTGTTTTAGATGAAATGGTTAGTAAATTGAATTTGGAAAGAAGGAAACATCCTAATCCTTATCAAATTAGTTGGATACAAGATGTTTCTAAGGTTAGAGTTGAAGAACAATGTTTGGTTAAGTTTCAGATTAGATCTTACCATGATGAGATATTATGTGATGTGTTGCCTATGGATGCTTATCATCTGTTTCTCGGTAGACCTTGGCAGTTTGACATAAATGTTTTGTTTGATGGTCGTGCTAACACCTATGTGGTTAGGCATGAAAGAGCTCGGTATAAGCTGATACCTTTACAGGAAATAGGGGTTAAGGGATGTGGAGTTATCAGGTGTTGTCCTTATGACAAACCTCAGGAGCAGAAGGTTGATGAACCTATTCTTGTTAAGTCAAGTTTGGAGGAGATGGAGAGTGATATCTCTAAAGAGTTTGTTGAGATTAAGAAACAGATAGTTTTACTAGCAGAGATGGTTCAATAGATGGTGACATTTATGACACAAAGAGATGCAGATGATACTGAGTTGGTTGAGGATTCTGGAAAGGATGAACCTTACTGAGACACTGAGGTGGTCGGTAATGGTTAGAACCGGTTGCTATCAGTTACCGACCGCAGGGATAAGCAAAGTGGAAGAAAGAAGGACTTTCTACCTAAGACAATGAATGAAGTGAAGACTACTTGGAATGAAGGACAAGAAGAAATGTGGGTAAAGAATAGATTTGGCATACCTATTCTGATTCCCTTGAGGTGTTCCTAATTTCCTTATAAGAAATTCTTTCTGACCTGGGGTGTTTGATGCAAGAGCATCCTAGGATTCTTGGCAATCTTGTATCAACCAAAAATATGTTTTTCTTTGAAGGTAGATTGTTATTTTTGATCTTGGTTTGGAGAGTTCTTGCTTGGTTTGGGAGACTGGTTGCTCAATTTATGTGGTTGCGGGGTGCTCGGTCTCTGAAGGCCGCTCGGTAACTGAAGGCATCGGTTTCCTGGTGCTCGGCATTAACTGTGTTGCTCGGTCATACTTGGTGTAGTCGGTTGACTGGTGCTCGGTTATTTCCTCTATTGCTTGGTGTTCTTGCTTACCGACTGGATTATTTTGTTAGATCAGCTTGGCCGACTGGTGCATTTAATTTGGGTCACGCTCCTTGAGTTATGGATTGACCATTGGATGTGTGGGGACCTAGATCTGGCGTGTTGCTCTCTTCTATGCAGATCTAATGACCATTTGGGGCCATCTTTGAGAGTTTATTTATTTTGTAAAGTTATGTGAGAGTTAACTAATGTTTTAGCATTTAATATTTATTTATAGAGATTTATTGTTTCTTTAGCCGACTTGTGGCTGGGAATCAATATTTATGGGATGCTTGGGTAGTTGTTTAAGGGGTGGTTGATTTGGAAAGTTAGTAGCTTGTGAGCTTAGGAGCAGGAAGATTGCTTGGAAGTTTGAGTACAAGTTTAGATCTTTCTTGGGTGCCTATCAGTTTGCTTCCTGTTGCAGACCTGGACTAGCTAGACGCTGATGTTGGGGAAAAGATTTGGATCCTATCTATTATTGTTATTGTGTATTTCCATTGCATACTGGTTTGGTTGCAAGGTCGGTCAGTCCTTAATTGGATCCACCCACCTTGACTGCATTAAAGAGAGGAGGAAGAGGAGCAAGAAGAAGGAAAGGAGGAAGAAGAAGAAGAGGAAGAAGAAGGAGAAGAGCATGACAAAGAAGGAGGAGGACAAGAAGGACAAGAAGAAGAAGAAGAAGAAGAAGAAGAAGAAGGAGGAGGAGGAGGAGGAGGAAGAGGAAGACAAAGAAGAAGAGGAAGGAGACGAGAAAGAAGAGGAGGAAAAATAGTAAGATGAGAAAAAGGAGGAGGAGGAGGAGGAGGATTAAGAAGAATAAGAAGATGAAGACGAAGATGAAGAAGATGGAGAAGGAAGATGTAGATGAGAAGGAGGAGGAGGAGGAGGAGGAGGAGGACACAAAAAAAGGAGAAGAAGAAACAATCAAAGAATGATAATACACTTGATATTCACTTACTTCTGCCTCCCATTATATAAACTGAGGAAGAGGAAGAAAAAATGGAAGAAGAAGAAGAGGAGACGAAGAAGAAGAGAAGGAGAAAGAGGAAGAGGAAGAAAAAGAGGAGGGGGAGGAAGAAGAAGAAGAAGAAGGAGGAGGAGGAGAGCAGAAGAAGAGTAAAAAGGAGTAGGAGAAGAAGAAGAAGACGCAAAACAAGAAGTAGAAAAATAAGCAAAGAGAAGGAGAAGACAATGGAGGAGGGGAAGAAGAAGGAGAATGAGGAGACACAACACAAGGAGAAGCAATAGAAGGAGAAGAAGAACAAATAGGAGTAGAAGGAGAAGGAGAAAACACTTGCTTCCCCCTCCCTTCATCCTCCTACTACATTAAACAATTTATATCTATGCCAATTTGAAGAACTCCATGGGTTGACACAAATGCCCTTAGCACATTATCATACCCATATAATAATCTCCATTGCTTGCTAGAGTAATAGATTATCTATTATGTTCCTATCTATAACAATGCTATAATCCTCATTCTTTCAAGATAATGTATAATATATTATTGAATTTATCTGGATGATATGTTATTTAATCTATCTTGGATATTGATAATTGATTCACTGTTGAATTTAAAGTATAACTACCCTTTTCCCAAATGTAAAAAAAATTAGATTTTAAGAAATTTGTATACAAGTGTATTTCTCAAATACCACATAGCATCGTAAACATTGCACCTGGTTGGTGCAAGTGCTAGTTATAATTTAAAATAAAATAAAATAATTTTAGGATAAATAAAATAGTTCCAATTGACATTTCTTTAGATAAATTCATTTAAAATATCTATTCTAGTTTTATTTTTTTTCATATATAATTACAAATGCAAATTTTTTGTAATATTCATTAATATATTAAACAAAATAAATGAAATAGAAAATATGACTATAAACTATATTATGTTAATATCATAAATCAAACTTACATATATAGATAAAATGTATATAAAAGTCATTTGCTTTCCAAATCAAAGATATCTACATCTTAATATAAAAATATAATAATTTATTCACTAGATATAGACCTAACAATTCTTATCCTTTGGTATTCAATTTCATAGATTAACATCTAACTCTATCTTCTTTCGTAGTTCTAAATAATAATTAGATCAATATAAATCATACATAATTTCTAAAATAACCTACTCATTCAATATAGACCTAACAATTCTTATCCTTTCACATTCCATTTCATAGATTAACATTTAATTCTATTTTTTTCATAGCTCTAACTATAATTAGATCAATATAAATCATACATAATTTCTAAAATAACCCATTTAATTTCTTGAATGTAAAATATGTCCATGATTTAAATAACCTTAATTGTACATGCTTTGTCATTAATAATAATATTTATTATTTCTTATCCTTTCACATTCCATTTCATAGATTAACATTTAATTCTATTTTTTTCATAGCTCTAATTATAATTAGATCAATATAAATGATACATAATTTTTAAAATAACCCATTTAATTTCTTGAACGTAAAATATGTTCATGATTTAAATAATCTTAATTGTATATGCTTTGTCATTAATAATAATATTTATTATTTTCTCTTAAAAATGTAAATTTAGTTTATAATTGGTTCATAGACTTTTTTTAGTGGACTTAAGAGTATCAAATCTTGGAAATGGAAACAACCTAGGTCAGCGTATAGATCACTAAATCTACCAGATTTGAGAGTTGCATTTTGATTTTGATTTTAATTAATAGATACAAATAAATAGACAAATCTGGTGGATTTAGTTGGCTGGATAGTCATTTCGATAGCCTAGTACTTCTGTTTATAGATGCTATTTTTATCTGAAGGAAAATTGGTTGGTGGAATTGACGTGGAATTAGAAAATGGGAATTGGTGAATTGGTGGTATAGGCCAATTCTAATTTTGGTCCAAAATGAGCATTCTGCAATTCCACCTCAGAACTTGGAATTAGAATTGAGGTATGAAATTGGAATTGAGAATTCAATTTTGAGAAGGAAAACCAATTCCCATTTTCCAATTCCACGTCAATTCCAGCAACCAAATGGCCAGCAAATCTACAAAACCTCCAAAATAGAAACAGTAAAATATTCCACTCTTTCAAAGAAAATTGAATTGCTATTTTTTATGAAATATTCCAACAAATCTACAAACTCTGTAAAATAGAAACAACAAATACCCCATTTTGTCTAAAATTCAATTATTATTTAATATAAAATATTCCAACAAATGTACAAACCCTGGAAAATGGAAACAGCAAAATACTCCATTTTTGTCCTAAAAGAATTTTTATTTAATGTGAAATCCACAAAACCTCCGAAATGGAAACAGCTAAATACTTGCTATTTTCAGACGCCGTTCTTATCCGAAGGAGAATTGCTATTTAATGTGAAATATTTCAACTATCAAATCTGACCTGTAAATTCAGTGCTATAAATGTGATGAAGCTCTCATATTGTCATGTCCACTTTTTATTTACTGTGAATAATAGATTGGTTTTGGCTCGTATCATTTTGGAAAAAATTCTGCTGTGGTAGCGCTTTGTAAATATTTTTTGCAAACTCTGCCCCTTTTTTCTTATCAGTATCTTTGGCAGCACGACACGGTTTGTGCAGAATCGGGAGGTAAGTCACTTGCTATGATTTTAGAGAGATTTACATAGTGTAAACCTATCCATGTTTATGAGGCATGATCATTTTCTATGTCTACCTGTGTTTACAAGGTGCAATTACTTTTTGTGTTTGCCTGTGTTTATCACGTGTGACCACTGTTGTATCTTCACCTGTGTTTATAAGGTGTGACCATTTTTTTTAAATTTTCACCTGTGTTACTGTGATTGAGAGAGGGTAAAATTTGAGGTATTTTACAGTTTTAGTTTTATATTCATAATTTTTTTTTTGATTTTCCTATATGTTTAGTAGGGTTCATATTTGAGTCTTATTGACTTCCTATTTCTCTTCCTGTACAAAAATCTTCCGGTACGCATTGTTTTTGTACAGAAGCATTTTTTTTTTCCATTTGTACTAACTATGTGCTGAGGTATTACCTCACCTGATCTTGTCTCGTTGAGGTTTGAGGTTTTTTTTGAATCTGTACATGATTGTTATCATTTCTCTGCTCTATTTAATTTCATTTTGATAACTTCTACCTTTCACTGCAAATGACTTAACTAAATTTGGCAACTCTAAAACCCCCAATCTAATAATAGTTTCAACAAGCCCTCCCCCTGTAAAATTGCAATAAATACACTATTCAATACCGCATCTTATCAGGGAATTTCATCAGGAAGTTTCAAGGTTTCATTGTTCAATCATTTTTGGAAAACGCCTCCATTAAAATCATGTCTTGTGGAGGCATGCTTTCAAATAGATTGAAGAATTTATTATGATGCTCTGCTTATCCATAACCTGCTATAATTGTTGTACAAGATACATGTTATATTCCGCAGTTTTCATATTTAATGGCATTTGTTGCAGAGATATGAGACTGAAAGCACTTTTATTTAGTATGCATGTCAATACTAGTCCATAGATTCCAAGTGGGTACACAATAAATGTATACTAGAAAAGATTAAGTGATTTGGATGGTACACAATAAAGATTAAGTGTAAAAAAATATATTTTAGAGTGACATTTTTCCCTGTCAGGAACTCATCTGAATACTTCCATTTTAAAATTGCTGGTGAAACAATGTGACTAAGATCATTGCTGCATATTCGATTCGGTGAACGGATTTGTTTATTAAGTTTAAATTTCCCAGTTGGTTTTTCCACTTGCCTTGGCATAGAAGAATTATCATTGTCGCTGCAGCTGTGATTTTGTTGGTTGTCCTGAAGAATATTGTGCACAGCTGTAAAAATCCAAAACTTAAGAGAGAAAATTGAACAGTGAAAAGAGAGGCAGAGTAACTCTGCATCATTTTGTCTATAATTCAATCAGAAACATTTGAAAATTGTAACATGCACACGCATTTCCTCTCTTGAGAAGAAAAAGCAATTTCACTTTCATATTGGGATGCATTATGGTGCTTCACTGTAACTGTTTTTGGGAATTAAGGTTATCGCTTGTACTCAATTACATCATATTTAACTAAATTAGGAAAGAATAGGCAAAGAGGAGTTTTTATTTACAAAACAAAAAGAAGTTGAGATGACATCATTAACCCTGAGCTAATAAGTCAGAGCTATCCTAGCAATAACCAGGATAAATATGAGATTCATATAGCTAAAGTTAAAACAATTATCACCATCTCCATAGCAAGAATGGGAGATGAAGGGTAAGACCAGCATTAGAACATTCCAGGAATATATTAACATATATAATCCATAATGCCGACTGAGATGGCGCGTGAAATGAACTTCCTCATAATTACAACCCTCTTCATAGGTTCATAATGGTCACTTAGTGTACAGAAATAAAACCCACCTTATTATTGATGGAAGCTTAATTAATAAATCTGAGCTGTAGGTGTTTACTCTAATTGTAGAGTTGATACTGATAATCATGATTTAAATTTAATATCGAGCACTGTGTAATAATTATAAATAATTTGTTCAATGATTTTTCTTTATTGGGGGACAAGTCATGAATGTAGATCTGTTTAGGGAAAGTCTATCACCACATAGGGTCATGATTTGTATATTTAGTGTTTTATGGATCTACATGTGTATAATTTTATGTATTTAAAATATGTTTTATATGCACAAATCAAATTGTAGTTTCTAACATATCAATTTATAGATATTTTTCTATTAGTATGATCTTTGTACCCTTTCTGATGCAAGAAAATTGACAAGCTATCCTATTGCATTAATTCAATACTAAATACACTCTTTAATATCACAAGATAAATTTGGGTTTCTTCGTTTCATGAAGTTTGTTAGCTTGCATTTTGGTTCAATTTCGTTTTGAATCAAGAACAGAGTTCTGAGAGCACCAAAATTTCCTGCAGAGAATTTGCACATGGTGACTGTTATGGGACAAGCTTATTGTGAGATATTTGCAGAGAATGTCTGTAATCAAAGTGATATCCAGGTAGGGATTGTAGTGAACTGTTGTCAGTTGTAATTTGCATTGCTATGTTCTAAATTTCTAATTCAGTTGATGTGGCAATGACATACTCAGATTCTTGATCATGGCTCAATCTCATTTGGTAAATATTCGACCGAAACACTAGCATGGGAGAAAAGGTCACCTTTTTCACTGAATAGACGTCTGGAGCAGGTGCAAAGATGCTCAGTACCAGGCTCAGTTGCCAAGAAGATAGCTTATTTTGAATCATACTACAAGAGAATTGGAGCCCAGAAGGATTTGGAAGAGCAAGAAGACAGTGATAGATTTGCATTTGAAAGCCAAATTGATGCTCTGTTACTAACGACAGTGACTCAAAAGGAAATAGCTGAAATAGGAAGAAGAGATGAGATCTCAGAGGGAGTTGAAGAGCAAGAGGTGGCTTCCGAAGGAAGTAGGAATAAAATGACAATTGACTCCAAATCTTTATTACCAAATGGAGCAATTAGAGCAGATATTGATATCCAGAAAATAGAAAGAAGATTACATGGAGGTAGCATTAGTATCATGAAATACATTAATTCTTGTTGGACAATTGTTAAACAATTGGTCTGCAGCTTTAAACAACTCAGGCTTTTACTGACATGATACATCAAACTTGTATCTAGTCTACTCTACAATCTAGTCTACTGTACTGACTATACAATCTAGTCTACTGTACTGACATGATACATCAAACTTGTCTCTCAAAGAGATTTTATAAAAAATGTTAAATTTGCTTTCAATCACTCTTTTTTTTTATGAGTTTTGTGAATTGAGTGACAGTACTCTAAGGTGCATTGATCACTACAATAAGGCTCCTTAAATTAGAATACATGTGATGTTTATAACAAATGTTAACTGCACTAATTTGTATTATAAATTTTGCCTACATGGTGCTGCAAAGTGTAAAGTTGTTGGAGGTATCTCTTGCCTCCTCTGCCCAGGCCTCCTAACCAAAAATATAATTATCGCCCCAGTAATGGCATAGGAAATATATCCAGTGCTCATTTAAAGCAAATTATTCTCGAAACGCCTCACCTTGTCAAGGGTAACATACTTTTTTTTATCATTAGTTTAATTTTCCTAAAAAAATTCATATTAATTTTTTTAATGCTCTGAATTCTGTTCTTTTGTGCAGACAGAGTAATAGGCAGGCGGATGAAGAGAATGCAGAACATTTTCTAGAGAAGCACGCTAATAGTCATTGTAGTTTCATATATTTCTAGAGCTTAAAGTATACATTGATTTTGTCCATTTTTTGGGGTTGTCTTTAATGCGAATGCACTCAATAGTGGTGTACAAATGAGTGAATTATGAACCAAAAAAGTTAAAAAATATCAGTTATTGAAACATTTGAAACTTATTAATGGCTCTTAGTTGTCATTTTTTTAACTCTAAAATTAGTAATTGAGGGGTCAAGTGCACATGGAAGACACAACTATTGAAATGTGCTGGGCTACTAGTGCTCTTCCCCTAACCAAATGTATGATTTTGTAAAACTATTTATTCATGTACATAATTTATTGTTCTCAACCTTTTCTATTTGATTTTTCACTAAGATTGATACAGGTTAAAAGCTGTAAGAAATTCACCTTGGTACGAGGACTCGAAAGTTCAATCATTTCACTTCATATTATTTAGCATTTGCAATTTAGAGAGATGAAGCATAAATTAAAAAATGTGATATGTGTTGGAAGTGGTGATAGTTTTGAGAGGGGGGGGGGGGGGTGAATCAGGACTATATAAACTTTAATCAATCAAGCATAAAACTTGATTACAATTCTCTGTACAATATAGTTTTGCAGATTGATATGAATGAAATAGAATGTAAATAAGCAACTCACAAGACAACACAAAATTTTTTGCCGAGTGAGAAACCCTCAAAATCTTAGGGTTTTATCATAGGGAGAAAAACCACTTCTATTGAACCTGTACTTTTATTGCAAAATACCCTTTTCATACAATAGCAGCTCCTACTACTTTCCTTGGCTTATAGCCTTTCACTTTCTTTTACAAATGACTTGAAACCACACAGTTTATATATGTAATTGCATGAATTTATTTAACATACACCTTACATACAAAACTGTATATAATAGAACACTCAATACAACTTTTATCTCTGAGAGTAATTCTTTTTCTCTCCTTTTTCACATACATTCAAAACAACATGTTCCACCTTTTAAAATAGGAAGTATATGATTTTTCAAAGAATGAAATACCGTTCGGAACTGATATTCAAAACTAATTTTATTGTTCCAACTGTAATTGAAAAACTATTCCAACCGATACTCAATTGATAATAGAAACAATTGTTCATATTAACAGTTGAATATATGTTACGAATGCATCTTTTCAAAAAAATTTGTTTCATAATTGTTCTCATTAACAGTTGAAAGTATTTACAAACGCATCCTTTTTTGTAAAAATTGTTTCATAACTGATGTAACTGAATAACTGAATCTGATGAATAACAAAGACTGGAAGAGCTTTAGAAAAAGATGTGAAGCCAAGTTCACAAATATATATCAAAACTCAAATGACTGAAACTTCATCTTCAGATTCCCAAATGTATGCTACGAAGAATCAAAAACACAGAACCAATACCCAAGTCTCCAAATCAATAAAAAATCTCAGTTGACATAATACTGAAGAGAAGTCACAGTATCTTCATTTTCGTTCTATGCACTGAGATTTCATACTTGAAGAAGCATACCTTATACGCTGCCTAAGAATGCATACCGTGGTAAGAGACTGAGAACTCAATCATTGCCTATGAATAACTGCTGAACACATGGTGCTCGGAGAACCAAACCATAGTAAACAATACAAAATGTATCAGCATTGAGTTAAGCACAAAAATTACATGGTAAACAAAAAAATCTCACAGGGCAAAACACATAAACCTTCACCAGTTTTCAAATACCTTCCAAGTGTATGCACCCTAAAATGGTCGCCTAAACTTTGGGCCGCCATTCAACAATTTATCAAATCCCCAAATCAATATTTTCAAAAATCAACATTTTATCAATTATATCAATTTCCTTGATCAAATCCTATTTTATCATTTTCGATTATTTTCCTTGGGCTAACCATTTTATCTTAAAGTCTTTATTTATTTAAAAGAAATATTTCCTCCCCTTTTATTAAATAAAAAGCCCCCACCTTTTTCTCTTATCCTAAGTTGCACAAATAAAACATTATTCTTATTTTATAAAAAGAGAAAAACACTTTTTGTCTCATATGGACACAAAAGTCAACTCTTATTTTTTCATTGGAGGATATTTGTGCACATGGATTGCCCCTCTTTGAAGCTCCACCCTTGATTAAGTCTTTTGCCTCTTAATCTCCATGGTCCATTCTTTTTCATTTCTTATAAAAGGAGAGCTCTCTTCCTCATTTGCATATCCATCTCTTTTATGCTAATGTTATGTTGTAGGTTTTCTAGGTCATTTGGAGCTCTTTGAAGACATTCTTGCATTCAAGCTTTAAAGATATTGTTGTTGCATTTCATTTAGCTTGCTTTCTTGCTTTCATAGTTGCATAATCATGGCATTCTTAGTATAGACTCTCTTTATGCTATAGATTAATCTCACATAGTTTAATTAAGAGGGTTTGTAAGACTTGTACTTTCCTTTCATAGCCTAGTTTGCACTTTCATTTTCATAGACTAGTTTGCATCTTCATTCTTAGCTTACTTGCATT
This sequence comes from Chamaecyparis obtusa, assembly GCA_027943335.1. Taxonomy (NCBI): domain Eukaryota; kingdom Viridiplantae; phylum Streptophyta; class Pinopsida; order Cupressales; family Cupressaceae; genus Chamaecyparis; species Chamaecyparis obtusa. Next base: position 287,850 of record BSBK01003955.1, read on the forward strand.
TCATTTCATTTGATTCTTTGGGGATATTGGCACTCTTGCCCTTGTCTTCAATTGTGGAATCTCTCATTGTGTGGTTGACTAGCAAGGTCATAAGTTTATTAGCTCTAACTAAGAGCAATTTTACAATCTTGCAACTCCATACATAGAGAGCTCTAGGTCGCTATTGAAGGTTTCCCTTTCATGGATTTCTTTTGATGTAATGACTTAGAGAAGTGCACTACTTTTGTGTGTACATTTCTAGCGCCCACTTTGAAAAACGAGCACCCATTTTTGAAATTTTTTTGCAAACGGTATTGAAAATTGAAGTGTGATATATCATTGGAAAGGTCTTTTTGAGCCTAATCCAACCATGCTAGTTTCATTCTCATATTTTACCATTTGATTAGCTATTTTACTTGCAGATTATTTGATTTTTGATTTTGCTAACTTTGTGGGTTTAACAAGTTGTGGTTGTAGGTGCCTCTTACTTGAAATATTTTGCCAAAAGAACACATGTCAAATCTTCAAATGCATAAGGACTACTAATGGTTTTTGTAGGGCTGCCCAAAACATAAAAACCCAATCAAGTGCTTATTTTTATTTTCATTTCAAGTGCGGCATTTACTAGTTGTTTCCTTTAGTAGGCACATAATATCTTGTGAAAGGAATTTTGAGGTGGTAGGAGAAGTATGCTCTTCACCCTTGTGGTGAACCAGAAAATCTTGACCCATCTTAAGATTTTGGAAACAAGAGGGTAATTGAACTTTGCTTGGTGTGTTTGGGAGAAAACTTTTGGGATAAAAGGAGTATGCTCTTCACCCTTGTGATGGAACAAAATCCTTGAATCTCATAAGTTGATCCAATTTTTGTTTAGATTGTTAGAATCTTTTAGCAGGCTTTCTCTTGAGCAATCAAGAGGAATGACCCAAGTGGGGACAAGCTTATTGCCGGCTATTCCAACCCACTATAAACTCAAGGCTATCAAGGACACAAAACTTTGGTAGACGTAGTGCTTGTCTTCGCTTGATGTGAGTACTTGTGGGATTGTGACCATGAGGAAAATATTGAGCAAGAATGCTTAAGGTACTCTTTAGGCCGCGAGGTCCGTTACTTGCCGCAAGGTAAAGAGTCCCTTTGGGGAGCAAGAGGGGTACTACGAACGAAAACCCTTATTAAGAACCATAGTTAGAAGCCACCCTATTTTGCCGCTTAGCTTCTTGGTGCAAGGATTGATCCAAGTAGAATAACCTGGATCACCTCAAGATACTCACCATATGTGTTCATTTGGTTGTGTCATTGACACTTCCATGACAAAGCCAACATCTATTGTGGGTAACCACTTTGTGTGAGGCGAAGGGACATCAAGTTGTGGGTCAAGTTGATAAGTAATGAGCCTTGACTTTCTAGGATAGATATTTCTTGAAGTGTCTTCGATTGTGTAATACCAATGTTAACGTTCTTAAACATTCAAACAATCGGTAGTATTCCTAGGGTGCTTTTCTATTTTGATATCACAAGTGTTTATCTTGGCAAGGTTGCTTTTGCCCTTGTTTCAAGTGTTTTAAGACATGTTTGATCCCTTACTATTTGCAAACCTGTCGAATTTCTGCCGATATTGTGATTGAGTTCGAAAACATCAACCTTTAGATTGAAAATTTTGATCAAACAGACCTGAAAATGCACATTTCACACAATTCTGGTCAAGTGTCATACAAACTAGCAACAATATCACTTGCTTTGAGAAGAAATATCGTGCGATAGTTCGTTCCTTCTGGACTATTGCCCGACTTGCCTGGAGTTTATCGCCTGGATATTGTGAGGTCTATCACCTGGTGAAAGGTGAAGTATCACCTCAGTAAGGAGTGTCGCTTGGTTAGCCTGGAAAGTGTCACCTGAGAATTCTTTTCTATATACCTGGTTTTAGTTGTTTTGCAGTTGCTTCTAGGCTAGGTCTCTAGGAAGGTAACTTATCTTGCCGCTGGAAGCCTGTCTTTACTCTAAATTTCTATTTTTAGCCCTCTAGGGGTAGTGTCATTTGATTTACCAAGTCACCTCGGGAAGAGTTGTCAAGTTAGAAGATTATTCCTGTTGAAAAAGTACATCTCTGGAGTTGTTAGTAACATTCTTGGAGAATTTTAGTACTCTTTTTTGTCCAAATCATTTCCATTCAACTTCAATTTTAATTATACAATTTGGCTAAGTCCATCCTCCTAGTTCAAATGTGCAAGGATATTGATCCTTTGATTTAAGCACCTCTTTGATAGCGTTGGTAACGCCTTTTGCAATTTCTATCTTACCATCTCTTTCTTTTGGACATTGGAGAACTTTGATTATCCTAGTTTGGTGTTGACACTTTGAGAGGTCACCTTATCATCAAGAATCCTTTTCTTTCATGTTAGTTACAACAAGGTACCAAGTGAATCAAGGGAAACGACCCCCGGTTGCCTTTAATTAGTTACTCTTAGTTAAGACTCGTCAACAATGAAAGGGAAAAGAGCCTATTTTTGACCAATCCCCTAAGAGTGAGTCTGAGGTTTGTTTTGACCCAAAGAGTAATCCTAGCGAATTGAGTACCTCTGTAGCACATTTTTCATCAAATATGGACATGAGTTATACCTTGACCAAACAACAAAGGGAAATAATAGACCAATCACTTGGTGACATTTTTCAGAGACATAGGAGAAACATGTCATTCGAAGATGGAAATCAACCTGATTCACCTCCTATTAATTCAAGATATCTAGATGCTCATCAACGAGCCGAAAGACATTATCCACAAGCTCATCAAGATGCATGATCACAACATGAGGACCAAAAAAATGCATCTAGTGAAGCTCATGTCAATGATTGGTACAAACATTCAAGACCAAGTTCCTCGCTAAACACAACTTCGAGATATATAAGTGAGAGGCTAAAAAGAATTGAGCGGGAAAAACAAGCTGCAGAAAATGAATGAGCTGCAAAAGAAGAAAAACTTAGGCTCCTAGAAGAGGAACAACAAGCCTTGTTGGACATAGAGAGAAAAGCATTCCAAGAGGAACAAGATAGGATATTGGCCCAACAACTCAACAATTAATTTAACAACAGGGGTACCAACAATGGAACCAAATCTCCACCATCTACTCCCTCAGCAACTCCAAGAAGTAGAAGAAGGTCAAGGACCCTGTCAAGATCACCTAGTCCTAGAGGAAGAAGGACTTCTCGACATGCACATTATAGGGGAAATACACCTCCTAGACTTTCAAGACAACCCTCCCAACGAGCTCATCATGACTCTCAACATGGAGGAAGTAATGCCAACCTTGATACTATTGATTTCATGACAATACAACAAGAACCACTATTCCAACAATATGTGGAGAAGTATGTTGAGAAAAATAAGGATCAATTCTTGGAAAGATTGATCAACAAGGGTGCAAGGGTCCCATACAACTTTGATGTGGATAAAAAAATTAAGAAGCAAAACCCTTCAACTGATGAGGTGATTAAGAAGATGCAAAAGATTATGGAGAAAATGATGGCTCCAAAGAATACCTTCAACTTGGACTCCATATGTCCCAATCCCATTGACAAGAGTGTGGTTATGGTAGATTTTCCTAGAAAGGTTGAAATTCCCACATATGACAAATATGATGGTAGTGGTGACCCCCATGACCATGTACGACAGTTCTATATCATGAGCTTTGAATTTCATCATGAGGACTCCTACCTTATGAGATTATTCCCAAGGAGCCTTAAATGCCAAGCTATGGAGTGGTTTACTAACCTTACCCCTCCTGTTAAAACCTTCAAAGAACTTGTCCAAAGGTTTGTGCAACACTTTGTATATAATCTATCAAGGTCAGTTACCATGCTTGATTTGTGCAAACTAAAACAAAATTAGGGGGAACCCTTTGTGACATTTTTACAAAGGTGGAGATGCTTATGCTCCAAATATTCTAGGACCATCCCTGAGGAAGAAAGGATTGATATAATTGTGAGCAATCTAGTGTCAAAATTAAGATATGAAGTTAGAAAAATGTTCTTTAATTCTTTTGACACTATGGTAGAAACTGCGTGTCGCATCGAGGATGTTCTAAAAGAACAAGGTATTTTGGCCAAACAAAGTAACAACAACAATGACTCAAACAATAACAATAACAATAAGGATAAGAAGAACTCATATTGGAACAAAAATAAGCAAGTAGTCAATGACGGAGTTGTTGACTCTCCACAACCTAAGGAACAAGGAGTTCTTAATCTATCTAATGTAGCTCAAGCTATGAAGCTGTAGACATCCTTAGATCATCAAGAGCACAAGCCCAAGTATCAAGATAAATCTAAGTTAGGAAAGAGGCAATTCACTAAGCTTGGAGACTCTTATGCAGATATTTTTAAGACCTTGATTGCTCATAATTTGGCACAACCTCAGGATCCTACAAAGTTTCGCATACCGGATCCTCAACCTTATTGGTGGAATGAGAAAGCTTACTGTGTATACCACAATGGGATTGGACATGACATTGAAAATTGTTTTAAACTTAAGCATCTTGTTCAAGACCTTATTGAGACTGGCAAATTACAGGTTGATGGGTTGACCACCAATGCAAACCACAAGGCCTTTAAGGAGCCCTTGCCTAAGTATGAGAAGGGGGAGACTTCCAAAAACAAGAATGGCAAGGCCGCTATCAATTATACCTATACAGCTACAGAAAATGTCATCAATATGCTTGAAGTTGTGGACAATGATGTCAACATGATGAGGGGGAAAGATCCCTATGGTTATGATGCAAACTCACCTCCCATATTTGATGAAGAACCCGTTGTTGTGCTTAGGGGTCCTCAATCTTGAAGATCATCTCAGCCTCTCAATGCTGTTACTAGGAGTCAGTCCCAAGGTCCTATTATCATTAGAGGTCCTAATTCTAGCAAATCCAAGCAACCAGTGTCCAAAAGTGTTCCTCCCAAGTTTGCAGTTGGCCTTGATATGAGTTACAACCTTGTTGATCAATTACAGTGATCGCCAGCACAAATTTCCATTTTTGAGCTCTTAGAATTATCTCCTAGACACAGGAGTGTCTTTGAGGATGCCTTGTGAGCCGCCAATGTTCCTAATGACATAGATGTCGATCAATTCCAGAACATGGTCAATCACCTTGCTAGCACTCATTACCTCACATTTTTAGAAGAAGACGATAAAGCATTAAGTCATCCGCACAATTTGGCCCTTCATATCGAGGTCATGATCCATAAAACCCATGTTAGGCATGTGTTAATAGATGGGGGTGCTAGGCTTAATATTTGTTCTTTGAGTCTATTGAAAGCTTTGGGATATTCTGAGAAAATAATTGACATTAGGAAGAAGATCACAATTAAAGCCTATGATGAAGCAGAGCGAAGCTCTAAGGGATTGGCTGTTCTTCCTGTTAGGATCGGTCCTATGGAAAAGGACATTTTGTTCCAGATTGTTGATGCTGGACCTTTGGCATATAATATCTTGTTGGGTAGGCCATGGATTCATGACATGCAAGTAGTGCCGTCTACCTACCACCAATATGTTAAGTTCCCTTACAATGGAGTTGAAGTATGCATACCAGGGGATAGCACATTATCTGTTAATGCGATTTCAGTTGGCTCTCATGTCCCTTTGAATAGAGAGGCTGATAATTTTGATGTAGCTTTTGAGCAGTGTAAGAGTAAGTTTAAGTCCATAGACCTTGGCATGGGAGACTACCAAATGGATTCCTTCACAAAAATTCCAATCTTGCCTAGGTCTTATGGAAAACCTTCACTTGAGAAGAAACCTTCATCCTCAGCTATGACCTTGTTTGGAAAGTTTGTAGAATCCTCAGTACCTATTCATGAGGAGAAAGAGGAGGTAGCCATTAGAGATTGGATTTATAGAGAGGAAAAGTATCAACACAATGAGAATTTTGCGCCGTCTCCTAAAACCTACGGGAGAGGGTATACTTTGGTTAAAAACATGGGCTACCCAGGTCATGGCCCTCTCAGTCAGAGGTTAGATGCCAAGGCTGAACCACTCAACCATGCTCTTTTTGGTCATAGGACTAAGTCAACAGTTGGCGTAGGCTTTGATCATGAAAAGAAGACAAGTGTCCCTATCCTAGCTACAATGGATAGTGACAATGACTCAAATTATACACCCAATCTTCAAAACCAGCTAGACATGATTGATGATTGGGTGCCTTCCACCAATCTCCTTTGGGGGGATTCAGATGATTTAGTAGCTTAAAATATAGACACCAGAGAAGGTGATACCCTTCACAATCTCAAAGCTTCTACACCAAGGCATCCCAAGCCTTCTTGGTCTAAACATCCTAGCAGAGATTCAGAAACATATTCGCATGAGTTCGAGTGGGACTCGCTTTCAGATGGAACAGTTGATTTGGACATGGATGTTGTCCATACCTATAGTACTCAACCCAATGTGACCAACGAGCCTAGTGTAGGACTAGAGGATTGGACTCCTCAAGTTGCCTTTGTGGACGACGCTTCATTTGGTAGGACAAGTCCTAGTTCAGGTATCTTAGAAGGAGACTTGACAGATCCTAACTGTGTGATCACCAAGGATAATGCCTTTCGTATCAATAATGTTGAACTAGTCATTGACCTACCCCTCGTAAACTATCATTTGATTGATTGGTCACAACTTTGTCAAGAGCCTCAGCTCCTCACTTTTCACAATGACTATGAGATAGCCTGCTACTTGAATGCTCTTGAACCCGTAGTCTCTTCCACTAGTGAACCTACAACGAGTATGATGGAGCCACATATTAAGTACCTCAGTCAAAAAATAAAAGAAACAAAACAAAAGAAAAATGGTTATGATGGTGAAAACTACTTTGTGGCAGTGTTAGAACCCAAAATAGTAAAAATAAAAGATGTATCCGAAGGTGAAAACCTCTTTGAGGTGCCTAAGGATGGGGTACTTAATAACCTGCCAAGTTATTTCCAAGACAGGTCATCAGTTCTTATTGAGCCTACACAACCAGTAAATTTGAATGCAGTAGAGGCTCCACAAGTAATACATCTAGCTCAGTCTCTGTCAGTGCAAGAAAAAGAGGCATACACAAAGTTCTTACAAAAGAAGAAAATCAATTTTTCTTGGACATATTTAGACATGCCAGGGCTTGACACTAATCTCATTATGCATCACTTATCTATAGCTCCAAGAATTAAACCAGTAAAATAAAGGCTGAGGAAAATGCATCCTCACATAGCTCTCCTTGTTAAGGCTAAATTAGAAAAGCTCTTAGGAGCAGGATTTATTAGAGCTATTGACTATGCCAAGTGGATCTCAAATATTGTTCTAGTTTCAAAACATGATGGGTCCATTCATGTATGCACAGACTTCAGAGATCTTACCAAAGCTTTCCCAAAGGATGACTTTCCACTCCCTAACATAGACATGATAGTGGACATGACTGCGGGCTATGAGATATACTCTTTAATGGATGGTTTTTCTCGTTATAACCAAATAAAAATAGCTCCTGAGGATCAAGAAAAGACAGCCTTCACATGTGCATGGGGAACCTATTGTTGGAACGTCATGCCATTTGGATTAAAAAATGTAGGAGCCACATACCAAAGAGCTATGACCATAATATTTCATGATATGATGCATAAAAACATGGAGGATTATGTGGATGATACCTTGGACAAGTCTAAGCAAAGGGATACACACCTAGAAGATTTGGAAGTAATTCTAGATCGAATGGAACAGTTTCAGTTAAGATTGAATCCGAAAAAGTGTGCATTTGGGGTTACCTCAGGTAAACTTCTAGGATTCATAATTTCAGCCAAAGGAATAGAGGTGGATCCCGGAAAGGTTCAAGCTATATTAGATATGCCACCTCCCAAGAACATTAGTCAGATGAGAAGTCTTCAAGGATGACTCCAATCCATACAGAGGTTTATTTCATATCTTGCAAATAGAGCACAACCATTCAAAAAGACATTGCATAAGGGAGCCACATGTGCTTGGAATGAGGATTGCCAAACGAGCCTAGATCAAATAAATTAATACTTGGCTAATCCTCCAATTTTAATGCCTCCTATCCCAGGAAAACCATTAATTTTGTACATCTCAGTGACATAATCTTCCTTGGGGGCATTGTTGGCTCAACTTGATGATACTAGGAAGGAAAGAGCCATCTACTACATTAGTCGTACTCTAGTATCTTATGAGATCAATTATAATAGTATTGAAAAGTCTTGTCTTGCAGTAGTGTTTGCTTCCCAAAAGTTGTGACACTACATGCTTTCCCATACTATACATCTTGTTGCAAAAATTGATCCTCTTAAGTATTTTCTTAGTAAGGCTGCTCTCACGGGTAGACTTGCTAAGTGGATGATGATTTTGTCAGAGTTTGATATAGAGTACATTGAGCGTAAGGCTATAAAGGGGCAAGCTATTGCAGATCAACTTGCTGATTTCCTAGTCAAGGATAGCGTGCCTATTCAAGTGGAATTCCCAGATGATCATATCATGTACATGACCACGCGTACCTGGAAAATGTTCTTTGATGGCTCAAATATGCAAAATGGATCAGGAGCTAGAGTATTATTTATTTCTCCTCATGGGTACAACATACCTAAGTCTTACAAACTTTTGTTTCCATGCACAAATAATATTACAGAATATAAGGCTCTAACCAATGGACTGAAGATGGCTATAGAGTGGAATATAATAGAGTTACATGTCTTTGGGGATTCACAATTAATTATCAACCAAGTAAATGAAGAGTACCAAACTAAAGATGATAAGCTGATACCTTACAAAAAGATGGTTGATTCATTACAACATTACTTCACATTTGTGACATTTCAACAGATCCCTAGAGCAGAAAACAAGGTAGCAGATGCTATGGCTACACTAGCTTCACTCCTTCAATTGGAACAACATGAATCAAGATTTGAATTCCTGGTGGAAGAACTACATCACCCCATTTTTGACTCCTCAGACAACCATGTCATTTGTACCTTGGTTAGCTATGACTCATCCCGCTATGGTGCTATTTACTCATACCTCCGCGATGGCATTATCCCTGACACCTTCAACTATTCTGAAAGAAGAAACCTTGTCCATAACGCCTCTCGCCACACCCTTATCTTTGGTGATCTGTATAGGAGGGGTTTAGATGGGACACTTCTTAGGTGCTTGGAAAAGGATGAGTCTGACCAGGCGTTAGTTGACATTCACGAGGGCATTTGTGGAGGACATTCTAATGGTCTTACCATGGTCCAAAGGTTGCTCAGGGTGGGGTATTATTGGCCTATAATGCAGATGGATGCTATAGATTTTGCCAAGTCTTGTGAAAAGTGTTAGAAACATGGAAACCTGATTCATGCTCCGGGTAGGGGGCTTATTCCTTCTATTTCTCATTGGCTATTTTAGCATTGGGCCTTTGACCTTGTTGGGCAGATTCATCCCAACTCATTAACTGGACATAAATTGATTATTACTGCTATTGACTACTTTACCAAATGGGTAGAAGCCATTCCATTGTCTATTGCTTCAGGAAAGACAATCTCTTTGTTCATATTGAATCACATCATCTGTCAGTTTGGGATACCTTTTGAGATAATCACTGACAATGGAGGTCAGTTAAAAAACAAGGACCTTACACACCTCTACAAGAAATTCAAGATAAAATAGCATTGGTCCTCCATTTAATTCCCACAAGGAAATGGACAAGTAGAGGCTTCTAATAAAACCATTCTTAAGATTCTCCATAGAACAGTTCACAAGAATGGTAGGGATTGGCACTTACAGATCAATCTAGCCTTATGGGCTTACAGAATGAGTATACGTACTCCCACAGGGGCTACTCCTTTTTCCCTCACTTATGGCACTGGAGCAGTATTACCTTTAGAAGTAGAGATCCCTTCACTTAGAGTTTCTCTCAAATGTTTAATAACAGATGATGATTATCGTGCCATGAGGTTATAAGACTTAGAACTTCTAGATGAGAAGTGTAGGGCCTCATTTGATCATATGAGAGTGTATCAAAAGCGTATGTCAAAGGTATTCAACAAGAAGGTTCACCCTAGAGAGTTTCAAGTAGGTGATCTTGTTTTGCGAGAGAATCCTAAGAATCAACAAAATAGAGAACAAAAGGGTAAGTTCAAACCTAATTGGCTTGGGCCATATGTCATCACAACTGCTTTTGGGACAGGTGCTTACTTGTTATCTGATGAGGATGGAGAACAACTCCCTGATCCCATCAATGTTTTACAGCTCAAGAAGTTCTATCCATGATGCTTATTCAGTCTGGGGGCATCCTTTGTACATATTTTATGATCTTGAGAAAAATCCAAAAAAATTCATATATGATGCTGAAAAAATCCTAAAAAGCATATAAAGTCTTGAAAAAATATAAAAAAATAAAAATAAAATTTTAAATATTTAAAAAAATAGAAAAAGTGCCTTGGTGAAAACCTGGAAACAGGTGCCTTGGTAGCAAAAATACAAAAAAATTGAAAAAATAAAAAAAATCTCCAAGTGGTGAAAACCTGGAAATAGGCGCTACTTGAGGCCTTTTGCACCCTTGTCTCTTAGCATGCATCCTTGAAACTTAGCCATTCTCCATCATGCCTTGACCTTATTTGACTTGGTCTGGAATTGGTCTTTATTTTTGTCTAGGGGGCATACCTGTTAGCATAGGTCCTTTAGGTGCGTTTGTCTCTTGGGGCATTTCACAAACAGGTGTTTTTCAACACCACTCCAAACTATATTTTTCAACACTACCCTAGTGTCGAGTGTTTCTCAACACTTATCAGATGTCTTACCCACCAGTCTAAGTATGATGCGATATTGCTCATTAGCAAATTTGATACTCAAAGTTTGACTCTATGATCAAACACACACACACTTAAACAATCAACTCAATTGAGATATGTTGACTTTATTTTTCTTTGTGTGTTGTCTATGAGGATTTCTTTGATGAGTGGTCTCTCCTTGAGAAGTTTTTGATGATGCATAGCTAGAAGACTGAGGGTATGAGAACATGTTTTATTTCTTTATCTGCTTGTGGGTATATTTCGTTGATCCTAACTGTCATGAGCATTTATGCTGGTCTTACTTGACACTAGGGATTGACAAGGTATTATCCTTAATTGTTTGTGCAAGTGCATACTTCTAGCCATCTTGACTTTCCTCATGTCTCGATGTGAGTATAATCTTGCCATAACAAACTTAGGTAATCTCACTGCACTAGCCATCTTGACCTACATGTCTTTGGTGCCTAGGTGGGAGTCCCACATCTCTATCTGATATAGATTATATTCATATACCCATAGTCATACTAGTGTGTATTGTATGATCTTACGATGCTACTAATAATGCTCGATGATGATAATTAGATGTCTATAAGTGTTGTGACCTTGCAAGTTAACCACTTTCATAGTAGCTTGCATTTCTAGGTTCATTTTAGATTAGTTTTGCATTCGCATATGGAGAGAGCTCTCCTTTTCATCATTCATGGACTAGTCAGTCAACTGCGCTCATTCTTCCCATTCTTCATCATGTCTTTCGCATCTTGTCTTTCATATCACATCCTTTTCACCCCTTATAGAGCATTTTGACTTTTTGACCTAATTTTCAAAACACCTCGAAATTGCACAAAAATTGCAGCTCTAGCTAATTTCGACATCCTAGATCCATTTTCAGACTCGAAATCAAAATCCGAGTTAATCTTGATAGTCAAAATTGCATTTCAAATTTTCCCCCTCTTCTGCGCAGTTGGCTAACCATTTGAGGCCTGATCCTTCGATCTTCGCTGGGGCATCTTCATTCTTTCACCCCCATCTCTTTCAAACTCCTAGTCTTTCATTCATTTTCATTCGCTTCATCTCTCTGAGGTTTTGACTTCATCTTTATCCTATATCCTTTTCAGTCAAACCTAGTCACTGGGGAATGTTTTCAATGCCTAATGGTTATCTTGTTATCCTTTATCTTCGATTATGATTTCATTATGATTTAATCATCTTTTATCAATCTACTGTTCTCCTCTACCTGATTTCAACTTCAATTCCGAGGGGGCAGTACTTATTGGATTTAATCCTTGATTTTCTTGATTCAGCTATCTTTTTATGAGTTTTCACTCAGCTTGAGATTTTTATCTCTTATTTTGGATGTGATCCCAAAATGAACTCATGTCCAGAATATTTTGTTTATTTTTGTCCAGGTGTGTTCCCAAAATGAACACACATCTGAGTTGTTTTGTGATCCCAAAATGAACTCACATTTCAATTCTTCTTTGACTGCATGTGATCTTGAAATGATCACACATTAGTCAAAGAGGGGCAAATGTATGCACCCTAAAATGGTCACCTAGACTTTGGGCCCCCATTCAACAATTTATCAAATTCCTGAATCAATATTTTCAAAAATAAATATTTTATCAATTATATCAATTTCCTTGATCAAATCATATTTTATCATTTTCGATTATTTTCCTTGGGCTAACCATTTTATCTTAAAGTATTTATTTATTTAAAAGGAATATTTCCTCCCCTTTTATTAAATAAAAAGCCCCCACCTTTTCCTCTTATCCTAAGTTGCACAAATAAAGCATTATTCTTATTTTATAAAAAGAGAAAATCACTTTTTGTCTCATATGGACACAAAAGTCAACTCTTATTTTCTCATTGGAGGATATTTGTGCACATGGATTGCCCCTCTTTGAAGCTCCACCCTTGATTAAGTCTTTTGCCTCTTAATCTCCATGGTCCATTCCTTTTCATTTCTTATAAAAGGAGAGCTCTCTTCCTCATTTGCATATCCATCTCTTTTATGCTAATGTTATGCTGTAGGTTTTCTAGGTCATTTGGAGCTCTTTGAAGACATTCTTGCATTCAAGCTTTGAAGACATTGTTGTTGCATTTCATTTAGCTTGCTTTCTTGCTTTCATAGTTGCATAATCATGGCATTCTTAGTATAGACTCTCTTTATGCTATAGATTAATCTCACATAGTCTAATTAGGAGGGTTTGTAAGACTTGTACTTTCCTTTCATAGCATAGTTTGCACTTTCATTTTCATAGACTAGTTTGCATCTTCAAACTTAGCTTACTTGCATTTCATTTCATTTGATTCTTTGGGGATATTGGCACTCTTTCCCTTGTCTTCAATTGTGGAATCTCTCATTGTGTGGTTGACTAGCAAGGTCATAAGTTTATTAGCTCTAGCTGATAGTAATTTTACAATCTTGCAACTCTATACATAGAGAGCTCTAGGTCGCTATTGAAGGTTTTCCTTTCATGGATTTCCTTTGATATAATGACTTAGAGAAGTGCAATACTTTTGTGTGTACACCAAGAAACTATAAAACAAGTATGAATCGATTCCTCACATGAAGAAGAATAACATACTGCAAACCCATAATCCCGAATGCCAAGTAGAGCCATCAAACCAGCACTAAGAAAACCATGGTGGCGGCCTCAGCTTAGGGTAAGATCAAAAATAATATGCAAAGTGAAAGCTCGAATACGATAATGAATCATAACTTAACAAAAATGTATAATGATTCACGTCCACCATGTTAACATGACATGTGGTGGCATTATTACCAAATGTTGACAACCACGGTCAACTGAAAAACATAATCATAACTCAACAGTAACCTCTAGTTACCGCACGTAATCTACAATGCTAGCTAGAGTATGAAACACTATACTCAGCAATGCTAGTTGGTCAAAACATATGCATCAAGGAAAAATATCTAACAATCCCCCCCATTTTTCCTTGAGGCAAAACAAATACAAATTGTCATAAATCAAAGAAGCAATGAACATCAGAATGCTGAACAACAAACTACATCACTGAGAGATCTGAATACCAAAATGTAGTTTTTACTGAAAGAGCTGAATGGAAATATCTAAAAAATCTACACTATAAACACCATGAAGAATGAAACACTGATAATGAAACACTGATAACCAACCAGAATGAACCAAACCTGAACCAGACCATGAAGAATGCTGAATGAAACTAAACCATGAAAAAACACTGATCAATAAAACATACTGCCTGAAACCCACATATCTCCCCCATTTTGCATCAAGGACACAAAAGACTGCTTGAAAATAGACTGTGAAGAGGAAGCAGTAACCTCTCCCAGACTCCCCCATAAGGGAAAAACTCAATGTAGTAGAGAAAGAGAGACAACTCCCAACTGAGTGCGGAGCTGTTCAAAAGAGGCTCGGGGAAGAGCTTTAGTAAAAATATCTGCCACATTATCACACATGATAGAGATGGGTTTAGGAACCTAAATACCAAGATCAGATAATTGATATGTCATCCAAATCAATTGAGTACAAGAAGTAGTGGCTGCAACATACTCAAACTCACAAGTAGACAAAGTAACACAATCCTATTTCTTACTATGCTAGGCAACCAAACAAGGACCTAAGAAAAATGCAGCACCACTGGTGCTCTTTTTATCATCTGAACCACCCCAATCTAAATCAGTATAGCCAATTAAAGTGAAATCATTAGTATGAGGATACCACAATCCAAAATTAAGAGTACCTTGGATGTACTTAAAAATTCAGACAACAGCATTAAGATGTGACTATTTTGGAGCAGATTGAAATCGTGAGACAAGACAAACAGCTTACATCAAATTTGGTCTGGATGTAGTAAGATATAACAGATTACCAATCATAGACCTGTAATAAGTCTGATCCACTGAAGGTGAATCATCATCTTTAGTAAGTTTGCACCCTGTTTCCATAGGTGTGCTAATAGGTTTACAATCTGCCATATTAAACTTCTTTAACATTTCTTTTGCATATTTTGATTGTAACATAAACAGACCATGTTTAAGTTGAGTTACTTGAAGACCAAGAAAAAATGTCAACTTGCCTAAAAGAGACATCTCAAATTCTGATGCCATGATATCAGAAAAATGCTTTGACAATGCATCATTAGTAGAACCAAAAATAATATCATCAACATAAACTTCCACAGCTAGGATATCTCCATTAACATTTTTAATATACAAAGTGCTGTCTGCACGTCCTCGTGTAAAATCATTTTCTATAAGATGCTTATCAAGTGTAGAATACCAAGCTCGAGGAGCTTGTTTTAAGCCATATAATACCTTTTTAAGATGATATACATAATCAAGTTTATCTGATGATTTAAAACCTTCTGGTTGTTCCATGTATACTTCTTCATCAAGATATCCATTTAAAAAAGAAGTTTTGACATCCATTTGATAAACAATGAATTTTTTATAACTAGCATATGCAAGGAAAATTCTAATGGATTCTAACCTCACAACTGGTGCAAATGTCTCACCAAAATCAATACCTTCCTATTGAGCGTAACCTTTACACACAAATCTGGCTTTATTCGTTATTACTTTGCCATCTTCATTTAGCTTATTTCTAAAAATCCATTTCCCACCTATAAAATTCTTGTTATCAGGTCTAGTGACAAGTTCCCAAGTCTATTTTTTCTCAATTTGATTTATTTCATCTGTCATAGTATTTACCCAGCAAGGTTCAGACAAGGCTTCGGTTACAGTTTTTGGCTCAAAATTTGACAATAAACATAGATGTTCTGCAATGTGATCATGTTCATCCATTTTTGCTTTTCTCCTAGTTAGTATTCCTCCTTCTACATACCCAATTACCTGAGATTCAGGATGCCTTTTTGCTATGATTCTAGATGGTGTTTTCAAAGGAATTTTTGACTCTTGAGAGTCTACACACTGTTCTTGATCAGAATGACCAGTATGTTCTTGATTATCACTGTTAGACATATTATGTTCACAAGGCACATATTCTTTTCTTTTCAGAGACTCTTCATCAACACAACTTATATTTTCATTATATAAGAAAGAACTTTCATCAAATATGTAATTAATTGCTTCAATGACTTTATTCAGCCTTGTATTAAAACATTTGAAAGCTTTGCTTTGTGTAGAATACTCTAGAAAAATACCTTCATCGAACCTTGAATTGAAACTGTCTAACAAGTCATTGTCCTTCTTAATGAAACACTTACAGCCAAATATTTTAAAATTCTTAACATTAGCTATTTTTCCATACCATAATTCATAAGGAGTATACGCTGTTCTAACTCTGACTTGAGCTCTGTTCAAAATATGTACAGTTGTATGAACAACTTCTTTCCAGAACTTATTAGGTAACTTTGCCTCATTCAACATAGTTCTAGCCATTTCCTTTACTATCCTATTTTTTTGTCCAACAACACCTTTTTGTTGAGGTGTTCGAGTAGTTGAAAATTGCCTCTTAATACCATGTTTTTCACAATACTCGACAAATTCTTGAGAGGTGAATTCTCCACCTCTGTCAAACCGTAAGAATTTTAGCTTAAGCTCTGTTTCTCGTTCTACCATTTTCTTGAATATTTTGAAGCGTGAGAAAGCCTTAGATTTATGTTTCAAGAAGGTTACCCAGACCATCCTAGAATAGTCATCTACAAATAACATGAAGTATCTTTCACCATTTAGTGATGGTGTTTTTGTAGGACCACATAAATATGTATGAACAATTTCTAGAGGCCTATTAGACATGTACTCCTTAGTTTTGAATGAAATTCTGGTTTGTTTACCTTTAACACATTCTTCACAAATTTTATCAGGTTTGCTAATTAGAGGTAAACCTCTAACCTTTTTATTTTTGCTGATCCTAGCAAGATTGTCAAAATTTAGGTGACCCAGTCGCTTATGCCATAACCAATTCTCTTCTACTTGACTTACAAGACAAGTATTAATCAAAGAAGATTCCTTTACAGTAGAATCAATTAGATTATACAAATTTCCTCCTGTTCTTAGACCATTAGCAACAACTTTGTTCTTACTTTTAATAGAACATCCTTTAGCACTGAAGGAAATTGAATAACCACTATCACAAAGTTGACTAACACTTAGAAGATTGTGTTTTAGTCCTTCTACATAATAGACATCATGAATAGGTGTATCTGTATTAAGGACTATTGTACCACATCCAGTGATATATGCACCTGATTTATCACCAAATCAAACAAACCCACCATCAAATTCTTCTAGATCCTTAAACTTGCTTTTGCAGCCTGTCATATGATGAGAACAGCCGCTATCCAAAACCCAAGAAGCTGGTTTATGGATAAACAGAGCTGTTTCAATGATCAAGGACTTTTCAATGTGTTTCCATACTTGTTTTGATTTCAAATTAAGCTTACACTGATTGGCAAAGTGTCCATAATGAAAACACTTAAAACATCTGATTAGATTCTTGAAATCACATTTTTGTCTATTTATCTTACAGTTGAACGCTTTATGACCAAAAATATTGCAGTTAAAACAATAACCTTTGAAATAACTCAACCTTTGCTTTGAACTTTTAGCTTGTTTAATCTATTTTTGCAACATAACAAGTTCCTTGTCTTTTTCAACAAGGGTTTGTTTTTTCTCTTCTATAGCTTGATTTGCTGTTTCTAAATTAGTTTTTAGAGTTCTATTTTCTTTTTCAAAATCTGATACCAATTTCTTGTGCTTCTTAAGTTCTTGTAAAGAACAAAGAAGTTCTTTTTCAAGATCAATATCTCCATCTGAATCAGATGAAGATTCTTCTTTTATGGTTTCAGAAATATTAGTAATTTTTTCCATAAAAGATACCTCTCCTTCTTCAGAATTGCTTGATTCTTCGCTAGAATCCTCTTTTGATAACAAACTTTTCTTTTTGAAATTCTTGAACCTCTGATTCTGATTCTAGGGTTTCCTTCTAGAATATTTTTCTGTTTTCTCATTATTGTTATCTAAATCAACACAGGGACATTTTGTAGCAAAATGTCCTAGTTGACCACAACTAAAACATTTAGGTTTGCCTTGATACTTCTTCCTCATTTTCTGAACTAATAAAGCTTCTAGAGCACTAGTTAAATTTGTATTGCTTTCTTCTAGTTTCTCAGCCTTAAAGGCTGTTTCTTTTGACGTAGAGGCAACTTGATTGTTGATTCTCATTTCATAATCAGTCAAAGTTCCTTGTAGTTGGTGTAAGGTCATTTTTGAAATTTTTTTCTTTTCTTCTAAGGTTGAAATCTTAGTTTCAAATTTAGGTAGAATTTTTCTAACAACCTTTGAAATAATGTCATGTTCTTCAATATTCTCTCCTAGGCCTTTTCTAGCATTAACAACTTCATCAACACAAAAAAATCCGCTATACTTTCTTCCTCATTCATCTTCAAGTTATCAAACTGATTTTTTAACGTTATCAATTTTGATTCTTTTACTTTCTCATCTCCTTGATAAATAGTTTCTAACTTATTCCAAATATCATTTGCAGATTTATAGTACATAACTTTAACAAACACATCTTTGGTAAGACCACATAAAATAGAAAACTTTGCTCTCTTATCAAGTTCATATTTAGTTTTTTCAGCTGAATCTATAGGAACTGTAGAAGGAACAACATATTTATTTTCAACTACTTCCCACATGTTAATATCTAAAGAGCTGATAAAGGTTTCCATTCTAACTCTCCAAAACACATAATCACTGCCATCAAACAATGGAGCTCTGCTCAGAGATGCACCCTCTGCTTGATCCATTTAACTTCCAAAAATCCCTAGATAATCCCTATAGAGATAGGGACCCTAGCTCTGATACCACTTGTTGGAAGTGGTGATAGTTCTTAAGGGGGGGGGGGGTGAATCAGGACTATATAAACTTTAATCAATCAAGCATAAAACTTGATTACAATTCTTTGTACAATATAGTTTTGCAGATTGATATGAATGAAATAGAATGTAAATAAGCAACTCACAAGACAACACAAAATTTTTCCAAGTGGGAAACCCTCAAAACCTTATGGTTTTATCACAGGGAGAAAACCCACTCCTATTGGACCTGTACTTTTATTGCAAAATACCCTTTTCATACAATAACAGCTCCTACTGCTTTCCTTGGCTTATAGCCTTTCACTTTCTTTTAAAAATGACTTGAAACCACATAGTTTATATATGTAATTGCATTCATTTATTCAACATACACCTTACATACAAAACTATATATAATAGAACACTCAATACAACTTTTATCTCTGAGAGTAATTCTTTTTCTCTCCTTTTTCGCATACATTCAAAACAACATGTTCCACCTTTTAAAATAGGAAGTATATGATTTTTCAAAGAATGAAATACCATTCAGAACTGATATTCAAAACTAATTTTATTGTTCCAACTGTAACTGAAAAACTATTCCAACCGATACTCAACTGATAATAGAAACAATTGTTCATATTAATAGTTGAATATATGTTACGAATGCATCTTTTCAAAGAAATCTATTTCATAACTGTTCTCATTAATAGTTGAAAGTATTTACAAACGCATCCTTTTTTTAAAAAACTATTTCATAACTGATGTAACCGAATAACTGAATCTGATGAATAACTGTTTCATAACTTGTTGGAAGTGGTGATAGTTCTGAGATGGGGGGGGGTGAATCAAGACTATATAAACTTTAATCAATCAAGCATAAAACCTGATTACAATTCTCTGTACAATATAGTTTTGCAGATTGATATGAATGAAACAGAATGTAAATAAGCAACTCACAAGACAACACAAATTTTTTTTCGAGTGGGAAACCCTCAAAACCTTATGGTTTTATCATAGGGAGAAAAACCACTCCTATTGAACCTGTACTTTTATTGCAAAATCTCAGTGAGTCAAGTGTTTAAGTGCATGTGTGTAGGTCATAGAATCAAACTTTGAGTATCACCTCTGCCAGTGGAAATATCACATCATTCTGGACTATAGGTAAACGTGTTGAAAAACACTTGACGCTAGGGTAGTGTTGAAAAACACTGTTGGAACCAAGAGGCCCAAGAAACCCGAATGCACAAAGAGACCCAAGATAAGCTAGAACAACGTATGCCCCCTAGACTAAGACAAGAGTCAATTCCAGGCTGGGAGAGGCAAAGTGGAAAGTGGAGTGGAGGAGCGCCACGCAAGAATGATAGACATAGGTGCAAGGGTCTCAAGTAGCACCTATTTCTAGGTTTTCACCACTCGATAGATTTTTTTTTAGGACTTTTTTCAATTTTTTTGTATTTTTGCTACCAAGGCACCTGTTTCCAGGTTTTCACCCAGGCACTTTTTCTATTTTTTTTGAATTTTTTGAAATTTTTTGATTTTTTTGGTGAGACATCAAAGCACCTATTGCTAGGTTTTCACTAGGATGCTTATTTTTTTAGTACTTTTTATGCTTTTTAAGATTTTTTCAGCATCATATATGAATTTTTTTGAGATTTTTTCAGGATCAATAAAATATATACAAAAAGCTCAAGAACCTTAGGCATAGAACTTCTACAATTGTAGAACATTGATAGGCTTGGTAAGCTCTGCTACCTTTGATGTAGATAACTAATAGGCCCCAGACCCAAATACTACTGTTGTGATGATAGAAGGCCCCAACCAGTTCGGCCAATAGTAACCAACCCTAAGCAATTTTTGAGCTAATGGAAGACCGGTAGAATGTGATCCACATATGCCATCATGGATTTCAGCTAGCACCTTTTCTAACTCCTCTATTTCTAGATACTTAAGGAGAGTTCCATCTAGACCCTTCTTATACAAGTCACCAAAGATGAGGAAAAAGTGTGAGGTATGGCGAAGGAGTTGGTGGTCCTCAGTGCGCGGTAGATATTCAAGAATAATTTGATCTGGTAGATATGAAAAGATAGTGGCATAGGGGGACGAATCTACAGGGGAAGTGTAGGAAAGATAAGGCAACTCTTCCACTAGGAATGCAAAGTATGATTCTTGTTCTTCCATTTGTAGAATGGATGCCAAAGTAGTCATGACATCAACTGCCTTGTTCTCAGATTTGTGCTTCTCAATATCAACCTTAACCAAAAATGCCATATGGGGAGGCATCTTTATGAGCTTTTTCTTGACAAGTTTTACCATTGGAATCATTTTCTCTATAAAGAATGCAGCAAATTGTTCTTGATTTGTAATCTTTTTAGGTTTGAATACCGCCACAATGTGGTTTTCACCATTTGACCATTGTTTTTTTCTTTTGATTGTATGACAAAGATACTTGATATCCGATTCCAACATGTTTGTTGCAAGTTCGCTGGTGGAAGAGATAGTAGGTTCAATGGCTATGAAATCTGAATGTATGAAGGAGAGTGGAGTGACAGGTGCAAGAGCATTTATGCGAGGGATGTCATCTTTGGTGACGAGAGAGGTTGAGCCTATAAGGTCATCTCCAAAAGTGTCAGGATCTAGATTTTTCATAGAAAGACTAGCGTGGTCCACTAAAGCAACACGCGGAACAAACTCGTTAGACCCTACATGAGACTCATCAACTATGTCAAGTTGGGCACTATAGGTATGAATCACATCAATGTCCATATCTACTATGGAAGATCCATCTGAGAGGGTATCCCATTCATATTCATTGGAATCTGTTGTTGAACTCTTTCTGGGATGTTTGCACCAAGAAGGTTTAAGACATCTAGAAGTAGAGGCACTTGTGTCATTGTTTGTGAGATTTTCTCTTTCTAGTAACCACTCAATATTCCTATGTTGTCTAGCTTTGGGATCAAATTCATTATCTCTAGACATAGAAGCTTCAGCTAAATCATTGTTAGGCATACATTCTCCTTCCCAAAGGAGTGAAGTAGAAGGAAGATCATCTCCCATTTGAGCCATAGTGTGTAGTGGTGACTCATCTTTATTTGTGTTTGAATCATTGATCATGGGAGCATTTGTAGAACAGCCAGGGAGGTCATCCTCGGCACCATATCTGAGACCTGTTGTATCCTTAGAGGGTCTTCCATTGGTATGACTTAAAGGCTCAACTAGGGTGTGCCCATTATCATTTATAGGTCCTTGACCTTGATAGCCCATTTGCTGCAAACATTTATAGCCTTTACCATAGCGCTTAGGGGAAATAGGAGTAGCAATTGTCATACTATCCTCTTCTTCTCTATAGATCCACTCTCAAACAGCTTGTTCTTCTCTTTTTGCTTCTAGAGGAACTGATGAAGGAACAAAGGTATCAAATATTTTCATAGCAGAAGTGGAAGGCTTCATCTTGTCAGAAGGTCTACCATATGATCTAGGAGAAGTAGGCATAGCAGCAAGAGAGTCTAGTGTGTATTCACCCATACCAATACTAATCATCTTTAATGTTTGTTTAGCCTCAATCAAGGATGCACTAGGATCATCAGAAGGTTTATTGTGAGGAACAAACGTCTCAGTAGTAACAAGAGTATTGATAGCAATAGTATGGTCTCCAGGAATCATAACTTCAGTGCCATTGTATGGAAATTTGACGCACTGATGATAAGTGGAAGGGACAACTTGCATGTCATGGATCCAAGGATGACCCAGAAGAATGTTATATGCAAGTGGGATGTCCAATAATTGGAACTAAATATCTTTCATGATAGGGCCCACTCAAATAGGTAGCGTGACAAGACCTTTGGAAGATCTTTCCACTTCATCGTAAGCTTTTATAGTAATCTTCTTCTTAGGATCTACAATAAATTCTGACAATCCCAACTGTTGCACCACATGAAAAGAAACACTATTTAACCCCGCACCATTGTCTATCAGGACTCGGCAGACTTGGGTGTGGTAGACTTGAACTTCAATGTGTAGAGCAAGATTATGGGGGTGACTAAGAGATACATCATCTTCTTCAGAGAAGGAGAGATAGTGGGGAGATGAGATATGGTTGACCATAGCCTGGAACCGATCCAGATCAATGTCATTAGGGACACATGCTCTATGTAGAGCTTCTTTAAGGATTTCTTTGTACGAAGGGGCTAATTGGAGCAACTCAAAAATGAATATTTGGGTTGGTGTCTATTGCAAGTGGTGGACAAGATCATAGCTAGAGGTGGCTGAAGGAGCCACTTGTTTGGAAGACAAGGTTTTCTTGGGATCAGGCGCAGTTTTAAGGATAATTTTGGCTTGCCCCCTAGTCACAACGTTTAGTGTCTCACTTTGAGAGGATGAACCATCCAATGTTTGCAAGACCAACTTTGGCTTACCATGACTGTCATTATCATCTTGAGATCTCATCATAAGAACACTCTCAATAGGCTCTACCATGTTGATCATAGGCGCATCACTAGCATATGTATAGTTGATCTTTGCATCATGATTCTTCTTATTTGTTTGAGAAGATTCCCCCTTGTCATGCTTAGGTAGAGGATCTTTGAAAGCTGTGTGATCAAAATTTTTAACTAAGCCATCTATGAGAATTGTGCCGTCATCAATGAGATCTTGAATATCATCTTTAAGCTTGAAATAGTTATTCCTCTTGTGTCCCTTACTTTTGTGATAGTGGCAATAATGATCTTCTCTCCACCAATTAGGCTTAACTGGTGGATCATAGGGACAAGAATTGTCAGGAAGTGTAAGATACTTGTTGGCAACTAGGGTCTTAAGAATCACATCATATGGTTTAGCCAACTTAGTGTAGACTCATCATTGATACTGCTTCTTAGGTTTGTCTACATTCTGAGGCTTAGGAGCACTATGAGCATTGGTAGCTTCTTGTTGTTTTGCTACATATATAGCATTAGAGAGGTTGAAAGCTGGTTCTTTGGCTTTTGGGACATCTACAACCCCATCATTAACAACATACTTGTTTCTATTCCAAGGCTTGTTCTTGTCTTTTCCATTGCCTCTAGTATCTTTATTAATAACAATATCCCCCTTTCTAATGGCCACATCCTAAACCTGATATGCACTTTCAACCATGTCATTGAAAGAGGAGAACAATTGTTTTCTTAGATCATAATATACCTTAGGCACAAGAGTGTTGAAAAAAATATCAATCTTTTCCCTTTTGGGTAGCTGACAAGGATATCGAGAATACAATGACCTCCAATGTTGCAAGTAAGTGGCAAAAGGCTCACCTTGATTTTGCCTTAGAGTGCTTAGATCTATCATAGTGATAGGTTGTTGAATGTTGTATGAATAATGCTAGGTAAAGTGACTAGCCAACTCATCAAAGGTCTTGAGAGGAGGTGTTAATTTTGCAAACCATTCCAAAGCTTGTCCTCTCAAACTTCTAGGAAACAATCATAGAAGAAATGTGTCTTCGTGAAGTAAGTCCATGCTAAGAGCGTAAAAGTGATGCACATGGTCATGGGGGTCACTGTTTCCATCATACTTGTCGTATTTGGGAACCTCAATATCCCTAGGAAACAAGATCATCTATAGACTCTTATCAAAAGGAAGAGCAAAAATAGACTCCACAAAAGAGACCTTTGGAGACTCTTTTTCTATGGTAAGTTGAGCAAGACGTTGATTTGTCTAGTGTAATTCCTCTCTAAGGATTTCCAATTCAGTTGGGACTCTTTCTTGAACAATTTGGCATACATCATAGCCAGGAGGGAGCTTGTATCCTTGAGAAGTCATGTATTGGAAATATTGGTCTCCATTACGCTCTAAAAGTTTAAGCATCATACATTGGGAGGCTTCGTCTTGTTCAAACCTCATAAGTTCTTCACTAGAAACCTCATCATTGGCTTCTTCCTCATGCTGAGAGGGAGGAGGTCTAGGAGGTGAAGAAGGAGCAGAAAAAGTTTGTCTTGGAGGAGATCTTGGTGGTGTGTTGTTTCCATTGTTGCCATTGGTGCCAAAGAAAGGTCTATTTTCATAGCTACCAGTCCCGGGTTGTTCATGGGACATCCCTCTTGAAGTCATGCACCTAGTAGCTTCCATTAAGCTTTTACTATACTCTCTATCCAAGAGTGCTTGGTTATCTCTTTGCACAAAGTAGTCTTGCATACAATGATATTTCTCTTGTTCGCTCATAGTAAGTGAGACACTGTTTATGTTTTTGGGGGTTTTAAATGCAGAAAAGAGGAAGCCTCCTTTATACCATGGGGTAACCTTAGAATCCTCAGAACTAGCACTAGAACTATTATTGCTAATGGGTGCTCATGAGCATCTTGTTAGAGAAGGTAACTATGTATAACCAAATGGAGGGTGATCCCCTTGCTCAAATTGAGACTGAGTTGTAACTGGCATGAAAAGAATTGTTGGTTGACTAATAGAATGAGACAAAGTTTTTCAGATATTGAGATAAGCAAAGCTAGTAAAGATCACTTGTCAAAGTAGAACAATAGAGATGGCTCATCAAAGGTGCTCAAGCACTTACAGAAATCAATTGACTTAAGCCAAGAGAGGAGAAAGAAGCTTGATTAGAAAGTAGCTATAGAGGTAACCATAATGTGACAAGTGATCAAGAGTAGCATTTGTTAGGCTCAAACCCAATAGCTTTAGCTCATTTTCTCAGTCTAGAACAGACTTAAACATGCAGATAACAGACCAAGGTTGAGTAAGAATAGGAAAAGACACTCAATAAATGAGATTTCAAATTAGGCAGCAATGAGATAGCAAAAATATTCTGGGCAATAGTTACCAAGCAAATAGTGCGATAGAATATTGCAGTACAATATTTCACAGGAAGCATTGCGACAGTTATCAGGTAGGTAGTGCAACAGAGTTTACAGTATGCAGGTGATATAATACTAGGGATGAAATATAGCATGATATTTATCAAAAGGGTGTGCGATGCAATTTTAGGATTGTACGACTCTTGACCAGTGAGTGTACAAATTTTAGTTTTAAAGGCAATTCGGTCAAAGTAGCAAGCAATTTGTTCAATTTTGTTGATTCCAAACACAGTGACAGTAGTAATCAAACAAGTTTGCAAATAGTAGGGGATCAAACATGTCATAAAACACTTGCACAAGGGTGAAAGCAACCTTGTCAAGACAAGCACTTGTGATATCAAAGCTATAAAATCCTATGAATACTACCGTGATGTTTGATATTTGAGAACGTTCACATGGGTAGATCACAACGAGAACACTTCAAGCACTTACTAGCCTAAAGGACAAAGGCTCAATACTTAACAACTTGGCCCACACTTGATGTTCCATTGCCTCACACAAAGTGGTTTCCCACAATAGATGTTGGCTTTGTCATGGAGGTGTCAATGACACAACCAAAGGAACACAGATGGTGAGTAATCTTGGGGTGATCTGGGTTATTCCACTTGGATCAATCCTTGCACCAAGAAGCTAAGTGGCAAAAAATGGTGGCCTCTACCTATGGTTCTTAGTAAGGGCTTTCGTTTGTAGTACCCCTCTTTCTCTTCAAAAAGGAATGGGACCTCACAGCCACAAGAGTACCTTAAGCATTTTTTCTCAATACTTTCCTCATGGTCACAATCCCACAAGTACTCACATCAAGCGAAGACAAGCACTACTTCTACCAAGGTTTTGTGTCCTTGATAGCCTTGAGATTATAGTGGGTTGGAATAGCTTGGTATTAGCTTGTCCCCACTTGGGTCATTCCTCTTGATTGCTCAAGAGCAGGCCCGCTAAAGGATCCTAATGCTAAACAAAGAATGGATCAACTTATGAGGTTCAAGGTTTTTGTTTCACCACAAGGGTGAAGAGCATACTCCCCTATCTCAAAGTTTTCTCCCAAACACACCAAGAAAAGAGTTCAATTACCCTCTTGTTTTCAAAGTCTAAAAGTGGGTCAGGATTTTTGGTTCACCACAAGGGTGAAGAGCATAATCTCCTACCACCAAAAGACTCCTACAACAAGATCTTAAGTGCCTAAGAAATGAGACAACTAGTATATGCTGCACTTAAAAGAAAAGTAAATAAACAAGCAATTGGTTGTTTTTAGGCATTGGGTAGCCCTGCAAAACACAATTAGTAGCCCTTTTTCCTTTGAAGCTTTGACATGTGATCTTTTTAGAAAAATTTTCAAGCAAGGAAGGTACCTACAAGCACAACTTGTTAGTCCCACAATGGTTAGCACATAAAAAATTAGATAATCTGCAAGTAAAATAGCTAATCAAATGGAAAAATTTGAAAATGAAACCAACATGGTTGGATTAGGCTCAGAAAGAGCTTTCCAATGATATATCAAACTTAAATTTTTGATACCATATGTGAAAATTTCTCAAAAATGGGTGCCAGTTTTCCATAGTACATAGAAATTTTCAAAAAGATGACAGAAAACCCGAAACTTGCAAGATAAAAAAAAGAGCTAAAAATAATCACTTCCAGGTCTGTGTGATATTTCTGTTGCCAGAAGAATCATACAATACTTTGTAGTATACTAGGGTGATATTATCTTTCTATGCGACAGTTCGCATTACCTGCGAGTGACAAAGTACAGAACTATAGTGCGACAGACTGCTACAAGGTGCACGATACTTTAACTGGTAAAGTATCGCACTGCTATATATAGAACTATTGCACGAAACTAACAAACTATCGGATGATAATATGAGACAAAAAGAACAGAGAGCCGAAACTAACGCTAAAATATGATGAAAAATTAATGTAAATGCAGAAAAAGAAGGACATAAGAATAATGTTCTGCCCCATGGTGGGTGCCAAAAATGTACACACTAAGATGTGCACTTCTCTAAATCATTGCTTCCAAGAGAATCCATGGATTGGAAACCTTGAGAAATTGATTTAGAGCTCCCTAGGCATGGAGTGCAAGGGTGTTAAGAATGCTCTCAGCTAGAGCTATTAAGCCAATAACCTTGCTAGTAAACCATGCAATGAGAGATTCAAATGAAGACAAGGGAAATAATGCCAATATCCCCAAGAATCAAATGGAAATGCAAATGCAATGCAACTATGCTAGAAATGGAAATGCAAGCTAAGCTATCAAAATGAAAGATAGAAGTATTACAAATCCTTACTATTTAGACTATGTGAGATCTAAGCTAGAGCTTGAAAGGAAACTAATCTAAGAAAGCATAAACATGAAGCTAAGCTAAGAATGCAAGAATGAAAGATAAATGTAGAAAGATCTCCAAAAGGCTCCAAAGTCTTCAAAAGCTCTAAAGTCTCCAAGAAATCTTGCAGCATAAAGTTAGCATAAAAAGTTGGGGATCTAGAATGAAGAAAAGAGCCCTTCTTTTATAAGAAATGAGAAGGAATGGACCATGGAGATTAAGAGGTAAAAGATTTAATCAATGGTGGAGCATCAAAAAGGAGCAATCCATGTACACAAGTATCCTCCAATGAGAAAATAAGAGTTGAATTTTGTGTCCATATGAGACAAAAAGTGCTTTTCTTCTTTTTATAAAATAAGAATAATGCTTTATTTGTGCAACTTAGGATAAGAGGAAAAGTGGGGGGATTTTTTATTTAATAAAAGGGGAGGGAATTCCTTTTTGATTAAATAAAGACTTTAGGATAAGATGGTTAGCCCATAGAAAATAATTGAATAAATGATAGAACTAGGATTTGATCAAGAAATAAACAACTAATGATTTTAGCAAAAGGGGCTAATAGTCTAGGTGACCATTTTTAGGTGATTACAAGAAGTACCTTTCCTTATCTTTTTCTAACACTTTTTCCATCATTTTTAGAAAAAAAGAATTTTGACGTGCTTCCCTTATCTTTTCTTTTTTTATCTATTCATGTTCTTGCTTGGTGGTGTTACTATTTTTGGTATTGTTATCATTGGTG
The DNA here is from genome assembly GCA_027943335.1 of Chamaecyparis obtusa. NCBI lineage: Eukaryota > Viridiplantae > Streptophyta > Pinopsida > Cupressales > Cupressaceae > Chamaecyparis > Chamaecyparis obtusa. Next base: position 316,337 of record BSBK01003955.1, read on the forward strand.
TTGTGGATATTATCCCAATTATTTTCCATGTTTGATTGTTGCTTGAACTTGTTCCACTTGTTGGTTTTGGTCAACTTGATGTGTTAGATCCAAGTGTGATTGACGTTGAGTATTTTGTTGAAGCGGTACTTCTTCACGAGTCATTTTTTTATTGTCTCTAATTTAGTACTTACAAGCCCTTGTTCTCGCTGGTATAACCTTGTGATATCTTTTGAAGGAAGCCCCTTTTGAATGAGTTGGTTAGGTTTAAAATCTAGGATAAGTTGTCTAAACAATTGATGGGTTGGAGTTTCAATATTTTTTAACCAGGGTGAAGTGTTTCTTGGGTTGAAGTCTAATAGAGAAAGACATATCCTATGATGAAGACTTAAGATGATGACTTCAATCTCCTTGGTTATAGGAAAAGGACTAGAAATCCTTTGATGCCAAACTTCTAGAAACTAAAAATTAATGATGAATTGACCACACCCCACAATGACTTGATGTTAAATGAATTGACCACACCCCACAATGACTTGATGTGTAATGGATCAATTATTTGACAATACAAAAAATGGGGAATTTTAAATCGCTTTTGACTACAATAGACCCTCCTCCGAAAAGGGTATTCAAAAGTGTTTTCAATTTTGGTCCAAGATGTCTAAAAATACTCTTTGTTTAAAAGAGACATTGTATAGGTGACAATTTTTTTTATAGAAGCAACACTTTAAATGGTAAAAGAGACCTTTTGATAAGCATATACAAGTTTTCACTGTTTACAAGTGACATTTTTCTATTTAAAGGCAATCTCCTGATGAACATATGTGATGTTTCACTGGTTAAAGGTAATGTTTATCTGTTCAAAGGTGATGTTTCTTTGTTTAAAAGTGATGAAACATGAGGTAAAAGCATCGAACTGCCTAATCCTTTTACATATCCATGAAATTTTGAGATTTATATTTGACTTTTTGGTTTGAAATGGATATTTTCTTTTGATTTTTTGGATGGTCAAACACAACAAACACACAAATACTTGTTTTCAACCTTAAAATATATACATTGAGTGTATGTTCTCAATTATTTACATGGATCAGTAACATAGAAGACAATCCAAGAAAGCTATTTATGGTCAATTTTGGTGTTCATGGATAAAAAGCTAGGCTTACTACTTAATTGGGTTTTAATTAAGATTCCTTTGGCAAAATTTGAGTTTACCTCCCTTTTACAGGAGTCTCCCACCATCGTAAGTGAATTTTTGTACAATCCTAGAAGACTACTCGAGGAGGGATACTTTCCACCCATTATGCCATTAAGGATAAAGAAATTTTATTTTATAGTGGGTCATATGGCCATGGCTTCTTGGCTTTATCCCGCTTGGGTTGTCCCTCTCACCGGCCTTGTTAAGGCAAGTCTCAAAAGGTAGGCCCACTATGGCTAAAGAAAATGCACTACTTGGAATTAAATCAAGGTCAAGATAGGTCTGGTATTCTGATCACCTAAAAGGTGAGAGCATATCCTTACTATCCTTAGCCTCCAAACATAAAGAACACATGGTTCATTTTTAGACCTTTTCTAACTAAGGGAACTCCGATAAGTTTGGCATTTTAATTACCTTAAGAAAGGTAAGAGCATAGGCCTACTATCTTTATTCACAAACAAGAATGTTTCCTAATTAATCTGTGTTTGAATTTAATTGGCACAAATTGAAAGAAGTGAAAATGAATGATTTAAAGTTTTTAGTGTGCACCTTTAACTATGATAGCGCATTTTTGATATTTTTGGCTTGTTAACCTTACCTTGGCTATAGTTCCAGCTCCTTAGCATCCAATTCTTCCATAAACCTTAGCCTAACACTAGCAAGCCAAAGTGAAGGAAATCCAAACGATATCAAAATCAGCAATTCTAAATCGATGAAATCTACAAAGGATAATCATCTAAGGTTAATCATATTCAGCTTGATATATGTTGATGATACTCGCATATCTATTGTAAGATTTTCTCTCTTCACCAAGTGTTTCCATCTCATTTTTCCTTTGTATCTTCTTTGCATATCGATTTTCTCTATTTTCCTCCTTTTGTGCACAATGATCAAGAAGTCTGAAAACAACCTTAACTTTATGCTTTGTGCACTTGTAAGTCGTTAAAAACTCAAATTAGTTCTTTGTTTTAAATTTATTTACATAGGTTTAAAAGATACATTACAGAGCTTAAATGCGACAAAATGTATATCAAAAGCGAATGAAGAATATGCATAAGTGATGTATAATTTTGTTTAAATACAACACAGTTTAGATTAAAAGCGAGAAAGTTCAGCTTAAAGGCAACAAAATTTATATCAAAAGTGATTGAAGAATATGCAAAAGCGACACAATTTTGTTTAAATGTGACACAATTTAGATTAAAAGTGACAAAGTTCAGATTAAAGGCAATTGAATTAAAATCAGGAGTGACAAAACAATATGCATAAGTGACAGTATTCTGATTAAAAGCTATGAACTTCAATGCAAAGGTGACGTTATTTAGGTTATAAGTGATGATCTTCAATTCCTGTGAGAAAAACCTACAACAAAGAACAAAATTGTGTCAGAGCACAAAAAATTATTAGCAATACGAATTGAATTAACAATGATGTAAACATAATCACAGGAAAGTTACAATTTGTATTAAAAGTGATTTTATTCTACATATAAAGAACAATATTATATTTATCAAGAGCGAGTTTATGTGAAGTAGAAGTGATGTTATTTCTTGCAGAGGTGACATTATTTGATGTAGAGGAGATAATCTTTGAGATTTAAAGGCGATGAATTTTGTTGCAAAGGTGACGTACTTGCTATCAAAGGTGACCTTTTGCATAACCTGAACATGAAAATACAAAAATCTATAACAACCAAAGCTCAAAAATTAGTTAGATTTATTTAGGTTGGGCCCCACGATGGGTGCCATTTGTGTGTGCATAAATTTGACAATTACAAACTTTCATAGAACATTAGTTTGATATAGTTTGAAATCAAAATCAAGATATAGAACTAATTAAGAATATTGAAATGAAAGAAATCAAGAGCATTCTATGGATATCTAATTCTAGGGACTTGAATTATGCTCTCAGTTGCAATTAGATCCTCAAGTGACAACCTAGAAAATGAGAATTTAAGATGATCAATGATGCTATGATGAGTGATGCAAATCCTACATGTTAATGATGAAATGAATGAAAGATTTAATATAACATGCTTATGAGAATGATTTTGAATGCACAATTGAACATTATAACATACTCAAATGATATGCAATCCTTAAACTAGCATGATAAACTTACTTTAAAATGACAATGGATCCTTAACACTAATTATGCATCCTATTTATAGGATTATCCAAGATGTAGAGGGTGAGTTTAGGTAGCCATGATCAAGATATGATTAGGATTTGGGGTTGATGACATGTCCCTTTTGGATGTCCATACGATTGATTCTGAAGATTGAATGGTCAAGATAGAAAAGCCTATTTGTGATCTATGTGCTCTTTTTCCTCTTCTCTCATTGGTTGATTTATTTTTGTCATTTAGTGGTAGGTGAGAGATCTTAGAAGGAATTAATTCAAAAGAATTAATTTAATTAGCCATGTATGATTTATTGAAAGGGTTGGATTTAATTAATTAATGAACTATATAATCAAATGATTAATTCAATTAAATAGTTAATTAATTTTTTAATTTTAATTTATCCAAATGGCTTGAATTTAATCAATGTTTCCTTTGACCATTTTTATATTTATACAACCAAATACAATTAGTTTTATTTTGAACATGCTATTGTTTTTCAATGATATGTCGATTCTGGAATTTGTGTCTTTATTAACTAGTTCATAGTTCTCTATATTCATGGGGTATGTGCAGGATCATGGTATACCAAACTATGGCCTTAAGTGGTGTGTGATGATGAATATCACCTTCATGGAATTAAGATCTAAAGCATCAATTTAAACTAAATACAATGCAAATCTACTTTAAAATGAAACTACAATCTATATTATCCCATGGTTCTCTAGAAAGAAGTGGTAAATGAAGCTCTTAGCTTAAATCCTCACTAGTGACACTTCTAAAATGAGAAATTATGTTGCTATTATGCTTTTACAATGCTTCTATGATGATTCCATGCTTAATCTAGCTCAAATTGACAAACTACAATGATAATTGCTTTAAAATGCTATTCAAATGCCTATAATAACAATGCTTTGCAAATGAAATTCCAAGATGGAAATGCTCTCCAAAATGCCTCATATTTATAGTAAATTTCCAAGGGTAGGGGGTGGAGTGAAGTAATCATGGTTATCCCTTGGTTGAGTCAAAAAATTTGCATTGTCCATAAATGGGGGAACAAATGAGGGGACAAGCCTTTAAATGGTTTCAAATCTTTGGACAATTTAAATGTTTGAGTGATTTATGTCTTTTTGTCTTCAATTTTCATTGGTTCATCACTTTGTTGAAAGAAATTAGGAATATTTAATTCAATTAATTAATTAAATTTAGCCATGTAAGGGTAATAGGTTCATTTTGATTTTTGATTAAAACAACTATACAATTAATTGATTAAAATCAATTATATAGTGTTTTTGGCCCTTTTAAGCTTTCATTTAATCATTTAACATCATTATTTAATAATTCCTTTGTTTTAATTAATTTTTCTCAACTTTATTTAATTATGTCCATTTTATTGATTTAATCCCTCTTTATTGATTTATTGCATTTTTATTAATTTTTGAGCCATTTATTGATTTAATGCATTTTGAAAATCACTTGTCCAATTTTACGTGTCTAGAAATGCCCCTCTTTGAATTGATGTACAAAGAACATTGATTCAAAGATTCCTTAAAGTCTTGATCGCTAGTTCACTGCTATGCCATTGATATTGATTGATTGCTGCCTTTGATGATACAAAAATATTGATGATGCCCCACTGATTCCATGATGTTTGATTGCGACTTCAATTTAATACCCTGATGCCCCCTCAGAAATTAAAACATATTAATTTCTTGATTTGAAAAAGATTTATGATGATTGATTTAAAATATGTTTTCATTTCTGAATATTTGATGACATGCCATGATTTGAAGAATATGCCCCAATTTGTTTTGATTACTCAATATAGGTTCTCCTCCATTTTCACCTCCAAAATTAGGTCAAAATACCTTAAATAGGTTGATAACCTTGTTTTACTATTCATTTTTACTTTTCATCTTTGGTAATTTTGCTCTGATCCTTTGGTGATTTTCGAGATGGTTGTGCCTATTCGGGAGCATAGATTCGAGAGGTGCCAGAGATATGTGAGGCCACCTGAGTATGGACCTTCAGTAAGTCATTCCCAACTCTATCTTTACATTTATGGTGCATTTATTAGCATTTATGGAAATTTATTTGTTTCATCATTGCGTTGAATATGTAAAATCTCGCCTATAAGTGTTTTAATGCCGCGTAGACTAATTTACTGTCACCTCTGCGCTTTCCGCTGTCGCATCCGTGTGTTTTACTACTGCTTAGGAAATTTTCACTCTCACCTGTCAGCAAAATACTCATGCCTAAGGCAATGTTAAAATGCCCCTTTTCATTTAGGTTATCATGTATACGAACCCTAAAAAATTTGCTGTCACCTAGGGTAGGTTATGTTATCGCGTTACATGATTCACTATTGCATAGCAAGTAAACTATCGCCTAACATCATAATAATGTCGCTTAACCTGTTTTGATTATCACCTAAGATATACTGTCACCTAGCATGATGAAAATCATGCCTGGTGAATTTTGAAAAATTTTCCACATATACCTGATTACTTTTGATGCCAAATTTGATAACTTTTGAGGACTGATTGAAATGATTAGATTAGGTCTATTACTGTTTAATAAAATAATTGGTTTAGGATATCAGAATAGTAATATCATGAAATATGATTGGTCAATCCAGATAGGATAGTTATTGATAGGATAAATCAATTAGTGTGAAAACCGATATGATTTTGATACTGCTTAGTTCATTCTCAGGATACAGAGACACGAACAAATGGTTCTAGGTGTGATTACTTTGATACTTTTGACCAAATTGACTTGAGATAATTCCTTGATATGACATACTGATATGATTCCCTTTTATTTTTCCAACAGGCTCACTTTCCTACTTTATACATCCATTCAGTTGCATCTTGGGTTATTGATTTAGGTCAGTCCCTCACAGCTGCTGAGTATCACATTATTGAGTGATGCGGGTTGAGTTTTCTACTTGATCTCCCACGGTTTCAATTGAACCATGGGTTAATGACTGTAGTGGCAAAGTGATGGCACTCTGACCACAACACCTTTCATTTACCATATGGAGAGATGACGATCACGTCAGAGGACATGTATCGATTGTTACGGCTTCCTTGCAGAGGAGAGTTGGTATACTATGACTCTATTTATGATTCTACTATCTGCCGACGAGTGTTTGGGGACAACACTATAGGTGATGGTGATACGATCACATGGCCTCAGTTTTCTTCTTTTCCATGGTTACCGGCTGTACTTGGTGCTTTGATCGGTGGTTTACTTCTTCATGACCAATGTGGTCATGATTTTTCTATTGGTTGGGGCAAGATTTTGGAGGACTTGCTTGCATATCCTCGATGGTTCGATTGGGATTCTTGCATCTTAGCCCAGCTATATCATGATCTACATGAGGTGGTTTATTGGGCTAGTGCATCATTGTCAGTTGGTGCTATTGTTCTTCAGTTATGGATATGGGAGCATCTTCCCATTACTAGGCCTATCTCTGATAGGAGATGACCCTAGGGTTATCCTTTTTCTTTTCTATATACAGGCATGGTTACTCAGCATCATTTGGGTCATTTGGACTATTGGCACTGAGAAATAGATGATATTGATCAAGTTCAGTGGCGTCCCTACATTAGTTGTGATTGATGGAGAGAGGATGAGGATGAGTTATCTTATATGTTTTCCCCTCGTTGGATGATTGGGCGCACTACCACTACTATTGAGCACTTCTATTTTGGTAGAGTTTTGAAACAGTATGGTAGGATACAAGTTATGCCTCAGGGCAATGAACTATATGCCTAAGTATAGGCAGAGATATCTATGTGGGGTCCTTGCATTGACTACCATTTTGCCTTAGATCAGATTATGGGCATGACTGTGTGCAGATGGGAGATGCTAATAGGTATTGCAGATGCCAGGATGTCACATGAGTATGCAGATTGGTGGGCTCAGAACATGTTTCCTCAGTTTACCAATCCAGCAGAGCCTATTCCTGGTCGACGTGATGTTGGTCATGCCATTGGTGGTGGTGGTAGACATAGGCAAGGACGTGGACATATAGATCATCATGGTGATAGACATGGTTGGGGTGATGGCAGAGATATACAGGTTGATGTAGTCCTGGTGGGTCATTTTAGAGCAGCAATTAGGCAGGATAGAGCTCATAGACATCAGAGAGCTCGGAGACAGGCTCATGTTGATGTTGCTAGGTAGATTCTTGGTGGTTTAGATCCATTGGTGCAGTTGCAGTGAGTAGCTTTGGCACAACAGGATGATGATCAACAGGATGATGGTGCCCCTCAAGATCAGGCTCCATATATGCCTCCACCAGGTCCTTAGCCATAGGATCATGGACAGGGTGGATAGGATGGTCACATTGATTCATTATCCCGAGATATGCAGATATTGAGGACAGATATGTCCACTATTATAGGGCGATTGGATCAGGTTGCTTCCTTATTATAGAAGTTTGTATCAGCCATGGTAGTGCCAAGATAGGACAGAGCAAGTACTTCTCAGGTTCCTCCTCCTCCATCAGATGGTAGAGATCCAGGTGCCACAAGATCATGATTGTCTGCTGATAGATTCATCCATCATTGATGTCCTCTACTCCATATTTCATGTTATTTTGACTGATCACCACATTTGATGTACCCCTTTTGATGATATTGTACCTTGATACTTGATGTACTGATTTGATGGATCATTGATGAACACTTTTTTGATGATATATGATGCTATACTCCTTGGATTGTCTTGACGAGTTGATTTATGAGATTATCTTTTTTATGCAGCTATATGATGTGCTATGCATTTATGATTTATGCTATGGATACAGTTATCTTATTTTATGATATACATAAATGAGTGCAATGATGTATGGATTTTGATGAGATGCTTTTCTATTTTGTTAATGTATGGATGCAAAATGTTTTATGGAAATGCATATGTATGTTCCTATGTTTTTGATTTTCAAGTATTTAGATGAATGCAATGCTAACTCTTATTTTTATGAATGCATGATGTATGAAACATGATTTATTTTCATTTCTTTTGATATATGAGTAATGAATAATGATTAATTCTATACATGAATGCAAAGATAATCTCACTTGCGTTGTTTTTAAAATCAAGGATTATAATGAATGTTTGAAGTTAATCTCCCCCATTTCTTTGATGTTTGAAACAACTTAAGTGTTATTGATGTGCCCCCACTTTGTCCTTGGAAATTAACCATAAATAAATGCAATTAACTTTCCATGATAATGCAATGCAATTAATCTAAACATGATAATGCCATGCAATTAATCTAACATGATAATGCAACCTAAGTGTCACTAGCTTTTAGCAAAGAAATGCCATGAGGATAAATTTTCATCATTGAGCATTTTTGGGACCGGAAAGCTAGTACAATCATCACTGACCACATCATGATGATATGAATACCACTTTTTATCGCTTTTTGGTAACCTTGTTTTGAAACTGGTACAACCCTCACTAGTTGGATGACCAAAGTATGGGAGTCTGAATATCGGTGTCAATGGATTCAATGTTGCAAGTGGATTTTTGGTATTAAGATATGGAAGATCTAAATAACCAAGGGATCCATTTGCGTAAACAAGAAAAGGTTAACCCTTCCTCTTATGAGATAGTCCTCGATGATTCTTTGATGACCATGTTGTTAGACAAATTCTTAGAAGTTGATGAATCTTCCTCAAAACAGTCACTCAAAAACAAGAAAAATATCATGCCTCTATCATGGCCAATCTAGTTGAAACATCATCGATTAGCTAAAAGACGTGATAAAAAGTCAATTTCCTAAAAAATTATCAAAATAAAGCTTTAAGTGTTTTGCCATGTTTCATGATTTTCAAAAAGTATTTCCAAGCATTCTGATCTGTAAGATATTTTGTCAATTTTTAATCCTGAGTAATAAAGTCAATGAAGGCTTACAGATCAAGTTGCAAGATCAAATACTTGGGTGGTAAACAATGATATCCATCAAGGTTCATGAAAATCACTCTCTCTAAAGTCCTGATAAATCCCTCTTTGACGTGATTGATTGTAGCACTTATTGAATCCATATGGTACCAAAATTCCAATCCTTGCCTGCCCCCAAGTGATAAATGCGATCATGTGACAACTTAGGGTTGTAGGAAATACAACAATGTGACTGAAAGCTTTATTATGACTATGTACAAATGACGGATGCAATGAAGGTTTACAAATGGGATGTTGGAAATGCAATATGTACACATGTGACTAGGAAAGATAAACTTAAGGGAACCAAAGGTGCTTGTTTACCTAGTTTTCACCCTTTGGACGGATCAAGCTCTTTTTTCTATTTTTAAAGCTTTTTTTCTTTTTTTGCTACCAAGGTGCCTATTTGCTAGGTTTTCACCAAGGAACTTTTTCTTTTTTCAAATTTTTTTGTATTTTTCTTTTTTTCATTTTTTTTTCTTTTTATCATCAAGGTGCCTATTTGCTAGGTTTTCACCAAGACAACATCTTATTTGAATGTTTTTGATCTTTTGTGTTTTTCCATGTTTTTTGGAATTTTCAGAATCTCTTTCGAACTATGTACAATAAATATGATGCTCTTTCATCTGATACTCTTTATACTCTTTCATCTGACTCATGTGTAGAACCTTTTGAGATGAATACTATTGATGGCTTCTTGGAGTTCCTCTCCTTCACAATCTGATAACTTATAGGTTTCGGTGCCAAATGAAGATACTATGATGAATGGGCCAGGCCAATTAGCTTCCCATTTGCCTTTCTTCTCTCTTTCAAATTGATTCTTTGGATTCTCTCGTAGCACTAAGTCTCCTACCTGAAAGACTCTCAGTTTGATATGTTTATTATAGTTCCTCGAGATTCTATTTTGATATACTTTTAGATGTTCATAAGCTTGTGTTTGATGCTCTTTAAGTAACTCCAATTGTTGAAGTCTAGCGACTCTATAGTCTTCATCTGTGATCAATCCTTGTAATGACACTCGTAGAGATGGTATTTCAACCTCTAACGGTAGAACTGCTTCGGCCCCATAGACTAATGAGAATGGCGTGGCTCTCATAGGTGTCCTTATGCTAGTTCTATAGGCCCACAATGATGGATTAATTTTTACATGCCAATCCCTTCTTGATTTATTGACCGACCTCTTCAAGATTTTCAAGATATTTTTATTCATGGCTTCAACTTGCCCATTTCCCTGAGGGTAATAGATCAATTTGGAGTGGTGAGTGATATGAAATGTTGCACAAAGTTCATCCACATCCTTGTTTTTGAATTGTTTTCCATTATCTATTATTATGGCATGAGGAATACCATATCGGCAAATGATGTGATTTAAGATAAACATAGAAATTTGTTTACCCGTTGCCATTATCAAAGGAACCACTTCTACCCACTTAGTGAAATATTCCATTGTGGTTATGATGTATTTGTGCCCATTTGAAGAAGGTGGGTAGATGACACCAATTAGATCAAACCCCCATTGGTAGAAAGGCCATGGTGTGACAAATGGGTGTAATTCCTATGTCAATGCATGTATCATGTTGCCATGATATTGACATTTACTGTATATCTTCACAAAATGGCAAGCATCCTTTTCTAATGTCTTCCAGAAATACCCTAAGCGAAGGATTTTCTTAGCTAGATTTAGACCGCTTGAGTGTGACCCACAAATGCCTTTGTGAACCTCGTGTAAAGCTAACTTAGACTCTTCTTCCTCTAGACATCTAAGTAACATCCCATCCAGACCCTTACGATACAATGTTTCTGAAAGGATTAGGTAACGGGCTGCTTGGCATATGAAATTGCATTTTTGGGCTCGGGTTTGGTCTAAGGGTAGCACTTGGTCTTTGAGTTATGTGTATATAGGTCCATACCAAGGGGAGTCATGTCCATGTAATAGGGAAACAATTTGAGTTTCAGGAAGGTTGAATGCCGGTTTCACCAACTCTTCCACCAAGAACTCATACTTCTCATTTTGATCTATTTTTTGTAACAAGGAAGCCAAGGTGGCCATAGCGTCAGCTACTCTATTTTTCTCTCTAGGAATCTGCTCAAAAGTGATCAAGGAAAAGTATTTCTTCCATCCATCAATCATAGTCTTATATGGTAGCAACTTTTCATCTTTGGTGTTATATTCATTGTTGACTTGATTGATGATGATTTGAGAATCTCCATAAACTTGTAACTCTGTGATGTTCCACTCTAAGGCCATTTTGATGCCTATAACTAGTGCCTCATATTCTACTATATTATTTGTGCATGGAAACATAAGCTTGTAGGACTTTGGAATGGTGTAACCTTGAGGAGTGACCAATAGTATGCCAGCATCGGAACCTCCTTGAGTATAAGAGACATCAAAGTATAACTTCCATGTTTTTGCTTCTATGTTGACAATGGCAGAATCCAGAAATTCCACTTGAATAGTTTGTGTAGAAGTCATGGGATTCTTAGCTAAATGATCCGCTATCACTTGCCCTTTTATTTCCTTTCTATCGACATACTCAATGTCAAATTCACTCAATATCATAACCCACTTGGCTATCCTACCTGTTAGGGCAGTTTTACTTAACAAGTACTTGAGAGGGTCAATTTTGGCGATTAACTTGACCTTATGCATCAACATATAATGTCTCAACTTTTGAGATGCAAACACCACTGCTAGGCAAGCCCTTTCCATAAATGTGTAATTAAGCTCATATTTGATCAAAGTCGTACTCAAATAGTAGATAGCTCTTTCCTTTCCTTGTTCATCTTCTTGTGGTAGAAGTACTCCTAGTGATCTTTCGGTAGTGGATATGTATAGAAGAAATGCTTTGCCCTTAATTGGTGGCATGAGAATAGGTGGATTTATCAAATAGGTCTTCAATAATGTGAAGGCTTGATCACATTCCCCATCTCACATGAATATAGTATCCTTATGTAGCAACCTAGTGAAAGAATGACATTTTTTTGCCAATTGTGAAATAAACCTTCTTATGGATTGGATTTTGCCTTGTAAGGATCTCATTTGTCTGATGTTCTTAGGTATCTCCATGTCTATGATGGCTTGTACTTTCTCTGGGTCCACTTCAATTCCTTTAGCGGAAACTATATAGCCTAATAGCTTGCCGGATTGGACACCAAAGGCACATTTCTTTGGGTTTAATCTAACTTTGAATTGTTCTAACCGGATGAATATCTTCTTTAGAATTTGCAATTCTTCTTCTCTTTTGTGAGACTTTGCTAGTATATCATCCACATAATCCTCTAAAAAAGTGTGCATCATGTCGTGGAAGATACTTGTCATGGCCCTTTGATATGTGTCTCCAACATTTTTAAGACCGAAGGGCATGAAATTCCAACAAAAAGTGCTCCAAGGGTAGGTAAAGGCTTTCTTTTCTTGGTCTTCGGGTGCAATTTTTCTCTGATTGTAGCCACTAAAACCATCCATTAATGAGTACATGGAGTGACCAGCTATCAAATCCACTATGGCATCTATGATCGAAAGTGGGAAATCATCCTTAGGGCATGCGAGATTCAAGTCTCTAAAATCCATACACACTCGAATAGATTTATCATGCTTACTGATCGGTACAATGTTAGAGATCCATTTAGCATATGCTATTGCCCTTATAAATCCAACCTTTAACAATTTTTCCAATTTTGCCTTCACTAGGAGAGCCACATGTGGGTGCATTTTTCGTAGCTTTTGCTTCACAGGTTTAACCCTTGGTCTAACATTCAAATGATGCATTATGAAATTAGGATCCAATCCAGGCATGTTGGCATATGACCATGCAAAATTTACTTGTTGCTCTTGGAAAAATTTGATGAAGTCCTCTCTTTCTAGAGGTGTAAGTGATGCTGCCAAGTGTATAAACTTTGGATCCAATTCTGTCCCAATGTTGACCTTTTCTGTTGGTTCTATAAGAATAGGTGACCTTTCTTCCTCATGTTCGAGCAAGGTATCCAATCTCTCTTCCTTTGGTGCCACAGTTGGGTTTTCACCATAGGAAACATCTTTTATCTTTATTTTTTTTGGTTCTAGTGGTGCCACATAGTGGTTTTCATCACTAGAACTTTTCATTTTTTTCTTTTGACTAAGAGAATGGACCCCCACTGTTCTCATCATGTCCGTATCGAATTCATTGGTGAAAGAATGTTCAATCGCATTAAGGTATTGGCTCATTGCTGCTTGGTCATTTGGAAAGTAAAGTAAGTCATTTGGCTCCATTTGGTCCCAATCAATGAGATCTGGATGTATCAAAAGTAAGGATTCATTGGGTAAGATGTCATCAATAGGGTTTATGGACATGACTTCATTTGAGGGTTCATACATTGTATTTGTAGACACCTAAAAATCCTTTAGAAAATAAAGTATTTTTATTTTCTAAAAAACCCCTGATGACATCATCATTTATTAATTAATTAATTAATTTATTTTTATGTCATTAAATCCCTTTACCTTAATTAAAAATATTTAATTAAGGAATCCCTCCCAAAAATGTTTAAATCTTATTTAAACATCATTCCCCTATTTATTAATTATTTAATTAATAAATTGACCAAAAATCCCAAAATAAATGATTAATTTATTTTTTGCCCAAAACCTTGCCAAATTCCTAAAGACCACTAACCTCTTCTAGAATCTTCTAATCCCTCTTTAATTTCGATTAAAGGCTAATTCCATCATTTTCTAACCCTAATCCCAACTCAAAATATTTAATTAAGATTAAATATTAATCCTCAATCCCTAAATTACCCTAGGAAAACTCTAGACTCTTCTAGAACTTTCCTAATCCTTCCCTAAACCCATTCAGGGGAAATTACCTACTTTCCCTAAGCTAATCTAAGTCTCCTTTAACTCCTAGTCAAACCCTAACCCTAATGAGCCTCAAAATTCATTAAAGCCTTTAAGATAAATAAATCTTTATTTATTTCCTAAATTCCTATTATCCCTAGAAAAGCCTAGACTCTTCTAGAAAGTCTTCATCCTTATCCCCTTTGACTCAAACCCTAACCTTACCCGAAACCCTAACCTATCCTCCTAACCCAAGCCCTTAGGAAAACCTATAAATACCCTCATTTCTAAGAGCAATCCATCCAATTTCTTTTCAAGTAATAGTAATCTTATAATGCCATTTTCATGTTAGATCATAGCTTAAAATCAACTAATTGTTAGATTTCATTGTTTTCTTCAAGCTTTTTTAGCACATCATAGCTTATCCATAATGGATTAACTTAGTTTCATTATTGTTTATGCATCATTCTCACACTTATTTTGGGTTTTAAAATCTGTTTAAGCATTTAGTTTTGCATAAATATTTGAGTTCTTGAAGCCTTAGGGGCAATTTTGGGTGCTCTACCCAATATTGTGCCACTTTTTGGGGTTTTCATGAGTCTCAAATCATATTAGAATGCATTAGAGTATGCTCCAAGTGCTTAGAGAGCACACCCACATCCCCTAAGCAAGAGCAAATCAAACAATGCTTGGGTGCACCTGTTTAGGCTCTATCTGAGGTGGCTTAGCTTAGATGTTTTTGTTTTGAATTGATATAATTTTAGACTAAAACCTAATGTTTTCTTGTCTTAGCCTTTCAAAATAGATACAGATAGCCTAGTCTACATTCTGGCACACCCGGTGGGACCCTTGTCCTGATCATCTACTCTGAAATCGACTTTCCTTGGCCATTTTTTTTCAGTTTTTCCTCAAAAATATGGGTTGTAGCATTCTTTCTTGGTCCAAATTGTGCATTTGTAGTCCACAACTATGCATTTTTAAATTTTTTTGTAAAATTGTGCATTTATCCATTAAAATTTGTAAAATTGCGCATATGTTCAGTTTTGCTGCGCATATGTTCAAAATTGTTGCGCATATGTCAAACAGAGTTGCGCATATGTCTTTTGTAAAAAACTTGCATTTTAAAAGCATTTTGGCAGAATAGGTGTAGTTGTGCATGCATACTATGTTGTTGTACACATGTGCAAAATTCAAAAAGTGCACATCTATCACTTGTTCCTACGCATATGTTATCTGAATCTGCGCATTCATTCCAGAGAGCGATAAATTGGTGTTTTTTAAAGTTCTTTAATTTTGATTTTTCTTGCAGATTCTAAACTCTTGTTCTTTTTGCAAGTACAAAATCAATCAACATCATTCCTAAAGTCTTTCAAATTGCTAAAATGAACTTCAATCGTGCAAATCTAGGACTTTAGAAATGCATTCATGCAAAGTAGGAACTTTCCTTGTATTTGGAGCATAAAAAGAACGTCAAATCTACATTGCAAATCTAAAGGTTCTAAATCAACTCAAAAGAAAATCCTAAGTGGTCCTAAAATAAAATTCAAAAGCATCAAAAAGAGATAAAAAGAACTTCACTTGTAAAAATTTTCAAATCTTGTTCAAAAATCCCAAAAGCAAACTAGGAGCAAAAATCAATCAAAATCTTGGCAATCTTTCCTAAAACTTTCCTAAATTAGTCCTAAGGCTTTGTTTTTGGTATGAGTATATCTATTGTTGCAAAAATCTTGAATGTTTCATAAGTTTTCATGGCTTAAAACAATCTAGGAAAATCTCATTTTTGGGCTTAAAACATGCAAACTAGCACACAAAGTCTTGAATGAAAAACAAAGTCCAAAAGAGTCATTTTTATTTTGAGTCCAACACAATCTTGAATGACTTAAGGGAAAGAAAGGTATCTCTATTCCCTCCTTTTTAATTCAAGCAAAGTGCAAATTCAATCTTGAATGCCTTAAGGTCAAAACAAAGCACTTCAAAGTTCTAAATCAAAATGATAATTCAATCTTGAATGCCCAAGTCAAAGCAACTGCAAACGCTCGAAAGTCTTTTGGAGAAAGAAAAAATCAAAACCTAAGCACTTGTGTCTTCAATTATTCAAATTCAAACATCACTTAAATTCAATTTGGAAAAAAAACAACTTGCTTGATGTGCATCTAGGAGCTTTTATTTTTTGTAAATCCTTGTTAAAGTAAGCAACGTAAAACATTTGAACTAAGACAAGTTCACTTGTTTTACTTTTAGCGAGGCCTGTCCGAGGAGAAAAGTGATTCCTCTCTAGAGAATGACCTCAAATTGGTATCCCCCTCGGCCGGTATATAAATAAAGTGAAGGAAAAAAGTACTCACTTATATCTCCTAATCCATGGACGTTCATGCCAAATACAGTGACTGGGGATGGTAAATATTGCTCCCCTAGCGTTGTTGGCTAGGCTCTTAAGTGAGTCACAGGCGGTCAGCATAACTGGGTATGGAGACTCCACAGAACTATTAAAAACCTGATAAAATAGAGGCTACCCTATCTACATTCGAAAGTATCAAAATCCTTGTGCAAGGACCAATTCCAAGGGGTTTACCGGGTCACCTCAAGATTACTCACCATTTGTATTCCCTTCTAGGGGGTACCAAGCTGTGGGCAAGTGATTTTGATACTCACCTTCCTTAGGTAGATCTTCTTGAAGTGCTTGACAGTCAAATACTTCATGAAAACATTGTTGGAACATACACTTTTCAAAGCTTTATCAGAGTCAATTATCTTGTTTGTATCCTGCAAGGTTGCTTTGTCCCTTGTGGAGATTTCTTTTCTAAGAGTCTTTTTTTTATCTATCCTTTGCCATTGGGAAACATCAAACTGATCAACAAACCTAGTTTGAGATACTCAGAACATTTTGCAGAGAAACTCTTGGAGTCAGATATCCAAAAGCCTTTTGTCTCAAACCAACTATCAGGAATTTCCCTAAGTTATGCCCAATTTGATCAAACATCCTAAAGCTAAATTACCCAAATCCAAAAACTATCAAGAGAAGAAAGTTGTAGAGAGAAACCTTAAGAGCTATCAATCCTCTATCCAAGCAACCCAAGCAGAAAAGAAATATCAAGAAAGACTTGATAATATTGGCTATAACGCAAGAGTCAAATAGTTTGCCTACCGATTCTGAGTGAACCATCGCTATGTCAATCTTGAAAGAGAGGACTAGCTGAATCCATCACATGTCTCATTCTACCTTTAGATCTCAAAATCCTATCTTAGTAGTCCATCCCAGTTTCATCCTAGTTTCATCCCTGCATCACCAAACCTTAGTTACATCCTAGAGTCCTTCTTATTTGCATTCATCATCATCTTCCTAGCAGCATCATAGATCATCCATCCCTATTGCATCTGCATCATCCTTTTTAGAAAGAGCATTGTTCCATTATCCTTCACCATCATTCCATCATTCCATCAACAATCCACAATCAGAATCCTAAAATCCTTGATCCAAATCTAGCAGCCATTATCCAAATCAAAACCCACCATCCTTTGCACCAAATCCAAAGATCCAAATCCACAAGCACTTAGTGTTCAAGACCTTTGAGTTGTTTCCATCCCCTATCCTAAATCAGAAATCATCCCCTTTTTGATAGAGCATTGTCTAAAGGAAATCCAACTTGTCCTTGCACAACCTCATCATCTCAAGCAAGAGATTGGCTTGCATTGATAAGAATCTAGTTGACTGAAGATCATTAGTCTATCCTAGGTTGGACAAATCCTATCACCGATCCTCCATCAAGAAAAATAGCAGCTCATTGTTGACACTTAGTAATCTTCCACCAACATCCCACCAATCCTCCACCCAATCTTGACCCAAATCAGAGCATCCCACCAAGCCTCCATCATTGCCAAACATTTTACCAATCTATCACCATCTTCCATCCAATCTTCTGCCATCTTTGATCCATATCCAAGCATCCCACCAATCCTTGCATTACATTCTAGAAGTTCATCCATCCTTAGAAGTTTCTTAGCTTGCTTCCATCTTTTCATAGAGTCTTTTAGGACCATCTTGCATCCATCTAGCATCTGCATCTCCATGCCTATCAAGACAAGATCTGGATCTAGAAAATGAAGGAACATGAATCCTTATCCAATCACTAGCTCATATGATCCCAACATTTTTACCAGTGTGATGGTAACCTATGATCCCTAAATACAAACTGGCAATGCATGGGAAGATCCCAATATCCCCTTAGCTCCTCTAGTAATAGAAACATTTGTGAGTCATCCAGAGAATCCACCAGTAGTCAATACACTCATGGCCCAAAACCAGCAGAGCATGTTCACTAACTTTGCACAAAGGCATACTCCCATTCCACCATATCTTCATCCTCATATTCCTATAAGCACTATCCAAATCCTAGCACAAGCATACTCTCCGTTCATCCAACCATTCCCTGGTCCAACCTTGCAAACATCTCAAGAAACCTCCACCATTCCCCTTCTTTTGCAAGGAAGCTTCGCAAGTCCTGTAACACAAGCTATAACACCATCTACTACATTCCCTATCACAAGTACTTCATCATCCACCATGGCCACTCAAGCTCTTGCTCAAATCTAACGCTTGTCACAAAATCAACTCCCACCTCTTACACAAACCTTTACACAAGCAGTTCCACCACCTTCCATGGGCCAAACAGCACTTTTCACTTTGAGAGGGATGCAATCATCCTTCACCTTCACTTCACAAGCTTCCACATCCATACCTTTTATGCCAGGAGGGATGCAATCATCTTTTCCTTTCACTCCACAAGATTTAGCATCCACACCATCATTTCCAAGGTCAACGCAATCGTTTCTTTCACCCAACAAACCTCTACATCATCTACTCTAGGGGCAGCACAATCATTCCCCCTTCATACTCAGCAAAATTCCACATCAGCATCACCTTTTTCATGGGGAACACAAGGGTCCTCTTCATTCTCCCCCCAACAAGCATCTACCTAGGCATAAGCCCAACAAAATGCCTTCACCACAGGAATGCCTTCCATGGGTTTTTCAAATCCACCATTCATGTCCCAAACTCCCATCACATCTACATTCCCAACATTATCTACAACATAATTCCCACCTCACACTAGTTCTCGTTGGGGCCTCACTCAAGAAGACATGAAATCCTGGGGCATACCAACCCACTCTCCTACATCCATGTTTGCAAACCAACAAGCCACCTTCCCACAAGTAGCACAACAACAACCATCACAACCTCCACCGACTTCATCCTTCACAAGCTATCCATTCACAACACCTAGTGCTTTTCAACAAGTTCCTCCACCTCAGTAGAAAAGTTCATCCCATTTCGCAAGTTATCTTGCCTAGCCACCCTATGCTTCAAGCTTCCCTACATCAGTTCCACCCTTAAGCAATGTGAGAATGCATCCATCTTATATTAGTCAACCACAAAGCCAAGTTCAGCAAGGGCCATCCTATCGGCAAGCTACATCATTCCACCAACCTCCCCCACAACAATCATACTTCCCATCACAGCAACAAAACCCCATCAATCCCCAGCAGCAACAAGCTTCCTCCTATCAGCTGCAGCAGCAAGTCCCAGTCATCCCACAACACCATCAAGTAGTCTCATATCCACCACCACAATATCCCGCCATACCATCTCAACAGTATCCTCCCTAGTAGACATCACTCCAAAATCCACTCCAATCCGCCTATCCCGTTGGGCAATCTTCATATCCCACTTTACAATACCTACCTCAAATGGAAGCACCTGCTCCAACACCGATCAATGCTGAGTGGGAAGCCATGAAGAATGTTCTTAAAGAGCTTCAAACTGATACCAAGATCAAAACCTTCAAGTTCGAAGAGGTGTGTCCTTACCCGTTCGACTGATCAATTGCCGCTATTCCTTTCCCCAAACACTTTGAGACACCTAAATTCAATAAATATCAAGGGAAAGGAGACCCAGTCAATCATATTAAAGAATTCTATATGGTGTGCCAAGAAGTGGCTTACAATGATAATTATCTTTTATGCCTATTCTCCAAAAGCTTGGGAGGAACTGCTGTTGAGTGGTTCTACAAAATACCATGTGGGACTATCACAACTTTTGCTAAACTCTCTGAGAAGTTCATTGCCCACTATGCCCACAATGTTGAGAATGAGTTGACCTTGTTAGACCTCTGCAACTCAAAGTAGAAAGAAGGAGAAATCCTAGTAGAATACTTTCAACGATGGCATAATCTTACCACTAGGTTGTCATACCAACCACCTGAGAAACATTTGACCAAAATCTTTATTGATAATCTGCATCCTAAACTATCCCACTTCATGCGAATGAACTATCTCCAAACCTATCAAGATGTCAAGAGCAAGGGGATAGGTATTGAAAAGGGCCTCCTAGATGAAGGCACGATCTGACACTTCAAAAATGATTCCCAAAATAAACCCAGCAATGATAAATCCTGTTATTGGAATCGTAACAAGAACGTTGTTACTGATGGAGCCACTAATACCAAGCATGTTCAATTTGTCATGGCTAGTCCTACACCAACTCTTACATACCAACAAAAATAAGCACCTATCTATCAACAACCTCCTCAAGTCCATTAGCAACCCACTCCACAATATCATTCTCAAAATAATCAGAAGAATTATCAGCAGCAAGCCCATCAAGCTTATCAAGGTAATCCAAACAATCAGGTCAATACCGTCAATGCTACTCCTAATCAAAACAAGCCCAGAGCTCAAAAATATCCAAAGAAGACCTTCACACCACTGGGTGAACCTCTGGATGTCATCTTTCACCAAATGGCCAAGGCCAACTTGATCACATATCCACCAATCCAGCCAGTTGACGATACCACTCCCAAGCCCGATTGGTACAAAGATCATGAATATTGTGATTATCATCATGTCAAAGGACACACTACCCTGAAGTGTATGAGGCTCAAAAGCTACATCCAAGATCTCATCGACCAAAAGGAGATCCAAGTAGATACACCTACTCAAGCCTCCCTAAATGCCAATTTACAAATTTATCAGAATGTGTTCCCACAACACAATGCTGGGAAGAACCAAGTTAATGCCAATCATTCCTAGAATCATGGTAAAGGAAAACAAGAAGATCAAACTGGTCGCAAGGACTATACTACTACTTATATCAATTATGACAAATTTTTTGGATGTATAACCCAAGTTGAGCCCACAGTCAATGTCATCCATGTAAGAGGAGTAGATAGTCAATGTGTTGTTACCACCCGCAGAGGCCAAATAACTGTCACTGGTGCCCATCCAAGGCTAGTACATAATGCACACAATGCATAGTACAACCTCATAGAACATCTTTGGAACACACCAGCCCAAATATCCATCTTGGACCTTCTCCGCACTTCACCCCTCCATCAAGAGATCCTTGACCAAGCTCTCAAAGAAGGACATGTCCCCATAGACATTAACACCACCCAGTTTGAGACCCTTGTGGGGCATCTATCCATAGCCTATGATTTATCCTTCAAAACATCTAACATACCAGACATTGCACCTGACTAGACTCTCCCTCTCTGCATCGCTATTATGGTTAGAGACTTTGCCATCAAACGGGTCTTAATAGATAATGGCTCAGGCCTGAACTTGTGTACTTTGAAATTCATTTAGTAGATTGGGTTCATGCAGGCTGATATATCACATGAAGTAATCACCATCAAAGCCTATGATAACTTGGAGTGTACCTCTGAAGGTACTATTACTTTTCCTATTCATCTAGGCCCAGCAACACAAGATACCATTTGCCATGTTGTTGATCTTGACCTACCATTCAATATCCTCCTAGGCCAACCATGGATTCATTCCATCAAGGCTGTACCATCTACATACCATTAGTGCATCAAATTTCCACATAAAGGCACTGAGGTTACCATCCATGTTGATCCACAACCCTTCGCATACTGCCATGCGATGGAAGCATCATTCCCTCATTCCACTCACTATCCTAGAACCGACATTGGCACTTTTGTTGCCAGCTCATCCTGATCCCATTGCGATCCATAGACCATCTTTGCTTCCACCCTCTCTTCCATCAAGATCTATAACCAAGGCTATGGTGAATACAACCTACATGATGCATTTGCCATAGGGGCCCTCCCACTTGATCCACATACTCAAGGGCACCCAAGTCACCAAAGCAAACCTGTAGAAGATATCCATGCAATCAAGAGAATGGGACCTATGACTTTTGAATCCCATGGCAACATCAATAGTCAAGAGATGGATCCTAACATCAATAGGTGGTTGTACAAAGATCCCCCACCACCTGACAAACAACTTCTTGGCTACTTCAAGGATAAATACCCACAATCGCACAAATACACTATTGAGCAATGGAACTACCAAGGCGGTGGTCTAGGACCACAAGAAGGCAGAAGCAAAGACCCAATCACAACATCCAAAAACCCACAACATCAAGGTCTCGGCTTTAATACCCCTCGCCTACATATACAAGGGCCCAATACCACAATTGGGGGCACCAACATGACTAGCGTTCCCCTCTTGAATAGCCAGGACAACCTCATAGAAATCAAAGACATCCCTGAAGAGAAAGAAATCAAATCCTATGATGATATCTTTGATGATGACACCCTCCTGGGCACTTCTATCCTCCAACAACTCACCATTAATCTCATAGAACTTCCCATCATTCACCCTCAACTCATAGACTAGGACCAACCAAGCATCACACACATTGATGAGTTCTAGAGCATGGAAGCACTCCTAGAGTTCATGGGGGCATCAAGCCCACAATCAGTTCAGGATTTAGAGTCAACTCACATCTATAAGCTTGACCCAAAAGGATACTTTGGGGAGGAGGCAAGCTTTAGCTACAAAAGAGACATAGAAAGAGTAAAACATGAGTCTTTATGTGAAAACCCTTCCGAGGCACATTCTGATTCCAAACTAGTAAAAATAAAGAGCATATCTTCTAGTGAAAACTTGACAATTCAAGTGCTAGAAGATGGAGACTTGCCTCTTCCTCCTATCCAAGATTACAGACCTGATCAGTCACCTATCATCATAGAAGAAACCAAGCCAGTCAACTTGGGTACAAAGGAATGTCCAAGGATCACCTACATTGCGACCAATTTGATAGAGGGTGAAGAAATGGCTTTGATTGTGCTCCTTAGAGAATCAATTATAAATTTTGCATGGTCATATGCACACATGCCTAGGCTTGATCCTAATCTTGTCATCCATCATCTAGTAGTGGATCCTAATGTCAAACCAGTAAAGCAGAAGCTGAGGAAAATGCATCCAAAAGTCACCTTATTAGTCAAAGCAGAGCTTGAGAAACTCCTCCAAGCCAAGATTATCAGAGCTATATATTATTTAGATTGGATCTCCAACATGGTGCCTATCACAAAGCCTTCAGGTGACATCAGAATATGCATAGATTTTAGGGACTTGAACAAGGCATGTCCTAAAGATGATTTCCTGCTACCAAATATAGACATGATTGTAGATCTTACAGCGGGTCATGAAATGTTGTCACTAATGGATGGATTTTTAGGCTACAATCAAATTTGTATAGCAGAAGTAGATCAACATAAAACAACATTCACAACTCCATGGGGTACCTTCTGCTACAACATGATGCCATTCAGGCTAAAGAATGTAGGAGCCACATATCAGAGAGCAATGACAACAATCTTCCATGACATGATTCACAAGATCCTAGAAGACTATGTGGATGACATTCTTGCAAAATCTAAAACAAGAGGTGAACACCTAAGCATTCTTGAGAGTGTGTTCGATCGCTTACATCATTATGGCTTAAAACTCAATCCAAAGAAATGTGTCTTTGGTGTTACATCTGGAAAGCTTCTAGGTTTCATAGTATCACAATGAGGCATAGAGATTGACCCCAAAAAGGTTAAACCAATAACAAAAATGCCTCCACCAAAAACACTCAGACAACTCAGAAACCTACAAGGAAAGCTTCAATAAGTGTGTCGGTTCATTTCTCAACTGGTAGAAAAGTGCCAACCTTTCACGCATCTCTTATGCAAAAAAACAAGCTTCAAATGGGATCCCATATGTCAGAAAAGCTTTGATAAGCTCAAGGAGTATCTAACCAACTCTCTAATCCTAGTACCACCAGTTCCAGGATGCCCTCTCATACTCTACATCTCGGCAACCACTACAACACTGGGGGCACTCCTAGCTCAGCATGATGATGAAAACAAAGAGAGAGCCATCTACTACATTAGTCAAACTCTTGTCGGCTATGAGCTTAATTACTCACCCATGGAAAAAGTATGCCTTGTAGTGGTTTTTGCCACTCAAAAGCTTAGACATTACATACTTAGTCACACAATCAGGCTCATTTCAAAGGTGGACTCCCTCAAATATCTACTATCAAGGACAACTCTCACAGGCCATATGGAAAAATGGGTCATGTTAGTCAACGAGTTTGACATCCAGTATATTGATTGGAAAGCAATCAAAGGGCAAGTCATTGCCGATCAGCTAGCAGAGGCACCACTGGTGGATGCTTATCCACTAATCATGGAATTCCCTGATGAACACTTATGTATGATCAAAGAACAACCCATGTGGAAACTATACTTTGATGGCTCCTACACATCACATGGATCAGGGATAGGAATCTTATTTGTCATACCTCAAGGTGACTACATTCCAAAATCATTCAAGTTAGGATTCCCATGTACTAACAACATTGTAGAATATGAGGCACTCATCTCAGGTCTCAAAATAGCCATTCAATGGAATATCACAGAACTGCAAGTGTTTGGAGATTCACAGCTGATTATCAAGCAAGTCCTAGATGAATATCAAACAAAGGATGACAAGTTGCTACCCTAAAAAGAACTAGTGGATAGACTAAAAGAGCATTTCTTGAATCTACAGTTCACATAGATACTAAGACTTTAGAACAAAGCAGCCAATGTAATGGCAACCATCAGATCCTTGTTAGAAATCCCATGCGATACATCACAGTATGAATTTCTAGTCAAGCAGCTACATACGCCAGCTTATGAGAATGCCGATGTAGAAATGGTGTTTGTCTTGGTTGGTCCTCAGTCCCTGTGGTACCATGACATCCATGCATATCTAAAAAATGGTATCATATCTCCCCATCTCACCAACAACCAATGCCAAAAAATTATTCACAGAGCTTCCCGCTACACTCTTGTAGCCAACACCCTTTATCATCGAGGGTATCACAATATCCTCTCTAGGTGTTTAGATTCAAATGAGGCTATCTTGGCTTTACAAGAGGTCCATGCTGGAATTTGCGGTGCCCACATGAGTGGCATGGTTCTAGCCAAGCAGTTGCTTCGAGTTGGGTATTATTGGCCAACCATGGAACATGATGCTTGTGAATTTGTCAGAAAATGTTTACCATGTCAGCAGCATGCAAATATGATTCATGCACCAGCACAAGACTTGCAGCCCATTGCGCCACCTTGGCCATTCTCATGCTGGGGCTTTGACCTTGTCGGCTTAATCACCCCCATTTCCTTGGATGGACACAAGTACATAATAACTACCACATAGTACATCACCAAATGGGTTGAAGTGATTTTTCTCACCCTAACTACTGGCATCCAAATATCTAAGTTCATCCTTTACCACATCATCTGCCGCTTCGACATACCATCTACCAACTTCACAAACCATGGCACACCTTTTGAAAACTAGCATGTGGATGATCTATGTGCTAGACTCCACATCCATCACCATTTCTCTAGCCCATATTTCCCTCAAGGAAATGGCCAAGTTGAGGCAACCAACAAAACTATCTTGAAAATCCTCAAGAAGGTTGTCAATGATTCTGGTTGTGATTAGCACCTCCAAATCAATCCTTCCCTTTGGGCCTACCACACTTCTTATTGCACTCCCATAGGCACCACCCCATACTCCCTTGTATATGGTGCCAAAGCCATTTTTCTGATTGAGGTCGAGCTCCCATCATTGTGAGTCTCCATGAAGAACTACATCACTGATGAAGACTATCACGTGGCACGTCTCACACAGCTAGACCTATTAGATGAAAAGAGACGGCAAGCATATGATCACCTGGTTGCATATCAGAATTGACTCAAAAGGAGCTATAACAAGAAGGTCCATCTTGGATAGTTCCAGGTTGGTGACATGGTCCTCAAAGAAAATCAGAAGGTCCAAGCAAATAGAGAAAAGAAAGGCAAGTTTGAGCCTACTTGGCTGGGCCCCTATGTTGTCACAACATGCTTTGGCTCTAGAGCTTATCAGCTATCTACACCAAAAGGTGACCCTTTGAATGATCTAATTAACATCATACATTTGAAGAGGTTCTATGCCTGAACCAGATCTACATATTCAAAAAATCCAAAAAATCCAAAAAAAAAAAAAAAAAGAAAAGAAAATAATCGTCCAATGGTGAAAACTTGGCAATTCAAGCACCTTGGACAAGTATGTTGGTGAAAACCTGGCAAACAGGTGCTATACATAGTGGACCGAGTCATTATCTATCAAACTCCCATCCCTCCATCCCAACATCCTAGTCCTTTTTCACCCATCCCCATCCCCATCCACCATCCCCTAGCATTCCTCTTTTCATAATCCTCAAGCAAAACCGTAATCCATACCCTGCACATATCTTGTACCATCTATTGCACATATCTTGTACTATATCCTATATATCCTGTATAGTGCAATCCTTCCTGTACCATATCTTGTATAGTGCGATCTTCCTATCCCAAATCTTGAGCTTTTGTACATATCAGTTGTATATCTTTTTCCATCCATTGTACATATCGTCCCTTTTTGTTGTACATAGTCCTTGTCAGTCTTGCAACAAAATTTGATCAGAGCACATTGTCATACCCAGCCTTGTACTTCAACAACATCAATTGTCGACTCTTCTTGATCATCGTGATTATTCTTTGACTTCATCATTTGCCAGTGAACAACAACACTCATTCTCTCATCAATCAATAGGTCCTTGAGGATGTATCCTTCCTCTTGTCAGACCTAATCTTTCACCCATCACACTAGGTCCATGTTGATGCATCCTTCCACATGTTCAGACCAATCTTCCCATCCTCACTCACATCAGTCACATCAAATCTCTCTCCTTGGAAAAGGATGTCTTTTTGGAGTTGTCATTTTGGTCTTGGATTTTGTCCTTTGGATCTTGTTAATCTTTTACAGCTTCTTGTTGTTTCTCTAACTCAATGTTGCCACGATCCTTTATATCATGGTGTGCTGCGAATGAGGACAATCTGGGGCAAGGTCTTTTGATCTTTTGATTATGCCTATGAGTCAGTTGGATGTGACCCTTGCACGGTTCACATGTGATCTTCTGGGTTACATGGTGCACTTGAGAAATGTCATTTGCTTGTGGTTTCTCTTGCATCGTTTCCGCCATGCTTCCTCTTGGGTTCATGCATGATGCTAGGGCAACCCTGCATGTCTTTTTCACGTCAGTCCTCTACAATGATGGTGACAAGGCCTCATGATCCTAGTATCCATGGCATGGTCTCTAGTATTTCTATATTAAACTAGGTTGTGCTCTCCACATTTGCACTTGGAGCTTTCCCAAATCCCCTGCATTCTACATCATATAGATTAATCTTGCATTTTGCATCCTCATATAGCTGCATCCTGCATCTTGCATTCCATCTCATCTTGCATTCACCCATCTTTGCTCTTGGAAGCTTGGTTATTTATCTCCCCTTCTTCTTAGGTCCTTCCTTCTTTGTTTCCTTTCGAGAAAATTTCACAATGTTTACTCCTTGTGTTATTTTCTCGAGGGGGCACAACCCCTTATTCCTCTAAATTCTAGCCTTGGACATCTTATTTTCTTGTCTTTGACGCCATGCCACTTGCGGCATCACATCAAAGATGGGAAAAATGTAGACACCTAAAAATCCTTTAGAAAATAAAGTATTTTTATTTTTTGAAAAACCCCTGATGACATCATCATTTATTACTTAATTAATTATTTAATTAATTAATTTATTTTTATATCATTAAATCCCTTTACCTTAATTAAAAATATTTAATTAAGGAATCCCTCCCAAAAATGTTTAAATCTTATTTAAACATCATTCCCCTATTTATTAATTATTTAATTAATAAATTGACCAAAAATCCCAAAATAAATAATTAATTTATTTTTTGCCCAAAACCTTGCCAAATTCCTAAAGACCACTAACCTCTTCTAGAATCTTCTAATCCCTCTTTAATTTTGATTAAAGGCTAATTCTATCATTTTCTAACCCTAATCCCAACTCAAAATATTTAATTAAGATTAAATATTAATCCTCAATCCCTAAATTACCCTAGGAAAACTCTAGACTCTTCTAGAACTTTCCTAATCCTTCCCTAAACCCATTTAGGGGAAATTACCTACTTTCCCTAAGCTAATCTAAGTCTCCTTTGACTCCTAGTCAAACCCTAACCCTAATGAGCCTCAAAATTCATTAAAGCCTTTAAGATAAATAAATCTTTATTTATTTCCTAAATTCCTATTATCCCTAGAAAAGCCTAGACTCTTCTAGAAAGTCTTCATCCTTATCCCCTTTAACTCAAACCCTAACCTTACCCGAAACCCTAACCTATCCTCCTAACCCAAGCCCTTAGGAAATCCTATAAATACCCTCATTTCTAAGAGCAATCCATCCAATTTCTTTTCAAGTAATAGTAATCTTATAATGCCATTTTCATGTTAGATCATAGCTTAAAATCAACTAATTGTTAGATTTCATTGTTTTCTTCAAGCTTTTTTAGCACATCATAGCTTATCCATAATGGATTAACTTAGTTTCATTATTGTTTATGCATCATTCTCACACTTATTTTGGGTTTTAAAATCTGTTTAAGCATTTAGCTTTGCATAAATATTTGAGTTCTTGAAGCCTTAGGGGCAATTTTGGTTGTTCTACCCAATATTGTGCCACTTTTTGGGGTTTTCATGAGTCTCAAATCATCTTAGAATGCATTAGAGTATGCTCCAAGTGCTTAGAGAGCACACCCACATCCCCTAAGCAAGAGCAAATCAAACAGTGCTTGGGTGCACCTATTTAGGCTCTATCTGAGGTGGCTTAGATTAGATGTTTTTGTTTTGAATTGATATAATGTTAGATTAAAATCTAATGTTTTCTTGTCTTAGCCTTTCAAAATAGATACAGATAGCCTAGTCTACAGTATTGTTTAGATCTATGATTTGCACTTCCTCGAGATGGTCCATGGAAGTAGGGTCAAAATCCCCTTCACTTGAGTCCTCTTCGACTTCTATGGGAAACAACGTGGGAAAAATCATGAGTGGGTTAAAACTAACATTTGAATCTCCCTCCTTCGAAGGCATCCAAAATGTCTCTACCCATGCTTGATTGGTAGGTGCATGCCCTATGTTAATATCTTGGATATTAGGTTCTTCATTGATTTGAATTTCCTGCCTTGGGATTTTTGCATAAGTATGTATTGCAATCACCTCCTTATCTTGACATGATTCATTCAATAGGGTATCCCACTCATAATCTTGGGAGTCATCACTATCTCCATCGAATTTTAAGGCATTTATTTGAGGATAAAAATCTTGCATTGGGCTGGAGCTTTCGCCTTTGTATTGGTAGCCTACTCCAAATTTTTCTTGTTTTTCCCTCCAAGTAGGTTCAATGGGTTCTAATAACCCTCTATTCCTTTGGCCTAAGGGTCCTCTTCCCTTGTATCCCATCTTCTGCATAATCTCAAAACCTTTCCCATATTGCTCAGTTTGTATATTAACATGCTGAATTCGTTCCATGGGAGTGTTTGAGGTATCTTCTTCATTGTGATAGAGCCATTGAAGTACTTCATTTTCCTCCTTGTCAAATGCTGCTGTATCACTTTCTCTTATGAAGTAAGATTTTTACTTGTGAGGCAAAGATCCTTTTGATGGTTTTCCATGTGTCCTTGGAGACGTGGGCATGTCAAATAGGGAAACGGAGTATTCCCCTCCTCCTTTTGAACTAATTTTGCATTGTTTGTCAAATGCCTCCATCATCTTATCCATTTTCTTGTAGTTTTCCTTTTTAGCTTCGTCTTTTTCTTCTCTAGTAGGTTTTTAGGGTACTATCTTTGATTTGGGAGTTTGATATGAACCCTCATTAGTAATTGGACCCTCATAGCTCATCTTTTCCTTTCCCTTAGTTGATGTTGTTGAGCTAGCTTGAGGAGGGTTTTGAGTAGCATTTAATGTTATGACCGGATCATCCATTTTGGTATCTTCAATGGTAACTCTTTGAATGATTCCTTCCAGGTTATGTGGAATATATAACTCATGAAGGGGTTTGAGTGCATTGCAATATTGGAACGGGTTTGAGTCCCCTCCAACCATGATTTCTTCACCCATGTACGAACATTTGATGCATTGGTGGTATGTGGATGGGACTGCTTGCATCTCATGAATCCATGGTCTCCCCAACAAAATATTATAAGTTAATTTCATGTCCAATACTTGGCAATTGGTGTCCTTCTTGACTTGTCCCACTTGAATGGGCAATACGATCATGCCTTTAGAGGCCCTTTCAGCTTCATCATAAGCTTTAATGGTGATTTTTTTCGTAGGGTCAATGCAAGATTTAGACAACCCTAAGGATTTAACAAGACTTAATGTACAAATGTTAAGACCAGCTCCTCCATCAATGAGGGCTCTTTTGACTCTATGCCTTTCTATTAGGACCTCTATATGCAATGGTAGATTTTGAGGATGGGTTATAGACATGTCATCTTGATCAAAAAATGAGAGACAATGAGGTGCCACAAGATGGCCTACCATATTTTGGAACTTTTCCTCTTCTAAGTTAGTAGGAACATTTGTCTCCATTAGAGATTTTTCCAAAATATCCTTATGGTTCGGGGATAACTTCAATAATTCTAAGATAGAAATTTGCGCTGGAGTTCTTTTCAACTGATCGACCAAGCTATAAGGTTTTGCTGCTGTAGAAGGTTGGTTGACCACAATGTTGGATTGTGGAGTGCTAATAACTTTAGGAGCAGCTCCTTGTAGGGTCATTCTAGAATTTTTCCCTCTTGTAATGACATTTGATACCTCTTTTTGGGGCTGCTCATTGATTATTATAGCATTCACAATGTTATCATAAGGTGGCGCAAAGTTAAGATTATTGGCACTTTGTTTCTTGCCATTAGATGACTCCCCTTTATCATGTTTGTAGAAAGGTTGTTTGAATGCTATATGATCTTCATTGTTTTGAGGTCCATCAATGGTGATCATGCCACCATCAATTAAATCTTGCACTATATTCTTTAGTTGCAGACATTGATTTGTTGTATGCCCTCAAATTTTGTGGTACTCACAATGGCTATTAGCACTCCACCAACCAGGCTTGTTGTTTGGCTCATAAGGCTGAATGCTAGGTAAAGTAATGCCATTATTATCCATGAGAGTCTTTAATTTCCTTTCGAGGGGTTCACCCAAGGGTGTGAAGTTCCTTTGAGGAGTGGGCACCAAATATTATCAAATTTGTTATTTCTTGCATTATTTTCTTGGTTGCCCTTATTAGCATTGTTGTTATTGGAAGGTGCATTGGATGTCTGATTGACATTATTCACCTGATTAGGTGTCCTTGTAAGAGCAAATGGAACCACCTTCAAGTTGCTATACTCCACCACACCATCATTAACAATTCCCTTATTGTTGTTCTTATACCAACTATTACTATTGAACCAGTTATTCTTCTGGTTGTTGCCATTGTTGGAGTTATTGTTGTTGGAGTTGTTCTTATTATCTTTATACAATTTTAGTTCTCCACTTTTGACCAACACTTCCTTCGTTGTGATTCCATTTTCAATTAAATCTTGGAAGGTCTTGGGACATTGCATTCATAATCGGTAGTTCAATTCATTGCTTAAACTGTTTATGAAGATATCCATCTTCTCTTTTTTAGGTACGCTCTTAGGATATCTTGCAAAAACTATCCTCCATCTTTGTAGAAAAGTGAGGAATGCCTCTCCATCCTTGATATTATATGAGTAATGGGCCATGAATTTTGAAGCTAACTCTTCGAAGGTCTGAATGCCAGAGGGTAACTTAGAAAACCACTCCATAGCCATGCCTCCTAAGCTTCACGGGAATAGTCTCATTACATATGTTGTATTGTGCATGAACTCTAAGCTCAATGCACAAAACTCACATAAGTGTTCTTGGGGATCCGACGTTCCCTCATACTTGTCATATTTAGGGAACACCACATTGATTGGGAATGGAACCATGACCAAGCTTTTATCAAATGGGAATGGAGACAATGCTTCGATGGAGAAAGGCTTGGGAGCTCCGCTTTGCTTAATAGTATCCAATTGCATTTGAAACATCTTAAACTGCTTATTCAAGATATCTAAGGTACTCTCCTCAACTTTCGGTAGTTTGAGTTGATTAACATCATAGTCATAGGGAAGCTTGAGACCTTTTTGTGCTAAGTCCAGAAAGTATTTTTCTCTATCTCTATCCATTTCCTTTTCCATGAGCTTTCAGAAAAAGGGACATTGGATAGCCTCACTAACCTTTTTGTCTGTGGCATCTTCTGCCATTGCTTCAATGTTAGTTCTAGTGTGAGTGTTGTCTATACCTTGAGCATTTTGATCTACTCCTCCATTATTGGTATTGTCTTGGTTATTTGTGCCAATGCCTCCATTATTAGCATCACCTTGGTTAGTGAGATCAATACCACTATTATCTTTACCTCCCAAACCACTATAATACATCATGTTCTCTTCTACTTCTTATTCGGGTGATTTTTGGGGTACTCTAGGAATGGTAGACATGTCTCCTAGATAAGGGAGCTCTTGTCTCAAATAGGTCCCGTTTGCTTCCAAGGTTTGTTTAACATAGTAAGATCTAGTGAAAGCAGGCATGAACCTTGGAGAGTAAGCATTGATATTTCTCAGGGTCCAATCCTTTGCAAAATTTTTTAAAAATGTGTAGAACAAGATTTTTGACCAAACTGCAAGTTGGAGCAGTAAGAACACGGAAAAGGGTACTCAAAAATATACTTAAATTTTTTTGACCCCCCTGCAAATACTCTTTGTTTTCCCTTTTAGATTTCTAGGCATCACTAAATTGATTATAGGCGTGACCCAATTTGGTGTACGTGTGTACTAGTTTTCTTTTAGGTGGAACTCTGTAGGATGCAGGTGACACTTTTCCTTTGATAAGCGATTTTCCAGTTTGCATAGGCATTTTTATAAAGGTTTTGAGTGTGACTTTTCTTTGTCTACACATTTTTACACTAGCCACATGCATGACTAAACCTCTGATAGGCGTGATTGTTTTGTTCCTAGGTGACACTTCTTTGACCAAGTTGTAAAATTTTGAATTTTTTAAACGTTTGAGATCAGATTTTTTGAAAATTTCTTGTTTGAAAATTAAAAACAAACGTAGCACACACATAAATGTCTCTAAAAACAATCTAATGTGTATATTCTTGAAAGTTTTCACTAGTATAGCACAAGAATAGATTCCAAACAGCCTACCTAAAGTCAAATTGGCTTGTAAACATGGCTCTAAAAAGGTGGCTTTTCTATTTTAACCAGGTTTTAATAAATATTCTGTTCAAATAGACTTCAATCTCTCAACCCTCCAAGGAGGCTTCCCACACACACTGAAGTATGATTTTGCACAATCTGTTAAGACTACTAGAGGAAGGTTGAAAAATCAAAATCCATTTTTCATGCACCCCATTAAGGATACATGAGTTTCATTTTAGAGTGGGTCGGATTCCCATGGCAAAAGTGAGTGTATCCCACTTTGGACTGTCCCTCTCACTGGCCTCGTTAAGGAAAACTCGGGAGGCGAGCCCACTAAATCTCTATTTTAACTAACATGTTCATGGAAAGCAAGAAAATGGAATTAAGGTTAAGTGTTTGGGAATTTGGTTCACCTAAAAGGTGAAGAGCATATCCCTAACTTTCCCTTTAGTTCCTCAAACACTTCAAGCAATACGGTTCTTTTTCAATCTCATTACATAGAGATTCTTAGAAATATAATTTTTTGGTTCATTTCCCATTTTTAATTAAGCTATGTTTAAAAGGAATGCCACAATCTAATCAAGTGCAAGCTTGAATAGAGAAATACCTCTCCTTGTAGCTAGCATAAAGCTAGGGGCATTTTTGAGAGTATTTTGTCATTTTTTTACTCACCTTGGCAATAGCTCCTTTCCATGTGCTTAGACTCCAGCAAGTTAATCAACACTAACAATCAAAGTGAGGGGAAACCAAAATTGAATTGACAAAGCCAAGCTTTATGTAATGAATTTGAGCACTTTAATTACACATTTCCATGCAAAAACTTGAAATTAAGGACTGAAAATCCAATTTAAAGAGACATATTTCTATTTATAAGCTTCAATCATAGCAAGGTATCTTTGGTATACCTGTTTGTCTTCTTCTTGTGTTGATTCAAGGACAAATTTGATATGTTCTTGATTCTCCCTTTTGATCTTTTTAGCAAGCACCTTCTCTTCTTGGTTAAATCGAGTTTCTGGCTTCTGGACTTTGGGATGTTTGTTCATTTACTATCAAAATTGAAAAAAACATGGAGTTAGACAACTGATTGGATCAAATCAATAGAAAATATAGACAACAAACATCAGGCAACATTGTCCAGCTAATAGGCGTGAACAAACTGCTGACAAGCGTAACTTTGACAGTAGCGAGCGTCACTTTGCAACGACTCAAGCATTACTCAAAGTTTCACAAGAGTGAATAGTTTATTCAGAGGCGTAAAGAGAACTTAAAATTGTGCAAAATAATTCATGCTAAGCGATATGTTAACAACAAAAAGCAATAATTTTTCTTTCCAAAGCGTGACTAAAACTATAACATGCGAAGAAAAGCGTAAACCTAAGCGATAGCAAATAAAGGTTAGGCGATACTCCCTGAGTCACAGGTGTGACTTTATGAAGCAAAGGCTGAATGCTTTGTGAGCTTAGGCATGAGTCTGCAGTTAATCAATAGGTAGTTCTGAGCTGTTAGGTGATAGAAAATATTTGCAGGCATGTTTGAATCCTTCGTAGGCGTGACTTTACTTGTTTTCTGCAAAATAAACATGGAAAATATACAAAACAAGCATGCAAATGAAGATGAAAATGATGATAAAAGATAAAATGAGGCCTAGGGCCCCAGGGTGGGTGCCATTTGTGTGATGATGAATATCACCTTCATGGAATTAAGATCTAATAGCATCAATTTAAACTAAATACAATGCAAATCTACTTTAAAATGAAACTACAATCTATATTATCACATGGTTCTCTAGAAAGAAGTGGTAAATGAAACTCTTAGGTTAAATCCTCACTAGTGACACTTCTAAAATGAGAAATTATGCTGCTATTATGCTTTTACAATGCTTCTATGATGATTCCATGCTTAATCTAGCTCAAATTGACAAACTACAATGATAATTGCTTTAAAATGCTCAAATTGCTCTTAGAATGCTATTCAAATGCCTATAATAACAATGTTTTGTAAATGAAATTCCAAGATGGAAATGCTCTCCAAAATGCCTCATATTTATAGTAAATGTCCAAGGGTAGGGGGTGGAGTGAAGTAATCATGGTTATCCCTTGGTTGAGTCAAAAACTTTGCATTGTCCATAAATGGGGGGACAAATGAGGGGACAAGCCTTTAAATGGTTTCAAATCTTTGGACAATTTAAATGTTTGAGTGATTTATGTCTTTTTGTCTTCAATTTTCATTGGTTCATCACTTTGTTGAAAGAAATTAGGAATATTTAATTCAATTAATTAATTAAATTTAGCCATGTAAGGGTAATAGGTTCATTTTGATTTTTGATTAAAACAACTATACAATTAATTGATTAAAATCAATTATATGGTGTTTTTGGCCCTTTTAAGCTTTCATTTAATCATTTAACATCATTATTTAATAATTCCTTTATTTTAATTAATTTTGCTCAACTTTATTTAATTATGTCCATTTTATTGATTTAATCCCTCTTTATTGATTTATTGCATTTTTATTAATTTTTGAGCCATTTATTGATTTAATGCATTTTGAAAATCACTTGTCCAATTTTACGCATGTACAAGTGGCATTGAAAAATTAGAAAATCAGGGTTAGTCAATTTGACGTAAAATGTTGAACATCTTATGAACCTTATGTGAAAAAGTTGTAAGAGTAGAATCTATAGGAAATTGAATGCAGTTTCTAAACTACTAGCTCTTGTTTGAAATTATTTTTGTCTAATTGTTCAAAATTTTAGATTTCAATGCAGTAATACAAAAATTTTAGGGAAAAAATAAAACGTATGTGTATGTCTGACCAACTTAATCACAATCAAATGATGATATATTTTCCCAAGGTTCTAGATATAAGTAGTAGACTCATGCTCGGATGTGATGCATTTATTTTGTAATTTTTGGTCAAATAAATAATTAATTATGAATTTTCTACTACAAATTTTTCAGAATAAAAAACTCTCGTGTCTGACCACCTTAACTAATTCAAAATTTTAGCAAATTCAAAACTTTTTTTTTTCTTATAGTAGTCGAAGCATAGAATGTGACGCATGTTTCAAATTTCAAAAAGGTTAAAAGGTTTGAAAGTTATAGTTGTTTTTCAATTAATATATCAATTACAACTTTAAAGATAACTCAATTGAAAAATAAGTAATAATTACTTACTAAACTCAAAATTTGACAACAATTATATTGATGGAAAGTTGATAATGTCTTTAAGAAACCCTTTTCATTTCATCAATTTCGGGTGAAAAAATAGTCGTCAGCTACATGGTTGAAGTCTTGGTATCAAGAACTATCTCTTGAAACATGCCTAAAGGGTTGACCACCCACATTTGGTAATGCCCAAGAAAATACCAAGCCTAATCGGATATCTGATATTTTCAGATATTCGATAATATCGGATATCTGAAAAAGCCCACCTATTTCGAAATTTTAATTGCCCCACTTTACCCTAATTCAAGTTTCATAATAAATGTATTTTTTTAATAGTAATATTAATTGTCTTATATTAAGTTGTATTCTTTTTATGTTAATATTAATTCAAGCTTCATATTAAATTATATTTTTATTGTGTTAATATTAATTTCATTTTAAATATTAATATTAAATAATAATAGCCTAGCATAAATATTATAATATAAATTTTTATATTAGTATGTATTATATTATTTGATATACAAAATGATTTTGAAAAAATACCTGCACAGTTGATTTGAGGATAGACAGTTTCAACCCAAATCCTCTTGAAAGTATCCGACATAGGATTTTTCTACAAACTCCTTGTAATTTCGGTGGTCTGACTATACTGAATAAGTAGATGTCAATGGACTTCCCCTCGATTGAATACAAACAATTAATTTTTTAACTCTCGAAAAGAAATTTCACACAGTTGAAGAACCACCATACGCTCATCATCTATTCTAGAAACTAACAGTGGCATAAAAATTGATGTAAGAACATTTAAGGTACATTGTCCAAAAAAAGGTATATGAAACCTTTAAATATACATTAAAAATTGGAGGTGAAGGCTCTAAATGTGTGTGTGTGTGTGTGCGAGAGAGAGAGAGAGAGAGAGAGAGAGGTCATGAGGACTTCCTAGGGGTCCTAACGCGTGATAAGGGGTACTAGAACACCTAGGAAGTCCCCATGACCCCTTTCAAAACATTTGAACACTCAAGTGTGTCCTAAGGGGTCCTACGACTCTTTAGGACACACTTGAGCATTCAAATGTGTGGAAAGGGGTCATGAGGACTTCCTAGGAGTCCTAGTATGCCTTATCATGCATAAGGACACCTAGGAAGTCCTAATGACCCCATTCGACACATTAGAACCCTCAAGTGTGTCCTAAGGGGTACTATGACCCCTTAGGACATAGTTGAGCACTCAAATGTGTCCTAAGAGGTCCTATGACCCCTTAGGACACACTTGAGCATTCAAATGTGTTGAAAGGGGTCACGAGGACTTCATAGGGGTCCTAGTATGCCTTATTACATGTTCAGACCCCTAGGAAGTCCTCATGACCCCATTCGACACATTAGAATGCTCAAGTGTATCCTAAGGGGTCCTACGACCCATTAGGATACACTTGAGCATTCTAATGTGTTGAATGAGGTCATGAGGACTTCCTAGGGGTCCTAGTATGCCTTATCATGTGTTAGGAACCTTAAGAAGTCC
The DNA here is from genome assembly GCA_027943335.1 of Chamaecyparis obtusa. NCBI lineage: Eukaryota > Viridiplantae > Streptophyta > Pinopsida > Cupressales > Cupressaceae > Chamaecyparis > Chamaecyparis obtusa. Next base: position 354,609 of record BSBK01003955.1, read on the forward strand.
CCATGACCCCTTTCGACACATTAGAACACTTGAGTGTTTCCTAAGGTGTCCTATGACCCCTTAGGACACACTTGAGTATTCCAATGTGTCAAAAGGGGTCATGAGGACTTCCTAGGGGTCCTAGTATGCCTTATCACATGTTAGCACCCCTAGGAAGTCCTCATGACTCCATTTGACACATTAGAACCCTCAAGTGTGTCCTATGTCCTAAGGGGTCCTACAACCCCTTAGGACACACTTGAGCATTCACATTTGTTAAAAGAGGTCTTGAGGACTTCCTAGGGGTCCTAGTACACCTTATCACATGTTAGGACCCCTAGGAAATCCCCATGACCCCTTTCGACACATTAGAATGCTCAAGTGTTTCCTAAGGGGTCCTTCAACCCCTTAGAAAACACTTAAGCATTCAAATGTGTTGAAAGGGGTCTTGAGGACTTCCTAGGGGTCCTAGTACACCTTATTATGTGTTAGAACCCTTAGGAAGTCCCCATGACCCCATTCAACACATTATAATGCTCAAGTGTATCCTAAGGGGTCTTATGACCTCTTAGGACACACTTGAGCATTCCAATGTGTCAAATGGGGTCATGAGAACTTCCTAGGGGTCCTAGTACACCTTATCACACATTAGGATCCCTAAGAAGTCCCCATGATCCTATTCAACACATTAGAATGCTCAAGTGTGTCCTAAGGGGTCCTATGATCCCTTAGGACACACTTGAGCATTCCAATGTGTCAAAAGGGGTCATGAGGACTTCCTAGGGAACCTAGTATGCCTTACCACCCTGTAGGACACATTTGAGAATTCTAATGTGTCAAAAGGGGTCATGGGGACCTCCTAGAGGTCCTAACATGTGATATGTTGTACTAGGACCCTTAGGAAGTCCTCATGACCCCGTTCAACACATTAGACCATTCAAGTGTGTCCTAAGGGGTCCTACAAACCCTTAGGAATCACTTGAGCATTCTAATGTGTCGAAAGGGGTCATGAGTACTTCCTAGGGGTCCTAGTACACCATATCACATGTTAGGACCTCTAGGAGGTCCCCATGACCCCTTTCGACAAATTAGAATTCTCAAATGTGTCCTACAGGGTCCTACAACCCCTTTAGACACACTTGAGTATTCCAATGTGTCGAAAGCAGTCATGAGGACTTCCTAGGTATCCTAGTATGCCTTATCATGCGTTAGGACTCCTAGGAAGTCCCCATGACCCCTTTCGACACATTAGAATCCTCAAATGTGTCCTAAGGGGTCTTATGACCCCTTAGGACACACTTGCACATTAAAATATGTTGAAAAGGGTCATGAGGACTTCCTAGGGGTCCTAGTATGCCTTATCACATGTTAGAACCCCTAGGAAGTCCTCATGACCCCTGTCGACACATTAGAACCCTCAAGTGTGTCCTAATGGGTCCTATGACCCCTTAGGACATACTTGAGCATTCAAATGTGTCAAAAGGGGTCATGAGGACTTCCTAGGGGTCTTAGTACACCTTATCACACGTTAGGACCCCTAGGAAGTCCCCATGACCCCTTTCGACACATTAGAATGCTCAAGTGTGTCCTAAGGGGCCTACGACTCCTTAGGACACACTTGAGCATTCTAATTTGTCAAAAGGGGTCATGAGGCCTTGCTAGGGATCCTAGTATGCCTTATCACACATTAGGACCCCTAGCAAGTCCCCATGGCCCCTTTCGACACATTAGAATGCTCGTGTGTCCTAAGGGGTCCTACGATCCCTTAGGACACACTTGAGCATTCCAATGTATTGAAAGGGGTCATGAGGACTTCCTAGGGTCCAAGTATTCCTTATCATGCGTTAGAACCCCTAGGAAGTCTCCATGACCCCTTTCGACACATTATAAGTCTCAAATATGTCCTACGGGGTCCTATAACTGCTTAGGACAAACTTGAGCATTCAAATGTGTTGAAAGCGGTCATGAGGACTTCCTAGGTGTCCTAGTATGCCTTATCATGCATTAGGACCCCTAGGAAGTCTCCATGACCCTTTTCGACACATTAGAATGCTCAAATGTGTCCTAAGGGGTCTTATGACCCCCTAGGAAACACTTGAGCATTAAAATGTGTCGAAAGGGGTCATGAGGACTTCCTAGGGGTCCTAGTATGCCTTATCACATGTTAGGACCCCTAGGAAGTCCTCATGACCCCTTTCAACACATTAGAACCCTCAAGTGTGTCCTAAGGGGTCCTACAACCTGTTAGGACACACTTGAGCATTCAAATGTGTCAAAAAGGGTCATGAAAACTTCCTAGGGGTCTTAGTACACCTTGTCACATGTTAGGACCCCTAGGAAGTCCTCATGACCCATTTCAACACATTAGAACCCTCAAGTGTGTCCTAAGGGGTCCTACGACTCCTTAGGACACACTTGAGCATTCAAATGTGTCTAAATGGGTCATGAGGAATTCTTAGGGGTCCTAGTATGCCTTATCACATGTTAGGACCCCTAGGAAGTCCCCATGACCCCTTTCGACACATTAGAATGCTCAAGTGTGTCCTAAGGGGTCCTACATCCCCTTAGGACACACTTGAGCATTCAAATGTTTTAAAAGACATCATGCAGAATTCCTAGGGGTCTTAGTATGCCTTATCACATGTTAGGACCCCTAGGAAGTCTCGATGACCCCTTTTGAAACATTTGAATGCTCAAGTGTGTCCTAAGGGGTCCTACAAAAGGGGTCATGAGGAATTCTTAGTGGTCCTAGTATACCTTATCACATGTTAGGACCCCTAGGAAGTCCCCATGACCCCTTTCGACACATTAGAATGCTCAAGTGTGTCCTATGGGATTGTAGGACCCCTTAGGACACACTTGAGCATTCAAATGTTTCGAAAGGGGTCATGAGGAATTCTTAGGGGTCCTAGTATGCCTTATCATGCGTTAGGATCCCTAGAAAGTCCCCATGACCCCATTCAACACATTAGAATGTTCAAGTGTGTCCTAAGGGGCCTACAACCCCTTAGGATAGACTTGAGCATTCCAATGTGTCGAAAGGGGTCATGAGGACTTGCTAGGGGTCCTAGTACACCTTATCACGTGTTAGGACCCCTAGTAATTCTCCATGACCCCTTTTGACACATTAGAATGCTCAAGTGTGTCTTAAGGGGTCCTACAACCCCTTAGGACACACTTGAGCATTCCTATGTGTCGAAAGGGGTCATGAGGACTTCCTAGGGGTCCTAGTATGTCTTATCATGCATTAGGACCCCTAGGAAGTCCCCATGACCCCTTTTGACACATTATAATGCTCAAGTGTGTCCTAAGGTGTCCTACGACCCCTTAGGACACACTTGAGCATTCAAATGTGTCAAAAGGGGTCATGAGGAATTCCTAGGGGTCCTAGTTCACCTTATCATGCATTATGACCCCTAGGAAGTTCCCATGACCACTTTTGACACATTAGAATGCTCAAGTGTTTCCTAAGGGGTCCTATGACCCCTTAGGACACACTTGAGCATTCCAATGTGTCGAAAGGGGTCATGGGGACTTCCTAGGGGTCCTAGTACACCTTATCATGTGTTAGGACCACTAGGAAGTCCTCATGACTCTATTCGACACATTAGAACCCTCAAGTGTGTCCTAAGGGGTCCTATGACACCTTAGGACACACTTGAGCATTCCAATGTGTCAAAAGGGGTCATGAGGACTTCTTGGGGGTCCTAGTACACCTTATCACATGTTAGGACCCCTAGGAAGTCCTCATGACCCCATTTGACACATTAGAACCCTCAAGTGTGTCCTAAGGGGTCCTAGGACCCCTTAGGACCCACTTGAGCATTCCAATGTGTCGAAAGGGGTGATGAAGACTTCGTAGGGATTCTAGTTTTCCTTATCACGTGTTAGGACCCCTGGGATGTCCTCATGACCCCTTTTGAAACATTAGAACCCTCAAGTGTGTCCTAAGGGTTCCTATGACCCCTTAGGACACACTTGAGCATTCAAATGTGTCCTAAGGGGTCCTATGACCCCTTAGGACACACTTGAGCATTCAAATGTGTCAAAAGAGGTCTTGAGGACTTCCTAGGGGTCCTAGTATGCCTTATCACATGTTAGGACCCCTAAGAAGTCCTCATGACCCTTTTTGACACATTAGAACCCTCAAGTGTGTCCTAAGGGGTCCTACGACCCCTTAGGACACACTTGAGCATTCAAATGTCTTGAAAGGGGTCATGAGGACTTCCTAGGGGTCCTAGTACACCTTATCATGCATTAGGACCCCTAGGAATTTCCCGTGACTCCTTTCAACACATTAGAACCCTCAAGTGTGTCCTCAGCGGTCCTACGACCCCTTAGGACACACTTGAGCATTAAAATGTGTTGAAAGGGGTCATGAGGACTTCCTAGGGTTCCTAGTTGTATGCATCCTAAAATGGTCGCCTAGACTTTAAGCCCCCATTCAACAATTTATGAAATCCCTGAATCAGTATTTTCAAAAATCAACATTTTTCAATTATATCAATTTCCTTGATCAAATCTTATTTTATCATTTATTCGATTATTTTCTATGGGCTAAACATTTTATCCTAAAGTCTTTATTTTTTTAAAAGGAATTTCCTCCCCTTTTAATAAATAAAAAGCCCCCACTTTTCATCTTATCCTAAGTTGCACAAATAAAATATTATTCTTATTTTATAAAAAGAAGAGAAGCACTTTTTGTCTCAAATGGACACAAAAGTCAACTCTTATTTTCCCATTGGAGGATATTTTTGTACATGGATTGCTCCTATTTCAAGCTCCACCCTTGATTAAATCTTTTGCCTCTTAATCTCCATGGTCCATTCCTTTTCAATTCCTTTAAAGGGAGAACTCTTTTCTCATTTTGGAATCCCCAACTTTCATACTAATCTTATGCTGCAGGATTTCTTGGAGACTTTGGAGCTTTGGAGATCTTCATGCATTTAGCTTTCATTTTTGCATTCTTAGCTTATCTTTCATGGCATCTAGCTTAGTTTGATTTATGCTTTAGATTAGCTCACATAGCTTAATTAGCAAGGGTTTGTAGTACTTTCTTTTCATAGCTTAGATTTCATCTTCATTCTTAGCATAGCTTGCATTGCATTGCATTTCCATTGTTGATTCTTGAGGATATTGACATTCTTGCCCTTGTCTCTTTGAATTTCCCATTGTGTGGTTTACTAGCAAGGTTGCATGCTTCAATAGCTCTAGCTGAGAGAAGCCTCAACATCCTTGTGACTCCATGCCTAGGGAGCTCTAGGTCGCTTTGTCAAGGTTTCCCATCCATGGATTCTCTTGGAAGTAATGACTTAGAGAAGTGCACTATTTAGTGTGTACATTTTTTGTGCCCACCATGGGGTAGAACATTCTTGTTTTGTCCTTCATTTTTTGCATTTTTGTCATTTTTTTCGTCAATATTTGCTTGCTGTTTCGTCAAAATTTTCTCTCTTGTTTTTTCTAACAAAATTATTGTGCGATAGTTTTCCAGTGTCACATGATAGTTTGTTACATACTAGTGCGATATTTTACTAGTTATAATATCGCATGCTTTGGTAGATTATATCACACTCTTGTTATGTTCTCTGTCGCATGCAGGTATCAGGAATTATCACACGAAGAAATAATATAGCACCAGTACAGGATGAAATATCACATGACTATTCCTCTAACAAAAATATCACCCAGGCCTGGTAGTGAGAAATTTTTGTCATTTCTTTGCAAGATTTACTTGGTTTGATTCAGATTTTTGATTTGCTGTTGTAGAATAGGGGTCTATTTATAGACTTCATTTGGTTTTTGATGTGATAACCCTTGTAGGGCTAACAAGTGGTGCTTGTAGGTGCTCCTATTGCTTGATTATTTTCTTAAAAGAATGCATGTCAAAGCTTCAAATGCACAAGGGCTACTAACGGTTTTTGTAGGGCTGCCTAAAGCATAAAAACCAATCAAGTGCTTGTTTAATTGCTTTCTTTTGAGTGTGGCATATACTAGTTGTTTCATTTCATAGACACTTAATATCTTGTTGTAGGAATCTTTGGGTGGTAGGAGAAGTATGCTCTTTACCCTTGTGGTGAACTAGAAAATCTTGACCCATCGTTAGATTTTGAAAGCAAGAGTGTAATTGAACCTTTGCTTGCTGTGTTTGGGAGATATTTTTAAGCTAGGATATTATGCTCTTCACCCTTGAGGAGAAACAAAAATTCTGACACTCAAAGGTTGATCCACTCTTTGTTTAGCTTTTAGAATCCTTTAGCGGGCCTGCTCTTGAGAAATCAAGAGGAACGACCCAAGTGGGGACAAGCTTTTTGCTGGCTATTCCAACCCACTATAAACTCAAGGCTATCAAGGACACAAAACCTTGGTAGACATAGTACTTGTCTTCGCTTGATGTGAGTACTTGTGGGATTGTGACCATGAGGAAAATGTTGAGCAAGAATGCTTAAGGTACTCTTGTGGCCGTGAGGTCTGTTACTTGCCGCAAGGTAAGGAGTCCCTTTGGGGAGCAAGAGGGGTATTATGAATGGAATCCCTTATTAAGAACCATAGATATAAGCCACCCTATTTTTCAGCTTAGCTTCTTGGTGCAAGGATTGATCCTAGTGGACTAACCCGGATCACCCCAAGATTACTCACCATCTGTGTTCCTTTGGTTGTGTCATTGGCACTTCCACGAAAAAGCTAGTATCTATTGTGGGTAACCATTTGTGTGAGGTGATGGGACATCAAGTGTGGGCCAATTTGTTAAGTATTGAGCCATTGTCTTTTTAGGCTAGTAAGTACTTGAAGTTTTCTTGTTGTGATCTACCCATGTAAACATTCTCAATAATCAAACATCACGGTAGAATTCATAGGATTTTATTGCTTTGATATCACAAATTGCTTATCTTGGCAAGGTTGCTTTTTCCCTTGTGCAAGTGTTTTATGACATGTTTGATCACCTACTATTTGCAAACCTATCTATTTACTGCTGTCACTGTGCTTGAAATCAAAAAATCCAACCTTCAAACTAAAATTTTGACCAAACTGCCCTTAAAACTGAGATTTTTAGCACTCACTAGTCAAGAGTTGTACAATCCTAAAACTGTATCACACACTATACTGAGATTATTGTGCGATAGTTCATCACTGGAAGACTATCACACTGCTTGCCTGGAAAGTATCGCACAAGCTACCTAGAAACTGTCGCACTGCTTACTACAAAATATTGCCTGGTCAGAAACTGTCATACTGTTAGCTTGGAAATTGTCGCACAGAGTCTGTTTTCTACCTGTTTGGTTTATACAATTTCTAGCTTTTCCTTAGTCGACTAGATTTTAGTAGGTGACTTACTGTGCTACTAGAAACTTGTTTGTACCTTGGGTTCCTATTTTTTTAACCCCTTGAATTAGTGTTCTCTGATTTTACAAAGTAGTCTTGCTTGGCATTGATAAGTTAGGAATTATCCTTGTTGAAAAAGTACACCTTTAGATTCTTTGGTAACACGCTTGGAGAGTTTCAGTACTCTTTTCTCCAATTCACTTCCATCAAAATTCAATTTCAATTATATATTTGGCAAATCCATCCTCCTGGTCCATATGTGTTAGGATACTCATCCTTTTATTATACACCTCTGTTGCAATGTTGGTTTGCACCTTTTGCACCTTTCTATCTTACCATCTCTTTTTGGACAATTGAATACTTTCACTATCCTAGTTTGATATTGATGTTTCATAAGGTCATCTTATCATCGAGGGTCTTTTTATTTCATGTCGGTTATGACAAGGTACCAAGTTAGTCAAGGAAAATGACCTCAAGTTGTCTTTGAACAATTACCCTTAGTCCAAATTTGTCAAAAGCAAAAGGGAAAGAAACCCATCTTTGATCAATCACCTAGGAGTGAGTCTGAGGCTTGGTTTGACCCAAAGAGAAATCCTAGTGAGTTGAGTACTTCTTTACCATCCTCTCAATCAAATATGGACATGAGCTACACTTTGACTAGGAGACAAAGGGAAGCAATGGATCAAACTCTTGATGACATTTTCCAAAGACATAGGGATAACATGTTTGGTGATGACAATCAACCTAAATCACTCCCTATTAACTCAAGATATTTAGATGCCCATCAAAGAGCTAAAAGACATTATGCACAAGCTCACCAAGATGCAAAGTCACAACATGAAGACCAAAACAATGAATTTGGTGATGCTATGTGAATGCCGCATTCACTAATGACTTGTTCAAACACTCAAGGTCCAACTCGCCACTCGAAACAACCTCAAGATATGCTAATGAAATGCTTAAAATAATTGAGCATGAAAAGAAATCCTTTTTGGATGAACAAGCCGCTAAAGAAGAAATGTTTAGACACCTAGAAGAAGAACAACAAGCCTTGCTAGAGTTGAGAAGAAAAGCATTCCAAGAGGAACAAGATAGGCTTTTATCCCAACAACTCAATGATCAATTCAACAAAAGGGGTACCAACAGTGTAAACAACTCTCCACCATCTACTCCCTCAAGAACCCCAAGGTGGTCAAGGACCCCTTCAAGATCTCCTAGTCCTAGAGGAAGGAGGATTTCACAACATAGGAGATGAACACCTCCTAGGAACTCAAGACAACGCTCCCAATGAGCTCATCATGGCTCTCAACATGGAGGAAGTAGTGCAAGTTTTGATGATCAAGATTTTATGAGAATGCAACAAGAGCCACTATTATAACAATATGTGGAGAAGTATCTTGATCAAAACAAAGATAGGTTCCTAGAGAGTTTGATTAATAAGGGTGCTAGAGTCCCTTACAACTTTGATGTAGATAGGAGAATCAAGAAACAAGGACCCTCTCAAGAAGAGGAAATCAAGCAACTCAAATGAATGATGGAAAATGTGTTGGCACCTAAAAGTTCCTTTTCACTTGATTCTATTTGTCCCAATCCTTTTGACAAAAGTGTGACTATGATGAATTTTCCTAGGAAAGTTGAAATTCCCCAATACGACAAGTATGATGCAATGGTGACCCACATGATCATGTGTGTTAGTTTTACATCATGAGTTTTGAGTTCCACAAAGATGACTCTTACCTTATGAGATTATTTCCAAGGAGCCTCAAGGGCCAAGCCATGGAGTGGTTTACCAACATAACCCCTCCCATCAAAACTTTCAAAGAACTTGTCCACAGATTCATTCAACATTTTGTATACAACTTGTCAAGATCAGTCACTATGTTAGACTTATGCAATTTGAAACAAAACCAAGGGGAATCCTTTGTTACCTTCTTGCAAAGGTGGAGACAATTGTGCTCCTGCTATTCTAGGACTATTCTTGAGCATGAAAGGATTGACATCATTGTTAGTAATTTGGTGCCTAAAATGCGTTATGTGGTTCAAAAGATGGTCTTTGATTCCTTTGATACTATGGTTGAGACCGCATGTTGAATTGAGGATGTCTTAAAAGAACAAGGCATTTTGACCAAACATAGTAATACCAACAACGGTCAAAATCCTAACAATGTCAATAAGGACAAAGGTAAACACTTGCACTAGAACAAGAATAAGAAAGTAGTCAATGAAAGAGTTGTGGAATCTTCCCGACCCAAGGATCAAGGAGTCCTCCATTTGTCTAGTGCAGTCCAAGCTATGAAGCTCAACACATCCTCCAACCAACAAGAGCATAAACCTAACTATCAAGAAAAGCCCAAGAAAAAGTTGCAACAATTTTCTAAACTGGGTGACTCCTATGAGGATGTTTTCAAGACCCTTATTGCCAATAATCTTGCACAACCACAAGATCCAACAAATTTCCACATACCTAACGTTAAGCCACATTGGTGGAATGAAAAATCTTTCTACAAATTGCACAATGGCATTGGACATGACATTGAACATTGCTGGAAACTTAAACACCTCATTCAGGATCTTATTGAAAGTGGAAAACTTTAGATTGATGGGTTGAATACCAATGTAGACCACAAGGCATTCAAGGAGCCTTTGCCCAAATATGAAAAGGGGGAAACCTCTAAACCCAAGAATGGCAAGGCCAAAATCAACTATACCTACACAGGTGCAAAAAATGTGGTTAATATGCTTGAGATTGTCGAGGAAAATGTCAACATGATGTGAAACAAAGATTATTATGGTCATGATGTGGGTGCTCCTCCTATATTTGATGAAGAAACCATGGTGGTGCTTAGGGGTCCTCACTCTCAAAGGTCATCCCAAGCTCTTAACGCTGTCACCAGAAGCCAAAGTCAAGGTCATGTGGTTATTAGAGGTCCTAGTTCTGACAAATCTGGCAAACCCAAGCAAGTGACATCTAAGAATGTCACTGCCAAGTCAGCAGTCAATCCTAAAATGAGCTACAATCTTGTTGACCAGTTACAAAGAACACTAGCTCAAATCTCAATTTTTGAACTCCTAGAATTATCTCCAAGACATATGAGTGTCCTTGAGGATGCTTTGCGTACAACCAATGTTCCTAACAACATAGATGTTGACCAATTCCAAAACATGGTTAACCATCTTGCTAGCCCTCATTACCTCACATTCTCAAAAGAAGATGACAAAGCCTTGAGACATCTGCATAATCTTGCCCTTCGTATCAAATTCATGATCCATAAGACCCATGTCAGGCGTGTGTTGATTGATGGGGGTGCTAGGCTCAATATTTGTTCCTTGAGTTTTTTGAAGATACTGGGTTACTCTGAGCAAGTTATTGATACCCAAAAAAAAATTACCATTAAAGCCTATGATGAGGTAGAGAGAAGCTCCAAAGGCTTAGCTATCCTTCTTGTTAGGATTGGCCTCGTTGAAAATGACATTTTGTTCCAAATTGTTGATGCTGGTCCTTTAGCATATAATATCCTACTTGGTAGACCGTGGATCCATGACATGCAAGCAATGTTGTCCACCTACCACCAATGTGTTAAGTTCCCCTATAATGGAGTGGAAGTTTTTATATCCAGGGATATCACATTATCTGTTAATGCAATTTCAGCAGGGACTCATGTTCCTCTCAACAAAGAAGCAGAGGATTTTGATGCCACTTTAGCACAATTCCAGAATAAATTCAAAGCCATAGACCTTGGTATGGGGGGTATCAAATTGACTCCTTTACAAAACTACCAGTCTCACCTAGGTCCTATGGTATACCTTCACAAGAGATGTGTCCTTCATCTTCAACAATGACTCTGTTTGGTACATTTGTAGAGTCCTTAGTGCCTATTAGCACCTGTGAAATTTTTCATGGCTCTAGCATTTTTTTCCGGTCTCTGCAGTTGTTTTTAGGTCTCTAGCTCAAACCCTAGGTGAAAATTTTGAAAATCTAGCCGTTACATTCAAAGAATCTAAATATGCCTTGGTCTCATTCTAATTTTAAGTTACCTTTATTTAGGCCACTTAAAACTCTAAAATGCATGTGCTAAATTGTTAACCTCTTTTTCACATGATCGCATGAACCTTTTTCATGTTATGCGATCTTGCAACTAAAGGTTTTATTTTTGGGCCCCTTTTAATAATTATCGATTTGCCTAAGTCTCCCAGGTTAATTTTTCCTAAGTCTACAAGCTCGGTGGTGCTTTAATTTTTCCTAAGTCAGTGCCTTAATATTTCCTATGTTTTCAGCTTGATGTTTCCCGGGCCCAGGCTCTCTGACACCATCTTAATCCTATGGTTGTCATAAGTTTGCAAGGGTTTTGTCAGAGGCTTGTGATCTTACGCCAACCATTGATTCTCTTTGTGACGTAGCATTTTAGATAGGTGGGTCCAAGGTGACACATATGCACAAATGGTAGTCTTTGATTGGTCCATGAGGATCTATGATGGTAGTTGTCAGTGGGACCTAGTTTTCAAGTTTGTCAAAGGGTTCTGACATTGTCAGTCAATCAACAACGGGTGTATGATCTTATGGGATATGTCAGAGGTTTAAGATCATGTGACAACCATCGATTATACCTTTTTTAGGAGGGATAAAGTGAAGTGGGTCCACATGCCAGGTGTTCTTATTTGTCATTATCTGATTGGTCCACATTGTGTGACTAGACATGTTGTCAGTGGGGCTAGGTTTTTCGAGGTTCAGTGGGTTCTGACACTTACAGAGCATTGACGGTCGGCGTATAGTCTAATGGGTTTTTTTTGACACATGCAAACTTCAGATGATCATTGATTTCATTCGGTGTTACAGGGTTGTTAGAGCAGGGAAAGATTCTCCATCCAACAGTTATCTTATGATCTGGAGGAATCTTGGAGGTCTATGTGAAGATGAGACAACTGTTGATCTTCTTGATGTGGGCCCAGTAAATTTTCTCAGTCTTTTTGGCGGTTTGGATAAGGTTTTGGCAGTTCTGACAAATGCTTGCTTTGTTCACTGGTTCACGTGATGTTTTGGTGAGGGGTCTAAAGAATTAGTGATTTGGTGAATAGTGTTCACATAATAGCCAAATAATTTAGTGGTGCTCTCAAAGTTCTTGCAAATGGGTGAAGGTTTTTTCAGTCGTGTATTCGCCAAATTTTTATAAAGTAAAAAACATAACCTGGGAAAAAGAAAGCATCTAACGGTCATGATATAAACCAAGTTTAGATTTGAATGTGGGCCTTTGATACATTGGTAAGCACCATAAAGTAGCTGTTCTTTGTAGATTTGAAAATTTGAATGCTTTCTAGCAACAGAAAGGACCAGAATTGAATGTTTCGATGACCAAGCTTAATAGAAATGATTTGCAGTTGTTGTGGTGTGGTCTAGTGAGTCTGATGATTATTTGTAGAGATTTTTGTACCATGAGGGGATGGGTTTACTTGCTCAAAGCATGTTGCAGGGGTCAAATCAGATGAATTTGTAGGAGTTTCATGATCTTCAATATAGTTCCAGAAGAATTACCATAAATGAAGATTGAATTTTAGATCTGATTGCTTAGGGTTGCTTAGTTTTCCCTCCAGTGTATTAATTTTTGATCTGTTTGAATTGTTTTGGTGGGTGGAAACCCTAACCCTTACCCTGGTTATCCGTAGCTTGTTGCATCCTAACCTATTTGGGATTCCAAGGTAACCAGTGGTATATAGTGTTGTTTTTTATTTTGAAGGGGTTCCAGTTTCGAAGTTCAAAAAATAGTCTCTAGTTTCTAGTCCCAAGGTTTTGTAATAGTTTTTGGCTCTGTGTTTGTTAATGAAAGAAGAAACTTGTAGGTCTAAGCTATAATATGCAAGCAGGGTGTCTTGTGATTCATTGTGTACATAGAAGGAATTCATCATACTTAATACAAATATTTGACTCTTATCTCTCCTTTGTGTCAAGTCAAGTAAGCTTTGAGTTTTCTATCTCATTACATAGTGTTTTTATGTATATATCTTCATTCTTGAGTTCTGATCTAGGATTGTATTAAACACTGCTCTAAATGAGATATAAGTTTTCCCTTGTCTATGTAAGGATGTTTTGTAAGCAGTAAAGATTAAGATAAATGTATTTATGGCTATGAATTCTTAGATATTCTCAAATATGTGTCTTTGTGTCTAAGAAATCTTGCCCAATGGATGAGGCACTGGCCTAAATGAGTATCTCTCTTGTTAACATACACTGATTGAGGTTATTACATTCCAAAATCTTAAAATCAATAACCTTTCTAAGCTTTAGGTCTTTGGTTGTGTGGTTGTGTTACCCAATAGTAATGGAGAGTCAATGAATATGAGGTTAGCATTTAGTACTTTCTTACTATCAATCTATTGTTTAGACCCAGTCTTTGGTGTGTGAAGTATAGTTTTCACTCGGTTAGGTGCACCCACCTTGGTTTTGCAGAGCCAGAAGTGAAGAGGGCATTCATGTCCCTATAGTTGGTCTAGTTACCCTAAGATCCTTATGCATTTGGGAACTAACCAATCCTAAAATCAACCTGAGGGTATATTGGCAGCCTAAGAGCATAAGCATCCATTTTGAACACCAACAGTGCCCATATAGGATGAAGAAGAAGAGGTAGCTGTTAAAGACTGGATCTATAGAGAAGAAAAATACATGCATAATGAGAACTTCTCTCCCTCTCCTAAGGTCTATGGAAGAGGGTACACCCTTGTCAAAAACATGGGCTATCTAGGTCATGGTCCTCTCAGCCATAGATTAGATGCTAGAGCTGAACCACTTGATCATGCTCTTTTTGGACACAGGTCTAAAGAAATGGTTGGCCTAGGTTTTGAAAGTCAGAACAAGAAAACTACTCCTATCCTTGCTATGATGGATAGTGATGATGAATCTAGCTACATACCCAATTTACAAAATCAACAAGATAGGTGTGAAGATTGGGTCCCTTCCACCAATCTCCTTTGGGTAGATTTAGATGCTCCAGTTATCAATCCAACAGTTTCAGACCTAGAACTAGAAGTATCCACTATTGAAGATCATGTTGAGGATCCTATTCAAGAAACTCAATACACAAATGGCATTCAAGAAGGTGTTACCCTTGGTGACATCAAAGCCTCTACCTCAAGGCCTAAAAAATATGCTTGGTGTAAACATTCTAGCCAGGATTCAGATATAGACTCACATGAGTATGAGTGGGAGACTCTCTCTAATTGTTCTATAGTTGACATGGACATTGATGTTGTCCATACATATGGTTCTCAACTTGAGGTAGCTAATGAGTCTAGTGTAGGATTAGAGGATTGGAATCCATGAGTCACTTTAGTGGATGATGCTTCACTTGGTACGATAAGTCCTAATTTGGATGCCTTAGAGGGATACTTGATGGATCCTAACTCTGCAATCACCAGAGTTGATACCATTCGCATACACAATATTGAACCAGTCATTGACCTACCCCTTGCCAATCCTCACTTAATTGATTGGTCTCAGTGCTATCAAGAGCCTCAGCTCCTAAATTTCCAAAATGACTATGAGATAGCATGTTACCTAAATGCCCTTGAACCTGTAGTCTCTTCCAGTAGTGAACCAACTACAAGCATGACAGAACCATATATCAAGTACCTTAGTCACAAAATGAAAAGAAAGGATAAAAAGAATAAGAATTCTGAAGGCAAAAACTACTATGTGGCGATGTCAGTGTTATCTCTATTGAGCCTTCTAAGGTTGTCATTAGTACCAAAGGTATGCATAGATATTAGTCGGTTACTTACAATGAGCTAATCGGTAACATAAAGTAGAATAGACTAGTCGGTAAAGCCTATACACCGAGTAGTAGATAGTTTACCGAGTACCAGCAGACATTGACACCGACAGATAGTAAACATCAAGCATCATAGTATACACTGATTAGTTTACACAGTGTTTACCGAGGATCACAGGAAATGACATTGTAATTAGGAATGGCACATTCTTCTATGCAAATGGTTACAATAGTTTGTAAAACATTTTACCAAGATCAAGGAACATTTAATGTAATGATATTCATTAAATACAATGTATATCTTTTGTAATAGATGATCTAGGTTATTATTGTACACCGTAGATCTTAGGGTTATGATTATAGTGTGTAACCTAATTGTGTTAAAGCGATAAAAAAAGAACACTATATTTATGTGTTCGCATCATTTTTGAAAAAGAGAGCTAATATATGAATCATGGAGCACTTGAAGCACTTTGCCTATCTTCAAGTCTATCAGTTTACAGGACATAACCGAGCACAGTAGAATTCAGTTTGAGTAGAATTAGCAGAGTCTATCGAGCAGATTTAGAGCAGAGATTCATCACAAGTAAGGTGATATTTTTATCAGAGCTTATAGATATGTAACAAACAATTGAGTGTCAAACAAGCAGATAAATACCTATTGCTTTCTGACAACTGTAATAGAGTTTTTTGGATAAAATCTCTTAACAGAGTAGACTTAATAGTCTTATGTAAATCTCTTAACTAAGTGCACACTTCATTAGTGTTGCTAAAATCCTATAACTAGGTAGATCTAGCTGATTTAACATGGCACTCCTAACAGGGTGAGATCATCAGAAGTGATCAAAACTTGTAGCCCTAATAGGCAAACCTTTTCTATCTGCAGTAGTGAAGAATTTGTGGGTGTCATCCCCACCACAATTTTTACCTTCTACCAAGGGTTTCTAAATTACCAAAATACTTGTGTCATGTGATTGTGTTATGGATTTCATGTTGTTTACTTATGTTAAGTGGATAAATGATTCATGCAATTATATTCAAGTTATATTGGTCGGTTATCACTATTTACAGTATTAGATCTGAAAGGTTTTAAAAGTTTTTGAAGACACTAATTCACCCCTCCCCTCTCAGTATCTATCTCTCCTAATTCCAACAATTGGTATCAGAGCCCAGTTCTCTTATTGAATAGTTTAACCATTGAAGGGTAAAGATCTAAGTCATGGAGAGATACAACCTTGACAAGACTATTGAGAATCAGAAGATATAAATGGAAATGTTTGTGGAACAGTATAAGCAAGCCAAGGAAGGACTGAAGGAATTACTGGATGAAAGGAAGAACCTAGCAAGAATATAGAATGAGATTAGTTATCATGAAGAACCTATTGATGACATATTCAAGCACACTGGATCTAGTTCTGGAAGCATCTCTGATGGATCTGAAAGCATAATCACTGATCTATCTGAAAATAATCAATATTTAACTGATCAAGTGAAAGCACTACAAATTGGTCAAGAATCTTAGATGGTAAGAATGATAGAAACAATGAACAAAGAAAATCAAGCTGAGCAAGAAAGAAATCTAGCAATTGATGACCGAAGACAGATGAGTGAAAAAATTCAAACTAAAGAAAGTGAAATACAAAGACTCACTGATTGACATTTTCAAGTAACTAATCAAGTGATGACTATAATTCAAGAAGTAAACCGAGTGAATGCAGAATTGTCAAGAAAAATAGAAGATGTTGTAGGACTCAAAGAAGCAAATGAGAAGCTGAGAAATGAAGTGAAAAATCAACAACAGAAAAATGAAATGAAGAAACTTGTTGAGGACAGTTCCAAGAAGATTGATGACTTTTTAACTAATCAAAGAAGATTTGGGAGCAAAGCCGGTATAGGCTACACTGGTGAAGGAGAAACATCAAAACAAGCTAAACAAGTCAACATTAGTCAAAATCAGAAACCTAAAGTGTTGACATGTTATCATTGTGGCAAACCTGGACATACATCTAATGTGTGTAGAAGCAAAGTACAAGGTAAACCTCCTGTCACTCCTAAGTTTAATGGATATTGTTATTACTGTGGAAAGTTTGGACATCCTACTTATGAGTGTAGAGCTAAGAAAAATGATCTTTCCAATAATACTACCATGGAGAAAATATGCTATACTTGTAACAAGCCTAGACACACTGCACGAGACTGCAAGGCAAAAATGAAGCAAGTCTAGACACCTAAGGAGAAACCACAATGTAGACTATATCAACCGAAGAGACAAGGTAACTCTTATGTTTGGGATAATAATACATGGACTAACTATGTTGTATGTGGTAGATATGGACACATTGTAGCAAACTGTTATAAAAAGAGTCAGATTAGACAATCAAGAAACTGGACAAACTCTGGGATGACTTGTATGCACTGCCATAAGGTTGGTCATTTAAGAAAGAATGACAGTGACTGAGCACTAGATGAAAACCATATATTTGAAAGTGGATATACTATTTCTGATATCATGAAGTTAAGGAACACTATGTGGAAGAAGGCATCTAATGAGAATGCTAAGTCAAGTGATGTTGTCGGTGAAACCTCATCCACTGGATTAGGTGACATCGGTACCTCCACTTAAAATGAAATAGGTATGTATGGGACTGATATTTCAAAAGATCACATTTTACATATAGTTCCTTATGCATAATGTTTTTATACCAAATTAGCATGAATAAAGATGCACTATGGTTTAGTTGTCATGAGCTAACAATGTTATATAGTCAGTAAGAGAAAGATCAAGAGTTGGTTACCCGTCGGTAATCACTACCTAAGGTTAACCGAGCATATGTATCAACCGATGAAGAAAACCTATGTCAACTGAGTAGACAAAATTATTAGTAGTCATCGAGCTAATAGCTATGTCATACCAAAAGTTAGATGGAGCATTTATTACATAAAAGTTTCGGTAGGAACATCGAAAGTCTATAAATACACGGGAACAGAGTTCATTTTTACAATGCGATTTCAAAGAGTGGAGAATTCAAAGAGCAGAGTTCGAGCTAAAGGATTTTATGAAGGATTGAAGGCTACACTAGATCAAACTGACATCACTCTTTGTGATACTAAGTAAGTTAATTTGTGATCAAACACTTCCTATTATGTTGCTTGTCGAAACCCTAGAATTAATTTATGGCATCGACATCTTCTGCAAGCAAAACTCAAAGTGTTGAAGAGGAAGTTAACCTAATCGTTAGGGAAAATTTTATTGAACTAAAGTTTAAACCACATCCCAAGGTCACAGCACAAATAGATTCAATGGGCACATTTTTGAGCATACCAAAAAGGGTTTTACTGACAGAAGACGTAAGGTCTTATATTCACTGCAAAATCAAAGAAGTTGGGGACTTTGAAATAATTGCAACATATTAACCACTTTGTGGCCCTGATGGAAAAATAAAATTAGACTACAAGAAGATTGAGGAATCTAGTTTATCATATTTTATGCACTTGCCGCAATCATTCAAATCAGATTGGATCAGAATCATTCTGAGAAGATATCATGATGACAAGTTTTGGCTGGATAAACTGATTGAGGTCACCAAGAAAGTAATTAGTAGGGTTACTGGGCTCCCTACTACCGAAAAAGCTAAGGCTTTTTGAAGTTCTTCATGACCGAATGTTGAGAAGTCAATTGGAGCATAATGGGATGATTGGGCATTAAAGATTTCAACTATCAAGGACCCAACAGTAAAATTTGCAGCACATGTGATCAGGTATAAACTATTTCAATCGAGCAGACTCAACAGTGTACCCTGCATCGCAGTATACATGGCGCACAAAATTGTAGTGAAAGGTCACCAATTTGATCTTGTTGAGGTATTGTTACATCAACTCCAAGAGAATATGAAGACTATAAGGAAAAAGAAATCTAACACATGTAAGTACAAATCTCTACTTGCATGCATATTCTTCTATTTACAAAAGTTTGTGCCTGGCACCGGTAAAGTAAATTGGATACCAGATGTACTGATAACAAAATAGATTGGTGAAATGATGAACAAGTTAGGAGATAAGTTGAATGTAGATTTCAATGCTTACATCACTAAATTTCAATCTAAAATGCAAAAGAGAAGCAGAATTCTGAGGGAATTAGTTCATAAATTTGAAGATGACATATGTTTTGTGGTCGACACCGATTACACCATGATAAAAGTAGTTAAGCCTAGGATAAAATGGTTGGCATTGATGGGATATGATATGAATCATGATTTCACACTGAAATCTATTAATGCACTGCTTATAGTACCGAAGGATTCCATAGCCACTAGGTTCGGAGTATACGAAGAAGCTAAATCTAGAATATCTACTAATATTGAGATCGGTAAAATTCATAGAAAGGTAAAGAAAATGAAGAAGGATCTCACTGCTAAATATGGAGATAAGTCAGAAACATCTGAAGGAATACTGGTTGAATAGGTAACTGAAGGTCAGCTACAGTTAGCCGACAAACCATATGATAGTGAGGAGACCAAGTCAGACAACGAAGTAGATCCTACATAGGTTCCTCCACATAAAATTACTACAAAGATGTAGTCACCAATACATGAAGGTATGAAGACATGTTCATCAACTGCAACACCACCTACCAAGAAAGAAGTAGTAAAAGTAACAAAAAGAAGAGTAGCTACACCGAAAAATAAATACATAAAGAGAAAGAAAAAGAAAAAGAGGAAATACATAAGAAATAAGGAAGATTTAGAGGATATAGACATAGAGGATGATATAAATCAATTCAAAGTGGTCAGTAGCAAGGTCAAAACAATAGCTGAAGTCATTGAGGACATAATTGAACATGGAGACCTCACTGATCCTTTGCTAGATAGATTTGACAAAATGTCAAAAGAAGATCAAACTAAAATTGAAGAGGCTATCATCCAAATGATGATAAAGTTTAAGAAAGTTCCAATGGAGTTTTCATGTGCATTACCAAAGAAATTCGATGATATAATTACTGAGAAATGGGCTGTTGCATTAGACACCAAGAAGAGAAAGAGAGAATGCTCTCTACTTCGGGCAGCCACATACTTAAGCTTTAGGCAAGTCAGTGAATACTTGACCAAGTACCAAGAAAAATTTATGATTAAGAATAGAGCCTTAATGATCATGGATGAAAATGTAGCATATATGGATGTCACTACAGATTCTATATGGACATCAATTCTGAAAGCAGAAGAAAAAGCTGAGCAACAAGCATTTTTGAACCTGTCTAAGAAGAGACAAAATTCTAAGGGAAAAGGTATTTACATTGATGAAGGACCATAAAAGAAATCAAAGAGTACTGGTATATCAGTTACTGAGGTGATTGATATAACTGAGGACAAGGAAGAAATAAAAGTTTCACAGGATGCACCAGACAAAGTTGAAATCCAACTGGAGAAGAAAATTGATGATGACATACTCATTGTAGACATCACACATGGTGATCCTGATGACCAAGATGATGAAGATGTAAATATTTCACCAAACAAAGATGAAGCACAAGACACTACCAGTCTATTTACATCACTATCGGGTGAACTTCCTGTACTTGCCGAAGCAGTAGAAATTCTTTCCCAAGTACAACCTGACAGCTCAAATCCTGAGCAAAACAAAGATACAACTGGAGATCAACACACTGAGAAACCTACAGAGACGGACATAGTGGCACCTTCCACCAAACCAAAGGAAATAGATGCAACAAAGGACACACAAGAAACACAGGCAACCGAGGTGATTCCACTAAACACCACAACTGAGACTCCTATTACAAAAACTGATACCACCACTATCAAGGAGAAGAAGAAGGAAGAACAAGTGCGAATAGGGAAGGACACTCCGAAGACTGGAGATAGATCCATTGCTATCATTGAGAAGAAATCACCCCTAGCACAGAAGAAGAAAAAGAAAGGAAAAGGGCCAGTCACCCTAGACGAAGTGATTATTTTACTTGAGTGTGACCTGAGGACCCTAAGCCCCATGGAATTGAGTAAATATGGGGAGTTATGTTCAAGAAAGGTAGCACAAGAGAAGCTAAAGCAAGAGCACAAAAGAAAAGAAGTACTAAATGATGTGCGGGATATCCTCCAACAGGTAGTACTTGAGATACATATTGATGAGGATACACCTATTATAGATCAACTTGCTACACTTGTTGAGAAGATCAATGCCCTGGACACTGATATAGATAAAAGAATTGAAGAAAGGGTAGAATCTAGAATACAACACAAATTAGTAGAGAAAATCAGCCAAGAAGTGGCATTACTTAAGGTCAAATTATCTGAGGTAATTATTGAAATAAAATCCATCACCCAGACAATTTGTCAATACTTATTGAAGCTATGTACTCTAGACATCTTCACTATTGAAGTTAGTGAAAAGATCAAAGGTTTAGAAGCAGAAATACAGTTGAGTACCAATGTAGCTATCACCAAGCCACATGCTTTCCTAAGGAATATTCACCAAGTTCAGGAACTCTGGTGGTTGATAGCAGATTTGAAGAAACAAGAAGCGCACCTAATAGATCAAGTTAGTGAGTTGCAAACTGAACTCATCCCGTACCTAAAATTTTTTGAAGCACATATTGTCAAAGCCGAGCTATAAGTTGCAACACCAGAAATTTTGGTGTTACAAAACATCTTTGACATGCATGCACAAGTCGGTCTTGAGAACATTTCTCTCACCAACTTGAAAGAGGAATGAGAAAACCTCTTGGCATCACTGAAGAAAACCCATCAGTCAATTTTTGATAAGTTGTGAGTATATGACCTCAAATTTTGTATTTGGCATTACTATCAAAAAGGGGAAAAACAATGTATCAGATGTTATTATGCCAAATATTATGTACATGGATGCTATGCATACTATATTACCAGGAGCATGCACTAAGGGGGAGTACTTCGTAATTATAATTTTTTTGATGTGTATATGTATATATATAAGGAGATATAATTCACATAGAGATTTTTGTCTTTATACATTTGAAGTTTTGATACTAATGCGAAAGTGGGAGATTTTTATCTCTATTGAGCCTTCTAAGGTTGTCATTAGTACCAAAGGTATGTATAGATATCAGTCGGTTACTTACAATGAGCTAATCGATAACATAAAGTAGAACAAACTAGTCGGTAGAGCCTATACACTGAGCAGCAGATAGTTTATTGAGTACCAGCAGACACCAACACTGACAGATAGTAAACATCGAGCATCGTAGTATACATCGACCAGTTTACAAAGTGTTTATTGAGGATCACAAGAAATGACATAGCAATCAGGATTGACACATTCTTCTATGCAAACGGTTACAACAATTTTTAAAACATTTTACCAAGATCGAGGAACATTTAATGTAATGATATTCATTAAATACAATGTATATCTTTTGTAATAGATGATCTAGGTTATTATTGTACACCATAGATCTTAGGGTTATGATTATAGTGTGTAACCTAATTGTCTTAAAGCGGAAAAAATAGAACACTATATATTTATGTGTTCGCATCATTTTTGAAAAAGAGAGCTGATATATGAATCATGGAGCACTTGAAGCACTTTGCCTATCTTCAAGTCTATCAGTTTACAGAATAGAACCAAGCATAGTAGAATTCAATTTGAGTAGAATTAGCAAAGGCTACCTAGTAGATTCAGAGCAGAGATTCATGACAAGTAAGGTAATATTTTTATCAGAGCTTATAGATCTGTAACAAACAATTGAGTGTCAAACAAGTAGATAAATACCTATTGCTTTCTCACAATTGTAATAGAGTTTTTTGGATAAAATATCTTAATAGAGTAGACTTAACACTCTTATGTAAATCTCTTAACCAATTGCACACTTCATTAGTGTTGCTAAAATCCTATAACTAGGTAGATCTAGCTCATCTAACATGGCACTCCTAACAAGGTGAGATCATCAGAAGTGATCAAAACTTGTAGCCCTAATAGGCAAACCTTTTCTATCTGCAATAGTGAAGAATTTGTGGGTATCATTGACCCCACCATAGTTTTTACCTTCTAACAAGGGTTTTTGCGTTACCAAAATACTTGTGTCATGTGAATGTGCTATGGATTTCATGTTGTTTACTTACTTATGTTAAGTGGATAAATGATTCATGCAATTATATTAAAGTTATATTGGTCAGTTATCACTGTTTATAATAATAGATCTGAAAGGTTTTACAAGTAAAGTTTTTGAAGACACTGATTCACCCCTCCCCTCTCAGTATCTATCTCTCCTAATTCCAATAGTTAGAACCTAAAAAAATAAAAATAAATGACGTATCCGAAGGTGAAAACCTCTCCGAGGCACCCAAGGATGAGGTACTTGATCATCTCCCAAGTTACTTTCAAGATAGATCTTCAGTGCTTGTTGAGCCTACACAACTAGTTAATTTGAATACATAGGAGGCTCCACAAATTGTGCATTTAGCTCAGTCTCTATCAACATAGGAAAAAGAAGCATATACCAAGTTCCTATAGACCAAGAAGATTAATTTTGCTTGGACTTACTCAGACATGCCAAGGTTGGACACCAATCTCATTATGCATCACTTGTGCATAGCTCCAGGTATCAAACCAGTAAAACAAAAATTGAGGAAAATGCATCCTCACATAGCTCTTCTTGTCAAAGCTAAATTAGAAAAACTCCTCAGTGCAGGATTTATAAGAGCCATTCATTATGTCGAATGGATATCCAATATAGTACCAGTTTCAAAACATGACAAGTCCATTCATGTTTGCATAGATTTTAGAGATCTTAATAAAGCATGCCCAAAGGATGATTTTCCACTTCCAAATATAGACATGATAGTGGACATGAGCGCGGGCTATGAGATCTATTCTTTGATGGATGGTTTTTCTAGGTATAATCAAATCAAAATAGCTCCTGAAGACTAGGAAATGGCTGCATTCACTTGTGCATGGGGAACCTATTGTTGGAATGTCATGCCATTTGGATTAAAAAATGCGGGAGCTACTTATCAAAGAGCTATGACTACTATTTTCCATGACATGATGCATAAGAATATGGAAGATTATGTAAATGTCACCTTGGCAAAATCTAAAAAAAGGGATACACACCTAGGTGATTTGGAAGTCATTCTAGATCATATGAAATAGTTTCAATTAAGATTAAATCCCAAAAACTGTGCATTTGGAGTCACCTCTGGAAAACTCCTAGGATTTATCATTTCAGCTAAAGGAATAGAGGTGGACCCATAGAAATTTCAAGCAATATTGGATATGCCACCTTCCAAAAACATCAACCAAATGAGGAGTCTTCAAGGAGACCATCAATCTATAAGGAGGTTTATTTCACAACTAGCTGATAGAGCTCAACCCTTTAATAAGACTTTACACAAAGGGGTTAAATGTGTCTAGAATGAAGATTGTCAGCAAAGCATGGACCAAATCAAGCAATACTTGGCCAATCCTCCAATCTTAATGCCTCCTATCCCAGGAAAACCACTCATATTGTATGTGTCAGCAACAGAATCTTCCCTGGGGGCATTATTAGCTCAGCTTGATGATACTGGAAAAGAAAGGGCTATATATTACATCAGTCATACTCTTGTGTCATATGAGGTCAACTACACTAGTATTGAAAAATCTTGCCTAGCGGTGGTGTTTGCTTCCCAAAAGTTGTGACATTACATGCTTGTGCATACAATACACCTCATTGCAAAAATTGATCCTCTCAAATATTTTCTTGGTAAGGCTACTCTCACAAGTAGACTTGCTAAGTGGATGATGATCTTATCAAAATTTGACATAGAGTATGTTGAGCGTAAGGCTATAAAAGGACAAGCCATTGCAGACCAATTGGCTGATTTTCCAATTCAAGAAAAAGCACCAATTCAAGTTGAATTTCTAGATGAACACATAATGTACATGAATGCAAGAACATGGAAGATGTTCTTTGATGGCTCTTTCATGCAAAATGGTTCAGGTGCAGGAGTGTTATTTGTTTCTCCTCATGGGTACACAATTCCTAGTCCTACAAACTATTGTTCCCATGCACAAATAAAATTGTTGAGTATGAGGCCTTGAAAAATGGACTAAAAATGGCTATAGAGTGTGTATCATCTTAAAATGGAAGCATTTCCATTTGGATAGTTTTAGCACCCTCTTTCAGTGCATTTATCATGATAAACCTGCATTTAGGATGCATTTGTATGTCCTAGGTAAAATTAGGGTTAGGATCCTGAGGATTCTCCTTAATTCCCCTCTTCTATGACTCTAATTTCTAGGTAGGATATAGAAATAGGTCCTCCTAGCCTTCATCATGTTAATCACATGATCTTTTATCTATCACAGACATTCTATTCTTATCCAGCTTCATTTCTAAGTTTCTAGGCATCCTCGGGGCCTTTAAACTGCATCCTGGCAAAAAGTTAGGGTTTTTGGTCAAGGTTGACCTCGACCCTGACTAGGTTAGGGTCAACCTCGACCCTGACCTCATCTTGCTAGGATTTCAATTTCTCAATTCTTGCTAATTTGGCTTTCGGGATTATTAACTTCCCACCTCTGGGTCAGTTGTTTCGGGCTCCAAAATGGTAAATCCTTTAATTACATTTAATTTAGATTCATTCTCTAAAGGTTAGGACCTAATTGGGATTTAATTCTTTAAGGTGGCCCTTCTAGAGGATTGTGACGTAATTCACTATAAAAGGAGACCTTCTTCTCTCATTTTCACATCTCATATTAAGCAATCAAGCTCTCAAGTTCTCAAGGTGTTCAAGAAAGCATTTCAAGTCTTCAAGCATTCATATTTGGAATAAGAGAGAATCATTCTTCCTTGATCCATCATCATCAACATTTCAAGCATTCAATCATGGAGTAACAACTACAGATTGTGAGAATGATAGAAGTACTTTAGCCTTCGGGGCTTGGTATGATTTTCTATCACATTCAAATCTATGCATTGTTATTTCATACACATTCATGCTAGGGTTTTAATCTAGAGGATTAGATCTTAGCTTTACATTTTCAATACACACACACACATACTATTTCAATTGGCTATTCTTGGAGGTGGGAATCACTAAAATAAGGGTTTGACTAAGGCAAAACCCTATATAGCCACCCCAAAAACCCCTTTTTAAGATATCTGTAGGTGCTTTTTTGGGAATCAGAGGCCAGATCAGAGTACCCTTTTCGCTGAACTTTCAGGAACTATGAACAGAACCGGAATCAGACTTCAGAATAAAAATGTGGTCTTTGACCTTTTAAAAGGTCAAAGTCGACCTATGTGAATCTGGAGAAAAGATTTTTGGGTTTTTTTCGCCTCGACATTTCCAGTCTAGAACAGGTGATAGAATTTTTTGAAACTTCATACAGACTTTAGAAAATAGGTATTTCTAGACTAATATCATGATGAGGTATGTACTTTGATCTAATTAATTTCCAAGCATTTTTAGATCTATTTATGCTTCTAAACATCCTTTCTAAATGAATAGGTGATGAATGTTATGTATGTTACTATGCTTCCATTTACACCTTATTCATTTTGGTGAACCCGTTTACGACAACTCTTTCTTTTATGGTGTTAGATTTAAATCTTGTAGATTTCTTTCTTGCATTTATATTTAAAAAAAATACAACAAAATTGTAAAATTCCTTTAAAAATACAAAAATATTTCTATTTTTCATGGTTTTAGTACTTTCTTTGTATTCAACATGTATGATTCTTGTTTTGAGTACTTTCATGATGCTTTTATTATACAAGAGGATAGAATCCCTGATGAGGAACATGGTAGTGAGGATGAAAATGTTTTGAATATGGTCTCCATGGATCCTATTCCTATTTCACTCTCCTCCACAACCTCTCCAATTAACCTTTACCATAGGGTGTGTGCATGGTTACCTTCATGTCCCTCTATTTGCAAGATTAATAAACCAAAAATGATATTTCCTAAACCTTTGATGACGGTAAAAGGATGTCCTCCTATAATAGTTAAGGGTAAACCTAGAGATCCCTTGGATTTCTTTGATAACACTGATTCTATTTCACATGCTTATCACACATGGAATAATCCTCAGCCTACTATTCTAGTTTCTTTACCTCCTTCTCAGCCTACACTTCCCCAAGCACCTAGGCACCCTTCTACCTTTAAGGAGTACAACTTAGTTGATCAATTATGTGCTACTCCTGCCAAAATATCTCTATGGGAATTACTTCAAACCTCCCCGACATATTATGAGGCTTTGCAAAAGGCTTTATCTACTCTTCCTGCTATGCCTCCTAACCAAGAAAACATTCATTCAATTTTGGATTGTATGCATGTTATGCCTTCTGTACCTCCTATTGTGTTTTCTAATGATGATTTACCTTCATTAGAGGTGCAGAATCAATATGATGCTCTTATGGTGGCTGTCTTTATTAATAAGAGCATCATTTGAAGAACCTTAATTGATAATGGATCTGGACTTAATGTTTGTAGCATGGACATGCTCAAAGCAATTAAGGCTGATTTATCTACCATTCAACCTAATAATGTTCCTATACGTGGATTTGATAATATTGCGAAGAAAAATTTGGGTATTATTACCTTACCTGTTAAGGTGGGTCCAATTATCCTACATACTCCTATTCATGTTATGCCTGGATCACTTAACTATAACCTTCTTTTAGGAAGACCATGGTTACATACTATGCACGCAGTTCCTTCTACTCTCCATTGCAAGGTTTGATTCATTTATAACAATCTAATGTATACAGTACATGTAGATGATGCTCTGAATCCTTGCTTAAATGCAAAATATCCTAAAATCTCTGAACCTATTCAACCTAGTAAAGAGATTGAAAAACAATCACCAATACAACAATCTGAGATAAAACAACCTGAAATTCAACAAGAAGAAGATCCATCTTCTTCCTCTTCCTTGACTGAAGATGATTGGGGAACATTGGATTTTAATCCCACATTTATTGGCGAATATAAGGTCTCTGATTTAGACTTTATGAAGCAACAAAATGAATTTGAGAAAAAAGTTTTTATTTCTTGTCCATTATCTGAAGAATTAAAAAGTAATTTTGTTGCTGCTTCAAGAAATGAAACACTGGACACTATAAAACTGGATTGTTATGATATTGTGACATATGCTGCTCCTTAGACTCCTTCTGATATGACTGATCGATATGGTCCTGGTTATCATTTTATTAAGAAATCAGGATTCAATGGGAAAGGATGTGGTAAATATGAAAAAGGTATACAAGTACCCTTGGATAATGACATCTATGACCATACATATGGATTAGGATTTAATCCTTACCGACAACCCTCTACTTTTCCTCTTAATGTTAATCATATTTGTAGTGGAGAGTTGATGTTGGTTAACCCATTGCTTATTGATCTTAATCAACAACCTTATTTGGATATCTTCCCTAAAGAAGAGGCTTTAATGGAATATTTAGGGGCTTATGAGGACTAACTAAGTTTCATAATAAGCGAGGAAAGCCTTATTGCTTAAAAATTGATGCTTATTTTGGAGAACATGAAGAACAAGATATTGCTCCTTTACCGATGGATTCTTCGATAAGAAGTGATTTATTAATCACTGAGACTACTGATATTCAAATGGATGAAACTAATTATGAAAGGGTGATAAAACTTGGGAAATGTTTGACTCATGATGAACGTGATCGATTAGCTTCCCTTTTTCTTGAATTCAAGGATATCTTTGCTTGGACATATTCCGATATGCCAGGTATCGATTCTAAGATTGTTACTCATAACATTGTTTTAAAGCCTAATATGAAACTTGTAAAATAGAAAATTCAAAAGATGAATCCACAAATTTCTTTGTTAGTCAAAGGTGAAATTGAAAAACTATTGGATTATGGATTTATCTATCCTATTGATTATTCTGATTGGATTTCAAACATTGTGCCTATGTCAAAAGGAGAAAATAAGATAAGGATGTGCACTGATTTTTGTGATTTAAATAAGGCATCCTTGAAAGATGATTTCCCGCTACGTAATATCGATATGATTGTGGATTCCATAGTAGGCCATGCTTTTTTATCCTTTATGGATGGCTTTTTAGGATATAATCAAATTTTTATCCCTCCTGAAGATCAATTTAAAACTGCATTTATAACACCTTGGGGAACCTTTTGTTGGGTCATGATGCCCTTTGGATTAAAAAATGCAGGAGCAACTTATCAATGGGCTATGACTTTGATTTTTCATGATTACATCCATAAGATTCTTGAAGATTATGTGGATGACATCTTGGCAAAATCCATACAATGAGAAGATCATGTTACTATTTTACAACAGATATTTGAAAGAATTCAAAGTTATAATATGAGATTGAATCCTAAGAAGAGTGTCTTTGGAGTTGATTCTGGTAAATTATTAGGATTTATAATCTCTAAGTGAGGCATTGAGGTAGATACTAAAAAGATCGATGCTATTGTTAATATGCCTCCTCCTAAAAATATTTCTCAATTATGAAGTTTGCAAGGAAAAATACAAGCTATCCATCGCTTTGTTTCTAACTTGGCAGACCGGACCATCCCTTTTACTTCCTTGCTTAGAAAGTATGCCACTTTCTCTTGGAATGAGGACTGTAAATAGACTTTTGAGCAATTTAAGGAGTATCTTGAAAATCCTCCTTTCTTGTAGCCTACTAAGTTTGATAAACCATTTCAATTATACACTTCAGCTACCCCACAAGTTGTGAGTGCATTATTAGCTCAAATTGATGACAATGGTAATGAAAGGCTTGTCTATTACATCAGTCAAACTTTATTGGATTATGAAACAAGATACACACCTCTAGAAAGACAATGCTTAGCGGTGGTTTATGCATGTCAAAAACTTAGGCATTATCTCATAAATGCTGAGGTTAATGTGATTGTCAAATTTGATCCCTTAAAACATCTTTTTCTTGAAAACTAATCTCTCAGGCCGCTTGGAAAAATGGGTAATGTTACTTACTGAATTTGATCTTAATTTTATTCTTTAGAAATCAATTAAGGGACAAGTGTTGACTGATCATCTAGCTGAAGCTCCTTGTCCTCACTCTGTTGAAGGTTCTACTCCTCTTGAATTTCCTGATGACAATATTTTAGTTATTCAATAGGATGATATTTGGGAATTATATTTTGATGGGTCTAAGTGTAAGACAAGATCTAGTGTGGGTATCATCTTGATTCCCCCTACAAAGAAACCCATCCCTTTATCATATAAATTGACCTTTCCTTGTACTAATAACATTGCATAATATGAAGCTCTTATAGCTAGCTTACGAGCTGCTTCATCTCTCAATATCAAACATTTACATATATATGGAGATTCGCAATTGATAGTTGAACAAATTAAAGGTGGATATCAGACTAAAAACAATAGAATGACATAGTATAGAGATTTAGCTCTTGATGTCCTTTCACAATTTTCCTCTTACACAATCTAGACATTACCAAGAAAAGATAATCAACATGCAGAGGCTATGGCAAGTGCGGCATCCCTGGTTTGTCTCCAGAATAATGCTGAAAATTTCCAATTTACAATACAAACTCTTAAAAGTCCTACAATTTTTGATAAGATTATTTCTGATTGTTTCAACTTGCATTTGGATGAATGGTATTCACACATTTTTCATTTTTTGAAGGATGGTACCTTTCCTAAATCAGCAACAAGGAACATGTGTAATCACATTCAAAAACTTGCAGTACATTATATCATTTTAGGAGATGCGCTATACAAACGCTCTTACGAAGGTTTATTATTACGGTGTCTCAATCGAACTGAGATTCTTGTAGCTTTAGAATAAGCTCATTCTAGTTCTTGCGGGGGACACTTTGGTGGAAAATCTTTAGTTCATAAGTTACTTCGAATGGAGTATTATTGGCAAACTATGGAACAAGATTCTTTTATGTTTGTTAAAAAATGCCCTCAATGTCAATAGCATATTAATTTGATTCATGCTCTTGCTCATGAGCTTCGTAATCAAGTTTCTCCATGGCCTTTTAGTATTTGGGGTTTTGATCTTATCGAAAAAATCTCACCAACTTCTTCTCAAGGGCATACTTACATTCTCACCGCTACTGATTATTTCATGAAATGGGTTGAAGTTGTCCCTCTTCATTCTACAACAACAGATGTTATTTGTGATTTCATCCTTAATAATATTATAGCAAGATTTAGTATTCCCTCGACAATAGTTTCAGATAATGGAACATCTTTTAAGAATAAAGACGTTGTGAAATTCTTGGAGAAATATAGGACTCAACATAGATTTTCCACTCCTTATTATCCTCAATCTAATGGACAAGATGAAGCATTGATTAAAATTATTAAACAAATTTTGTGAAAAATAGTTAGTAAGCATGCCAAAGACTGGCATACTCAACTGACTTACACTTTATGGGCCTATAGGACTAGTGTTCGTACTACTACAGGTACTTCTCCTTATAATCTTGTTTATGTTACTGATGCTATTATGCCTTTGGAACTGGAAATACCATCCTTGCATGTTTCATTTCATGGGATAATTGATAAAGATACTTTTCATGAACAACATTTACAAGAATTGGAAATGTTGGATGAACAACGAATACATGCATTAGATCATATAAAAGCTTATCATAAATCTCTCCAGAAAAAATACAATCATAAGGTAATTGAACGAACATTTGCAGTCGGTGATTTAGTTCTTTATGAGAATCAATGAAATGTGAATGCTTTACCTGGTGAAAAAGGAAAATTTAGCCCTAATTGGCTTGGACCTTTTGTTGTTATTGAAAACTTTGGTTTGGATGCTTACAAACTTGCTGATATGGATGGTGTTTCTTTTAAGGAACCCATTAATATTATGCATCTTAAATGTTATTACCCTTAATCTCATTTTTTCTATGTGCATTTATGTGTTCCTTATAATGATTTTCTTTATAGGTTATGTAGTTTTAGTAAAAAAAATTACATATTGAATATGTTTATGCACTTTCTTTATTTCCTTCTTTCTATTAAGTTTTATATTGATGAAAGCATAATATTCAAGTATAGAACTAATCAGTAAAGAAAGTTTTTCATTTATCAGCAATACATAGTTTTTCAAAGTTCTGATACATATGAGGCCAATGGCCCTATCTATCACTAAATCTATCACCATGCTACTTTGATGGTCGATGACTCCCAGATCTCTCTCCTCTGTGATAGGAAGATGAAGATCTGTGTGTCCGTGTATGGCTCCTAGATATGCTCATGGCCTTAACACATTCTCAGAGACTTTGTATCTCTATCATCATCTTCTCCTCCCTCTCTTTGCACATCCTCAACTCCCACTAGATGCATACAAAGATATCAGCATGTCTGCCTAGATCTCTATGCCCAATGGAAGACTCTCGATCGTCAGCTTGAAGTCGGTAGGAAATAATGTTATCCTTGAGAACCTCGGATACAAAACTCCTCCATTCCACTACGCTAGCTGTAGATGAAACATACTTTTATCATGCTAATATCATATTTTCATTAAATCATATTTGTAATCAAAAAATTCATAGTCCATACCTGGGTCTCCCTCTTGGACATCACTAAAGTGTCTAGATGGTGGGGGCATGGAGCGACTACTCTCTCCACACTCGCTATGTCTAGGCCATGAAGGTGGTGTCTCTGTGTGAGGCCACAAGGGCCATCACAATCTTAGTGGTGATGCAAGAGTGATAGGTATATCTAAACCAATATCATCAGATGGGGGCATGTCCTCAGTTCTATCATCTACTCATCCTCCTCCTCCATCGGTTCCCCCTCAGAGATGTGTTCCTCCTCATTTTTGATATTCTCATCTTCCTTGCTATCTACACTATCCTAGTGTGTCCTTTGTCTAAAGTTTGGATCACCTGTAGGATAATCCTCAGGGAAGATAGGGCAGGTCCCCTTTAAGCTCCAGTACCAGATGTAATCTTGGCTAACCCCTGCATAGGATACATCTGATGGTACCTCAATATCCTCTATCTCCTCTGTATCACTATCTTCTATGTCTACCATTGAAGGTTGGTGCATGGCACTGGGTCTCTAATGGTATCTCATTGGATGTGCATAGTGAGGTACTACCTTAGGGACTCCCTGTGGTAGGCTAAACTGTCTCATCACTCAATCATAATAATATGGCATCACTATATGGCTCTAGTGACCTTCTAGTAGCTTGTGCTGTTGAGAGTGTCTCATCTAGAATCAGGTGTCTGGCCACTCTATCATCTGGTAGTAGGGTCTCCATATCACATCAGTACTAGCAATATGGTCAAGATGTACTCTCCAGTAGATCATATCTCCAAGTTGCCAGATATCTCTCATAGGATATGCAAAGGCTCTCACCGTACTCACATCTACCATCACTGGCACTCCCTGTGGACGTGTACATGTGAAGTGCTAAAAAATCCAAATCTATAGAATGGTGCACATCAATAAACTCTCTCACTGATACCTCACCAGCTGACTCAACTCATGGTATAGCTGACAGAGCATGCTGCAACCCCATGAGAACACAACCCTCTCTCTCTCCATCCTCTAAATCAAATGAGTCATAGGTGAACAAAATATAGTACCCTTTGAGTTGGGTAACACAACCAAGGCTACTATACATAGCATCACCTTCTATACTAAGGGAATACAACCTGATACTATGGCTGATAGTGAGATGTGATCTAAACAAGTTCGCATCACTAGATGCCCACCTATACAATACTCTGCATCTACATGAATCTCCTTCCAACTTCTATGTGTCTTGGGTCTGATAGTCTCTCCTCAGACTGGAAGTCTCATAATCCTGTATACATCCTCTAATGTCACTGTAATCTCACCGAAAGGAAGATGGAAGGAGCATGTATCCTCATCCCATCTCTCTATCAGTGTGGATAACATCTCCCGATGCAGCCTGATTTGTGGAAGGATTGATACCCAATATAGTCCTACATCTCTCAGTAGTTGTAAACCCTCATCATCCAAATCAGACAATCTCTCCTTGACCTACACTAGCAGTTCCCCAAAGGGATGCTCTCAGAAGTAGACGAGGTCCTGCAATCACAAACCAGTATCATATCAATCATCTACATCATCAAATCTAAAAGTACAACTGATCTAGGTCAAATTCGGCCTTAGTTAGGTCAAGGTTGACCTTACTAGGTCAAGGTTGACTTTTTTGGGTTAGGGTCAACTTTTTTGGGTCAGGGTCAACCTTTTTGGGTCAAGGTAGACCTAAATGGGTCAAGGTCAACCTAATTGGGTCAGGGTTGACCTCAAGGGGGTAAAATTGACCTTGCTCAGCAAAAACATGAATTTGGAAAGAATCTTACCTCAAGGAGTGCTTGTCCAATAGCTAGACGGTGCCTCACAGTCTCCAGGTGTGTCACTCACAGTTCCTCTCTTCTCGGCATCTTGCTCCTAGTTTTGAATCTGTAAATGGTAAGAATGAGTAAGTATTATCTTTTTCATCTCTTTTATAGGTTTAAAATTAGGGTTAAGCTAAGAATTTCCTTTTATGCATTACAATAGACATTCATTCTTTTCATCATAACTTGAGTTAGATAACTTTGTTTTCCATGTCGTTAGTGGCATTGGAATTGTGATTCAAATATCTAACTCCCTAAACTATTTTAGGAGGGGTAGGAATCCTTCTAATAGGTTTAGGAATGAACTTTTCAACACTCTACATATCCAGCATCTAGAGTTTTCTTATCACCATGTTTCACCCTTCCAAAGTAGAAAGCCGAAATAGGGGGGACATAAGGGGCTCTATATACTTCTCAAATTATCATATAGTAAGCTCTAGGTGATTATAGATTTTCATTAACCTAGTGTATTGTAGGTTCTAACAGTTTTCTACAGGATCTTTACATCGAGGACTTGGCTATATCCTTTTCATCTTTATGATATTTTCTTACTTTAGCTTGCATATTCACGTAGTGTCATATCTAAGCTAAAGTGGGGGCTAAATGTATCATCTTAAAATGGAAGCACTTCCATTTGGATAGGTTTAGCACCCTCTTTCAGTGCATTTATCATGATAAACCTACATTTAGGATGCATCTGTATGTCCTAGGTAAAATTAGGGTTAGGATCCTGAGGATTCTCCTTAATTCCCCTCTTCTATGACTCTAATTTCTAGGTAGGATATAGAAATGGGTCCTCCTATCCTTCATCATGTCAATCACATGATCTTTTATCTATCACAGACATTCTATTCTTATCCAGCTTCATTTCTAAGTTTTTGGGCATCCTCGAGGCCTTTAAACTGCATCTTGGCAAAAAGCCAGGGTTTCTGGTCAAGGTTGACCTCAACCCTAACTAGGTCAGGGTCAACCTCGACCTTGACCTCATCTTTCTAGGATTTCAATTTCTCAATTCCCGCTAATTTGGCTTTCAAGATTATTAACTTCCCACCTTTAGGTCAACTATTTCAGGCTCTGAAATGGTAAATCCTTTAATTACATTTAATTTAGATCCATTCTCTAAAGGTTAGGACCTAATTGGGATTTAATTCTTCAAGGTGGCCCTTCTAGAGGAGTGTGACCTAATTCACTATAAAAGGAGACCTTCCTATCTCATTTTCACATCTCATCTCAAGCAATCAAGCTCTCAAGTTCTCAAGGTGTTCAAGCAAGCATTTCAAGTCTTCAAGCATTCATATTTGGAATAAGAGAGAATCATTCTTCCTTGATCCATCATCATCAACATTTCAAGCATTCAATCATGGAGTAACAACTATAGATTGTGAGAATGATAGAAGTACTTTAGCCTTGGGGGCTTGGTATGATTTTCTATCACATTCAAATCTATGCATTGTTATTTCATACATATTCATGCTAGGGTCTTAATCTAGAGGATTAGATCTTAGCTTTACATTTTCAATATACACACACACATACTATTTCAATCGGCTATTCGTGGAGGTGGGAATCACTAAAATGAGGGTTTGACTAAGGCAAAACCCTATATAGCCACCCCCAAAACCCCTTTTTCAGATATCTACAGGTATTGTTTTGGGAATCAGAGGCCAGATCGGAGTACCCTTTTCGCTGAAGTTTCAAGATCTATGAATAGAATCAGAATCGGACTTCGGAATAAAAATGTGGTCTTTAACCTTTTAAAAGGTCAAAGTTGACCTGTGTGAATCTGGAGAAAAGATTTCTAGGTTTTGTCCACCTCGACATTTCCAGTCCAGAACAAGTGATGAAATTTTTTGAAACTTCATACAGACTTAAAAAAATAGGTATTTCTAGACTAATATCATGATGAGGTATGTACTTTGATCTAATTAATTTCCAAGCATTTTTAGATCTATTTATGCTTCTAAACATCCTTTCTAAATGAATAGGTGATGAATGTTATGTATGTTACTATGCTTCCATTTACACCTTATTCAGAGTGGAGAATCACAGAGCTGCATATTTATGGGGATTCACAATTAATAGTCAACCAAGTTAATGAAGAATACCAAACAAAAGATGAAAAACTGGTACCCTACAAGAAAATGGTTGATTCATTGCGATGATATTTCACCTTGGTTACATTTCAACAAATCCCTAGATCAGAGAATAAAGCAGCTGATGCTATGGCTACATTGGCTTCACTTCTTCAGCTAGAACAACATGAGTCTAGATTCGAATTCCTAGTGGAAGAGCTACGCTACCCTATCTATGACTCCTAAGAAATCCATGTTGTTTGTACCCTTATTGGCCACGAGTCATCCTATTATGGTGCCATTTACTCATACCTTCATGATGGTACTATCCCTGAAACCTTCAATCATTTCGAATGAAGAAACTTAACCTGAAATGCCTCTCACCGCACCCTTATCTCTTGTGATCTATATAGGAGGGGTTTAGATGGGACACTTCTTAGATGTTTAGAAAATGATGAGTCCAACCAAGCGTTAGCTGACATTCATGAGGGCATTTTTGGAGGACATTCTAATGGTCTTTCCATGGCCTGAAGGTTGCTTAGGGTGGGGTACTATTGGCCTACCATGCAGAAAGATGCAGTAGCTTTTGCTAAATCTTGCGAAAAGTGTCAAAAACATGGTAACCTGATACATGCTCTAGGTAGGGAGCTTATGCCTTCTATTTCTCATTGGCCATTTCAGCATTAGGCCTTTGACCTTATTGGGCAGATTCATCCCAACTCATTAGGTGGACACAAATTCATTATCACTTCTACTAATTACTTTACCAAATGGGTAGAAGCTGTCCCACTTTCTGTTGCCTCAGGAAAGATAGTTTCTTTGTTTATTTTGAACCATATCATCTGTCGGTATGGAGTGCCTTCTGAAATAATCATTGACAATGGAGGTTAGTTTTAAAACAAGGACCTTAAACATATCTACAAGAAATTCAAGATAAAACAACATTGGTCCTCCATTTACTTCCTGCAAGGAAATGGACAAGCAGAGGCTTCGAATAAGACCATTCTTAAAATTCTCCATAGAACAGTTCACAAGAATGGTAGAGATTGGCATCTACAGATAAATCTAGCCATGTGGGTCTATAGAATGAGTATCCATACTCCAACAGGGGCTAATCCTTTTTCCCTCACTTATGGTGCTGAAGTAGTGTTACCTTTAGAGGTGGAGTTTCCTTCTCTTAGAGTTTCCCTTAAAGGTCTAGTGACAGATGAAGACTACCGTGCCATGAGGCTCCAAGAACTAGAACTTCTAAATGAAAAGCATAAATCATCTTTTGATCACATGAGAGTTTACCAAAAGCGTATGTCCAAAACATTCAACAAGAAGGTTCACCCTAGAGAATTTCAAGTGGGGGATCTTGTCCTACAAGAAAACCCTAAGAACCAACAACATAGAGAGAAAAAGGGCAAGTTCGAACCTAATTGGCTTGGACCATACATCATTACTGAAACTTTTGGTACAGGTGCTTATTTACTATCTGATCCAGAGGGAGAGCAACTCCTTGATCCTATCAATGTCTTGTACCTCAAGAAGTTCTATCCATGATGCCTATTTTGTTTGGGGGAATCCTTTGTACATACTTATTGATCCTGAAAAAATTCCAAAAAAATTCATATATGATGCTAAAAAAATCCTAAAAAGCATATAAAGTCCTGAAAAAATACAAATTTTATAAAAAAAAAAATCAAAAAAATAGAAAAAGTGCCTTGGTGAAAACCTGGAAACAGGCACCTTGGTAGCAAAAATACAAAAAAATTGAAAAAATAAAAAAAAATCAAAAAATCTCCAAGTGGTGAAAACCTGGAAACAGGCGCTACTTGAGGCCTTTGCACCCTTGTTTCTTAGCATGTGTCCTCGACACTTAGCCCCCCTCCATCATGCCTTGACCTTGTTGCCTTGGTTTGGAATTGGTCTTTGTCTTTGTCTAGGGGGCATACCTGTGTTAGCTTTGGTATCTAGGATGTGTTGGTCTTCAGGACACTCTTGCAAACGGTGTTTTTCAACACCACCCCAAACTATGTTTTTCAACACTACCCTAGCGTCAAGTGTTTCTCAATACTTATCAGATATTTTACCCATAGTCTAGCATGATATGGTATTTCTCATTCGTAGATGTGATACTCAAAGTTTGACTCTATGAGCTACACACACACACACACTTAAACACTCAACTCGCTGAGACTTGTTTGACTTTATTTCTTTGTGTGTTGTCTATGATGATTTCTTTGATGAGTGTTCTCTCCCTAAAAGTTTTTGATGATGCTGAGCTAAAAGACTGGGGGCATGAGGACATGTTTTATTTCTTTTTCTTCTTGTGGGTATATTTTGTTGGTCCTAACTGTCATTAGCATTTATTCTTGTTCCACTTGACATTGGGATTTACAAGGTATTATCCTTGACTATTTTCACAAGTGCATACTTATAGCCATCTTGACTTTCATTGTGTCTCGATGTGAGTATAATCTTTCCATATCAAACTTAAGAAATCTCACTACACTTATCATCTTGACTTACATGTCTTTGGTGCTTAGGTGGGATTCCCACATATCTATCTAATATAGATCATATTCAGATTCACATAGCTATACTAGTGTGTATTGTATGATCTTGCGATGCTACCAATAATGCTCGATGATGAATATTAGAGTCTAAAAGCTTTGTGACCTTGCAAGTAAACCACTTTTTCATAGTAGCTTGCATTTCTAGGTTCAAGTTACTTTAGTTTTGCATCTTGCATAAGGAGAGAGCTCTCCTTCATCTTTCATGGACTTGTCGGTCAACTGCGCTCACCTTTCCTTTTCTCAATCATGTCTTTCACATTGCATCATTTTCCTGTCATCAAAATGGGTTAATCTTATCATCATATATAAAATGACCCTTTTTGCCCCTTATATAGCATTTTGACTTTTTGACCATTTTTCAAAACATCTCAGAATTTTGCAAAAATTGCACCCATGGCTAATGTTGACATCCTAGATCCATTTTCAGGATCAAAATCAAAATATGAGTTCATCTTGATAGTCAAAATCACATTTCAAACCTTTCCCCTTCTTTTGTGTAGTTGGCTAACCATTTGAGGCCTGATCCTTCGATCTTTGTTGGGGCACCTTCATTTCTTCATCCCCATATCTTTCAACCTTCTAGTCTTTCATTCATTTTCATTCACTTCATCTCTCTGAAGTTTGACTTCATTTTTATCCTATATCTTTCTCAGTCAAACCTACTCAAACTGGGGCATATCTCCACTACTTGATGGTTATCATATCATCTTTCACCTTCGATTATGATTTCTAGTGACTTGATCAAGTTTATCAATTTACTGTTTCTCCTCTACCTGATTTTGATTTCGATTCTGAGGGGGCAGTACCTATCAGCTTTAATCCTTGATTCAACTTATCAATCAGCTTTGCTTGAGATCCTTATCTCTTATTTGAGACTTGATTATCACCTAGCTATACAGGTTTTGGTCTTGTCTTTTAGCTTATCTTTGTTAGCCTATGCTTATCCTTGTCCTGATATGTTCCCATTTGTTGAACACATGTTTGGATTGTTTTGTGATCCCAAATCGATCTCACATTTCAATTCCATTCTTTGACTACATGTGATCCCAAATCGATCTCACATTAGTCAAAGAGGGGCAAATGTATGCACCCTAAAATGGTCACCTAGACTTTGGGGCCCCATTCAACAATTTATGAAATCCCTAAATCAATATTTTCAAAAATCAACATTTTTCAATTATATCAATTTCCTTGATCAAATCCTATTTTATCATTTATTCAAATATTTTCGATGGGCTAACCATTTTATCCTAAAGTCTTTATTTATTTAAAAGGAATTTCCTCCCCTTTTAATAAATAAAAAGCCCCCACTTTTCATCTTATCCTAAGTTGCACAAATAAAGCATTATTCTTATTTTATAAAAAGAAGAAAAACACTTTTTGTCTCATATGGACACAAAAGTCAACTCTTATTTTCCCATTGGAGGATATTTGTGCACATGGATTTCTCCTCTTTCAAGCTCCACCCTTGATTAAGTCTTTTGCCTCTCAATCTCCATGGTTCATTCCTTTTCAATTCCTTTAAAAGGAGAGCTCTTTTCTCATTTTAGAATCCCCAACTTTTGTAATAATCTTATGCTACAAGATTTCTTGAAGACTTTGGAGCTTTGGAGATCTTCATGCATTTAGCTTTCATTTTTGCATTCTTAGCTTAGCTTTCATGGCATCTAACTTAGTTTCCTTTATGCTTTAGATTATCTCACATAGCTTAATTAGCAAGGGTTTGTAATACTTTCCTTTCATAGCTTACCTTGCATCTTCATTCTTAGCATAGCTTGCATTGCATTGCATTTACATTGTTGATTCTTGAGGATATTGGCATTCTTTCCCTTGTCTCTTTGAATCTCCCATTGTGTGGTTAACTAGCAAGGTTTCATGCTTCAATAGCTCTAGCTGAGAGCACCATCAACATCCTTGTGACTCCATGCCTAGGGAGCTCTAGGTCACTTTCTCAAGTTTTCCCATCCATGGATTCTCTTGGAAGTAATGACTTAGAGAAGTTCACTATTTACTATGTACACTAGTACCCCTTATCACATGTTAGGACCCCTAGGAAGT
Organism: Chamaecyparis obtusa; assembly: GCA_027943335.1. NCBI lineage: Eukaryota > Viridiplantae > Streptophyta > Pinopsida > Cupressales > Cupressaceae > Chamaecyparis > Chamaecyparis obtusa. The sequence continues at coordinate 395,710 of BSBK01003955.1, forward strand.
CCCCATGACCCCTTTCAAAATATTAGAACGCTCAAGTGTGTCCTAAGGGGTCCTATGACCCCTTAGGACACACTTGAGCATTCAAATGTGTCAAAATGGGTTATGAGGACTTCCTAGGGGTCCTAGTATGCCTTATCATGCGTTAGGACCCCTAGGAAGTCCTTATGAACCCATTCAACACATTAGAACCCTCAAGTGTGTCCAAAAGGTCCTACGACCCCTTTGGACACACTTGAGGGTTCTAATGTGTCAAATGGGGTCATGAGGACTTCCTAGGGGTCCTAGTACATCTTATCATGCGTTAGGATCCCTAGGAAGTCCCCATAACCCCTTACGACACATTAGAATGCTCAAGTGTGTCCTAAGGGGTCCTATGACCCCTTAGGACACACTTGAGCATTTCAATGTGTTGAAAGGGGTCAAGAGGACTTCCTAGGGGTTCTAGTATGCCTTATCACGCATTAGGACCCCTAGAAAGTCCTCATGATCAAATTTGACACATTAGAACCCTCAAGTGTGTCCTAAGGGGTCCTACAACCCCTTAGGACACACTTGAGCATTCCAATATGTGGAAAGGGGTCATGAGGACTTCCTAGGGGTCCTAGTACACCTTATCATGCGTTAGGACCCCTAGGAAGTCTCCATGACCCCTTTCGACACATTAAAACACTCAAGTGTGTCCTAAGGGGTCCTACGACCCCTTAGGACACACTTGAGCATTCAAATGTGTTGAAAGGGGTCATGAAGACTTCCTAGGGCTCCTAGTACACCTTATCATGCGTTAAGACTGCTAGGAAGTCCCCATGACCCCTTTCAAAACATTAGAATGCTCAAGTGTATCCTATGGGTCCTATGACCCCTTAGGACACACTTGAGCATTAAAATATGTCAAAAGGGGTCTTGAGGACTTCCTAGGGCTCCTAGTATGCCTTATCACATGTTAGGACCCCTAGAAAGTCCTCATGACCCCATTCACACATTAGAACCTTCAAGTGTGTCCTAAGGGGTCCTACCACCCCTTAGGAGACACATGAGCATTCCAATGTGTCAAAAGGGGTCACGAGGACTTCCTAGGGGTCCTAGTACACCTTATCACATGTTAGGACCCCTAGGAAGTCCCCATGACCCTTTCGACATATTATAATGCTCAAGTGTGTCCAAAGGGGTCCTACGACCCCTTAGGACACACTTGAACATTCCAATGTATCGAAAGGGGTCATGAGGACTTCCTATGGGTCCTATTATGCCTTATCATCTGTTAGGACCCCTAGGAAGTCTTCACGACCCCATTCGACACATTAGAACCCTCAAGTGTGTCTTAAGTGGTACTACAACCCCTTAGGACACACTTGAGCAATCAAATGTGTCGAAAGAGGTCATGAGGACTTCCTAGGGGTCCTAGTACACCTTATCACATGTTAGGACCCCTAAAAGTCCCCATTACCCCTTTCAAGACATTGGAATGCTCAAGTGTGTCCTAAAGAGTCCTACAACCCCTTAGGACACACTTTAGTATTCCAATGTGTCAAAAGGGGTCGTGAGGACTTCCTAGGGGTCCTAGTACACCATATCATGCATTAGGACCCCTAGGAAGTCCTCATGACCCCATTCGACACATTAGAACCCTCAAGTGTGTCCTCAAGGGTCTTACGACCCCTTAGGACACACTTGAGAATTCTAATGTGTCGAAAGGGGTCATGAAGACTTCCTAGGGGTCCTAGTATGCCTTATCACACATTAGGACCCCTAGGAAGTCCCCATGACACCTTTTGACACATTAGAATGCTCAAGTGTGTCCTAAGGGGTCCTACGACCCCTCAAGATGCACTTAAGCATTCCAATGTGTTGAAAGGGGTCATGAGGAATTCCTAGGGGTTCTAGTACACCTTCTCATGCATTAGGACCCCTAAGAAGTCTACATGACCCCATTCGACACATTAGAACCGTTAACTATGTCCTAAGGGTTCCTACGACCCCTTAGGACACACTTGAGCATTCAAATGTGATGAAAGGGGTCATGAGGACTTCCTAGGGGTCCTAGTATCCCTTATCATGAGTTAGGACCGCTAGGAAGTCCCCATGACCCCTTTCGACACATTAGAATGCTCAAGTGTTTCCTAAGAGGTCCTACGACCCCTTAGGACACACTTGAGCATTTCAATGTGTCAAAAGGGGTCATGAGGACTTCCTAGGGGTCCTAGTATGCCTTATCACATGTTAGTACCCCTAAGAAGACCCCATGACCCCATTCAACATATTAGAACTCTCAAGTGTGTCCTAAGGGTTCCTACGACTGCTTAGGACACACTTGAGCATTCAAATGTGTCGAAAGGGGTCATGAGGACTTCCTAGGGGTTGTAGTACACCTTATCACACTTTAGGACCCCTAGAAAGTCCCCATGACCCCTTTCAACACATTAGAACACTCAAGTGTGTCCTCAGGGGTCCTACAACCCCTTAGGACACACTTGAACATTCAAATGTGTCAAAAGGGGTCATGAGGACTTCCTAGGGGTCTTAGTATGCCTTATCATGCATTAGGACCCCTAGGAAGTCTCCATGACCCCTTTCAACACATTAGAACCCTCAAGTGTGTCCTAGGGAGTCCTACAACCCCTTAGGACACACTTGAGCATTCAAATGTGTGGAAAGGGGTCATGAGGACTTCCTAGGGGTCATAGTACACCTTATCAGGTGTTAGGACCCCTAAGAAGTCTCCATGACCCCTGTCAACACATTAGAATACTCAAGTGTGTCAAAAGGGGTCATGAAGACTTCCTAGGGGTCCTAGTATGCCTTATCATGCGTTAGGACCCCTAGGAAATTCCCATGACCCCTTTCGACACATTAGAATTCTCAAGTGTGTCCTAAGGGGTCCTACAACACCGTAGGACACACTTGAGCATTCAAATGTGTTGAAATGGGTCATGACAACTTCTTAAGGGTCCTAGTATGACTTATCATGTGTTAGGACCCTTAGGAAGTCCTTATGACCCTATTCGACACATTAGAACACTGAAGTGTTTCTTAAGGGGTCCTACGACCCCTTAAGACACACTTGAGAATTCCAATATGTTGAAAGGGGTCATGAGGACTTCTTAGGGGTCCTAGTATGCATTATCACATGTTAGGGCCCCTAGGAAGTCCTCATGACCCCATTCAACACATTAGAACCCTCAAGTGTGTCCTAAGGGGTCTTACTACTCCTTAGGACACACTTGAGCATTCCAATGTGTGGAAAGGGGTCATGAGGACTTCCTAGGGGACCTAGTATGCCTTATCATGTGTTAAGACCCCTAGGAAGTCCCCATGACACATTAAAACACTCAAGTGTGTCCTAAGGGGTCCTATGACCCCTTAGGACACACTTGATCATTCAAATGTTTCAAAAGGGGTCTTGAGGACTTCCTAGGGGTCCTAGTATGCCTTATTACATGTTAGGACCCCTAGGAAGTCCCCATGACCCTTTTCGACACATTAGAATGCTCAAGTGTGTCCTAAGGGGTCCTACAACCTGTTAGGACACACTTGAGCATTCAAATGTGTCAAAAAGGGTCATGAGGACTTCCTAGGGGTCCTAGTACACCTTAGCACATGTTAGGACCCCTAGGAAGTCCTCATGATCCCATTCGACACATTAGAATGCTCAAGTGTGTCCTAAGGGGTCCTACGACCCCTTAGGACACACTTGACCATTCCAATGTGTCGAAAGGGGTCATGAAGACTTCCTAAGGGTCCTAGTATGCCTTATCATACATTAGGACCCGTAGGAAGTCCTCATGACCCCATTCGACAGATTAGAACCCTCAAGTGTGTCCTAAGGGGTCCTACGATCTCTCTCTATCTTTTTCTCTCCTCTCTCTCTCCTCTCTCTCTCCTCTCTCTCTCTAGGTTAGAGAGAGAAAGAGAGGAGAGAGGAGAGAGAAAGGTGAGTGAGATCTCTCTCTCTCTCTCTCTCTCTCTCTCTCTCTCTCTCTCCTTGTAATACCCCAAAAATGGGCTATAGGTTCATTAACCTCCCACATCTTCAAATCAAATGAAATCGACATTAAAGTCCTAACCTAAGGCACATTTGCACATTATTGAATCCTAATTGATTATCCTAAATTCTGCATCGGGGAATATTCCTAGCAATATTCCTATTTATCCTTGTTACCTTTAATTTAATGATTATTTGGCGATAAATCTTATTTATCCTAAAGTTTGATTAATTGAATATTCTGAATATTCAATTAATTAGATTTAATACTGCTACTTAATTATTTAATTAAATTAAATTAAATAATTCTTAAATTATATTATTTAATTTGGACAATAAATCTAAAATCTTATGACTAATTGATTAAATTCCTATTTAATTAATTAAAGTCAGTTGTCAAATTTAATAATATAGTTTTTGAATAAAAGTTTGATTTAATAATTGATTAACCCATGAATCAATTGTTTTAATTCAAAAATCAGTTAAGTTGAGGATAAATCACTTTATTTATTTAATTAATTCATAATTAATTGTGCACATTCAAAGAGCAGTTAAACTCAAAATCAGGAAATCAATGCAAGTTGTTAACTTTTGGAAACTCAACTCTCCATTTTGAGTTCAAAGCTGATCTAAACTTCTGATTTGAGTTAAAAAGATGTTCTTGCATGCTTTTACATGATTTTGTCAATTAATTATTTCTTATTTCCTGATAACTCAAAAATCAACCCGAGTTTATCAAGAGTGATTTATGGCTTTTCTCTTGCATCCTCAAAGCCGTGGATTTCTATAAAAACAAGGCCCAGCTCTTCATAATTAGAACACTCAAATTTGCACAATTACTCTGGAAAATTGGTGATTGAAGGATTGAGCATTTGCGACAGGCGATTTGTGAGATCTTTCATAGTTGATGATTTAGCTTTTGCACATTTTCTCATTTGTAGTTTCATACTCATTCATAGCATCTTTAGATTAAATCTACATTCCAATCTCATTAATATAGCTTAGCTTCATACAGATTTTCTTTCATATTATTGCATAGAAAATATCAAAAAAATAGATTAATCTACATTCATATAGTTTTTATTCTTTGCATTCAAATCCTTCGTTTAGGTGTTGCATTGTCACTGGTCTCAATCTGATCTGAAAGTATCATACTCGCACCTACTAGAAGGCAGTAAATCACTTGGTTAGTTTAGTTTCCATTTCATTGCATGATTTTGGTTTTTGGCTAACCTCTAATGTTTTACTGAAGTGTCATGTCTATAGTTAGGTACAAAATTCACACACACATATCTAGCACCCATCATGAGGCCCTTAAACAGGTTTCCATCATCTTTCTATCAATTTCTATCACTTTCTTGTCATTTTCTAGTAAAAACTACAATTTTTATTTTCTATCTGTACATTTTTCATATGAGTTTTGTCAAAAAGTCATTTCGAGAGATACCCACTATCGTACGATCCTGCAGAAAGTCATTTCAGAAAACAATTGTCAGAAAGTGGTCAAAATTGTCAGAAACTCAATTTTTACAACCTATTTCCAGAATTTGTTGAACAAATCATTATGTTAGGAAAAAATTAGAAACTAGAATGAAGCCATTCATTTTCCTAAAGTGGTCTCTTGAGTCTAATTTAGCCTTCTGGGTTATCGATTTGAGTCTTTTTCATCTTGTGTCAAAACCTTGTCAACATTATCTTCAAATTCAATCTTTTTGCTAAAATGGCTAAGTGTTGTGATCTCATGCCCACCATCTATTGGGCATCTACCCACACTACTATGGTACAGTATCCTTCATTTACTTCCGATCTAATCCTTAATCACTTCAATCTTGACAAGGTTGCATCATTCGATCTTCTAGAATCAATTCATTCTTCAGTTGTCTTCATCTCATTTTTTTGCTTCACTCAAAGTTAATGGTGGAAACTAGAGCTTCATCACACAAGAAATATAGAGAAGCACTCGGTACTACACCTTTGACTATTCACAAGGGTCCCACTCTTGAGAAACTCTACAATTTTGATCTTTACGAAGATGACGGTCTTGGCAATTTTTGATTGAAAACTGGTTATGTCCTCCCTCCATCAACTCACGGAGGTAATCAACAAACCCCTCCTCAATCTAATCCAGGGAGTCCTAAAACTCCTAACATGTCTCATGAAGGGACACAACATGGGTCTCAAGGACACCATTCTCAACATGTTGTGGATCAAGAACCCACACCTTCTGAAATTGTTTGATATCAAAACGATGATGATTTCAAAAGAATGATGAAACATTTCTTGAAGGAAGATAGAGAGGCATATTTTCTAGATTTAGCTCATCAAGGAGCTAAACTTCCTCCCAACTTTAATGTGGAAGATATCATTACACATGAGAAAGAAAATCCTATCACAACTATGATGAAACAGATGTATGCCATGCAAGTCAAACTTAACAAACTTGAAAAAGAAAAGGAACCTAAGGAGTTCTCCATGGAAGCTCTATGCCCTTTTCCATTTGATAAAGACTTGTACATGTCACCATTCCCTAAATGAGTGGAGATGCCTAAATATGATAAGTATGATAGAAACTCTGACCCTCAAGATCATGTCATAGAATTCTGTACTCAATCTATGGAGTTTATGCATGAACCAACCTACTTAATGCATATTTTCCCTCGATCTTTGGGAGGAGAAACCATTCATTGGTTCTCTAGAATGCCTCCTACTATCAAAAATATTGAGGAGTTAATCAAACTATTCTATCAATAATATTCCTACAATATTCAACATCCGGTCACTATGATCGACATCTGCAATCTAAAACAATATCCAAGAGAACCATTCCTAACATTTCTCAAGAGGTGGAGGAAGAAATTTTCTCCATATGCTAGACCCATTCCCAAAATTGAGAAGTTGGAAATCTTCATCAACAATCTTGTTCCAGAAATCAACTACCCTTTACAAATGCAAAATCATACATCTTTTGACAAGATGGTAGATAATGCAATCAAAATTGAGAAAGTACTTGTGAAAAAAGGAGACATCACACTTCAAAAAGACAAGTATGAATTTGGATCTAGTTCTAAGGACAAGAACAAAAATTGGAACAAGAATAAAGGCATTGTCACAGATGGCGTTGTTGATAATATCCATGCCCCATCTAAGACACCTACTTTCAATCTTACTATTGGTACCCAAGCCATCAAAGCTTCCAAATCTAAAGCCATAGATTCCAACAAAAATTCATCTAATTAAAAACCTTGGGCTATAGATCCTAATCGCAAATTCACGCCTCTTGGGGAATCCTTGGAATCTGCCATGAAACTTTATTGGCAAAAAAAATCATCTACTTGCCTGAGATGAAAGTCTTTGATCCGGAACCTGTATGGTAGAAAAATGACCACACTTCTATGAACCATTACATGCAAGGTTTCTCAAGAATGAGGCCTCACAAAGCGGCTCATAGCTCTCTATGCATGGAGTTGCAGGATTATGAATTTGATCTCAGCTAGAACTATTGAGCTTGTGACCTTGCTAGTCAACCACACAATGAGAGATTCAAGTGAAGACAAGGGCAAGAATGCCAATATCTCCAAGAATCACTATGAAATGCAATGCAATGCAACTAAAATGAGGATGCAAATATGAAAAATATTCTATGAAAAGGAAAGAACAAGTGTTACAAATCCTTCCTATTTAGACTATGTGAGATTAATCTATTGCATAAAAGGAAATCTACACTAAGAATGTCATTATCATGAAACTATGAAAGAAAATATGAACTAGATGGAATGAAACAAAGATCTTCAAAGCTTGGATGCAAAAGTGTCTTCAAAGAAAGCTCCAAATGACCTAGAAAACCTGCAGCATAACATTAGCATGAAAGAGATGGATATGCAAGTGAAGGAGAGAGCTCTCCTTTTATAAGAAATGCAAAGGAATGGACCATGGAGATTAAGAGGCAAAAGTCTCAATCAATGGTGGAGCTTGAAAGAGGAGCAATCCATGTGCACAAGTATCCTCCAATGAGAAAATAGGAGTTGACTTTATGTCCATATGAGACAAAAAGTGCTTTCTTCTTTTTATAAAATAGGAATAGTGCTTTATTTGTGCAACTTAGGATAAGATGAAAAGGTGGGGCTTTTTATTTATTAAAAGGGGAGGAAATATTTCTTTTAATCAAATAAAGACTTAGGATAAATGATTAGCCCATAGGATAAAAATCCAATATATGATCGAATTTAAGATTTAATCAAAAAATTGATAATGTTGAAAATATTGATTATTGATAAAATTGATTCAGGATCAATAAATCGAATAAATGGGGCCCAAAGTCTAGGCAACCATTTTTGGGTGCATACAGAACCTAAACCAAAATGGTGGAGAGATAATGATTTCTATGAATTCCATCACAATAAAGGTCATAAGACTAATAATTGTATTTTCTTGAAGCACATTATACAAGACAAAATTGATAATGGTGACATCATGATTGACAATCATAAGAGTAATAATGATCATACAGCATTCATAGAACCATTTCCTAAACATGGTAAAGAAGATTCTTCTTCTCAACCTAATATGGGTGCTAAAGTCAATTATGCCTACTCAGGAAACAATGTTGTTATCAATATGGTTGAACCATGCCTATGTGAGCGTTGCAATGTCATCACAATTATAAGAAGAGATAGAGATAATCAATCAGCTAATGCAGTTACTCGATCACAAGCTCAGACACACCTACAAGGACAAATAATAGATTCATCAAGTGTCCCTAAGGTGCCTTTCAATCTTTCATCTGCTTCTAAATAGAAGGCTACATCTAAATCTTCAAATCCTAAAGACACGAGGCCTACTTCATACAGTATTGTTTAAAAAATCCAGCACAAAAATGCTAAAATCTCCATGTTTGAGTTGCTTCAGATATCTCCAGCTCATAGAGCCATTCTAGACAAAGCTCTGCTCGGATCCAATGTTCCTGATGACCTTGATTTAGACAAATTCTAGACTATGGTTGGTCATCTTATGTCTCCATAGTACATTTCCTTTTTAGAGGAAGATGATAACTCCTTGAGTCATCCACTTAACCAGCCCTTGCATATTGAAGTCTTGATCCAAAACTGTCGTGTCAAATGTGTGTTGATAGATGGAGGCGCTAGCCTAAACATTTGTTCTTTTAGCTTGATTATACAACTGGGATTTTCAAAAATGGCCATTGATCCCAGGAAGAAGATAACTATCAAAGCATATGATGAGAAAGAAAGATCTTCTAAGGGAACTATTGTCCTACCTATCAGAGCAGGTCCTATCATCAGAGATACTATATGTCAAGTTCTTGATCTACCTTTAGCTTACAATATCCTCCTAGGAAGACCCTGGATACATGACATGAAAGCCATTCCCTCTACATTCCACTAGTGTTTGAAATTTCCTTATGAAGGAGTTGAGGTGACGATTCCAGCTGATCTGTATACAACTTGCAATACCTTGAAAGAGAGTGTTGATAAACATGTTCCCAATAATAGAGAATCATCCACTAAGCAACTAGACATTGCTTCAAGATCTAAGATGGAAGAAATTGCTAAAGAGGTTAAGATCAAAGAAAATGGTATGGGAGAATATACTATAGAGCCAGTCTTATCTTTGACATCTCTCCCTCTCTCCTAAGTCTTATGGACAAACTCTAAAACAGTCCAAGCTAGAGTCTAAAGAACCTCTTGAAGCATATAAAGGAAATTTTGTTGCAGAACAAGTATCTAAATAGGAGTTTGAAGAGGATGAAGCTGTGCTAGCATGGCTATACAAAGATGAACTTAAATCTCAAGTGGTTCAAAAATGTGATGCTAAAATACCGAATATCCCTTCTAAGTCATATGGCCCAGGGGACAAATTGATCACAAAAATGGGATATAAAGGAAAAGGACCTCTAGGACTACAGGGTAAATGTATTTTGTCACCTCTTGATCATTGTGGTAGAGCAAACAAGAATACAATAGGTCTAGGATACACAAAGAAACCTTTCTATCTTAGGAAGAACTCCCCACATGTCTTAGAATAGATTGAGCCTTCTGTAGTAAATCAACTAAAGGGGGAAATAAATGAACAATCTGATAGTGATGATTCAAACACCACTGATGATCTCATTCCTTATGAGCATTTGCCTAAAGAAATAAAAGACCTGCTTGAAGCTAAAGATGATCTGATAAAAAGAATTAATGTAGTAGAAACACAAGAACCTTCTATAGAGCAAGAGATAGTTGCAAGACAAGAACTAGCTAATCTTGAAGGCAATCAAAAAGAGGAAGGTGGTAGTTATTATGAGACAGATTCCCATGAGTATGAATTCAAATTAGAATCTAAGGGAAACCCTTCTTGGGGTATTCATCCTGACTTTACTCATGTTCTCAGATTTCCTAGAGATCTCGATGAAGAAACAGAAGATGAATCAAATGACTATGAATGGGGAGTCATTCCAGAACTAGATGAACTTATTATAGAAAAGAATGTTTATGTTATTCACCAATATGCACCTCAACCTAATGTAATTCTAGAGTGAAATAATGAACTTATCGAGTCTGATCCACTGATGGCTGAACTGGATTTCCACAATGACATTGAGCCTATTCACAAATTGAATGTCTTAAGTTTTAATATCACCTTTGAACTTGAGCGTCAGGTTAGGACCAATGATGACAGATCCATATCCATGAATTCCATTTCCCAATCTTTCACCACTTTGACTATCCAACGCCCTAACCTTCTTGACATAACATCCACCAACTTGAACCAAGGTATTTATACCTTTCCCAATGACTATGCCCTTGCTTGCTACCTAAACGCAGTTGAGCCTATGAGGACTTCCATTAATGAACTGAGCATTAGCATGATGGAGTCAGACATCAAGTATCTTAGTCAAAAAAATAAGAATAAGAATAAAAAGAAAAGGAGTTCTAAGGGTGAAAACCACTTTGTGGCTGTCTTAGAACCTACAAAAGTAAAAATAAATGACATATCCAAAGGTGAAAACCTCTCTGAGGCACCTAAGGATGAGATATTTAATGTCCTTCTAAGTAATTTATAGGACAGATCTCCAGTTCTAATTGAGCCCACTCAATCTATCAATTTGGGAACAACAAAAGAACCATAGTTGATCCATGTAGCACAATCTTTATCAGAAGAAGAGAAGCAAAAATTTACAACATTCTTAATAGAGAAAAAGATCAACTTTGCATGGAAATATTTAGATATGCCAGGATTGGATCCTGATCTTATAATGCACCATTTATCTATAGCTCCAAACGTTAAACCTGTTAAGAAAAAATTGAGAAACATGCAGCCACATGTTGCACTCTTGGTAAAAGTTGAATTAGAGAAGCTCCTGAAAGCTAGATTTATCCGAGTTGTTGATTATGAAGAATGGATCTCTAATATTGTACCTATTTCTAAACCAGACAAATCAATAAGAGTGTGCATAAATTTCAAAGATGTAAACAAAGCATGCCCTAAGGATGATTTTCCACTACCTAACATTGATATGATAGTGGACATGACTGCAGGTTTTGAGATGTATTCTTTAATGGATGGATTTTCTGGATATAATCAAATAAAAATTGCTCCAGAGGATGAAGAGAAAATTGCTTTTACATGTGCATGGGGTACCTTCTATTGGAATGTCATGCCATTTGGGCTTAAGAATGCTGGTGCTACATATCAGAGAGCTATGACATCTATTTTTCATGACATGATGCATAGGACTATGGAAGATTATGTTGATGATACTTTTGTAAAATTTATGATTATAGCTAAACATCTAAATGACTTGAGCAAGATACTAGACATAATGGAATAATTTAGTCTTAGACTAAATTCTATGAAGTGTGCTTTTGGTGTCACTTCTGGAAAGCTCTTAGGATACATAGTTTCAAAGAAAGGAATTGAAGTAGATCCAGCTAAAGTTAAAATTATCATGGAGATGCAACCTCCCAAGAACATCAGCCAAATGAGAACATTACAAGGGAGAGTTCAGTCTATCAGATGCTTCATATCTCAACTAGCAGACATATCACAACCTTTTACAAAGACATTACATAAAGGTGTGACATTTGCATGGAGCGAGGAATGTGAAAATAATTTTGATCATATCAAGAAGTATCTATCAAATCCTCCTATCTTGATGCCTCCTATTCAAGGGAAGCCATTGATCTTATATGTCTCCACAACAGATACATCAGTGGGGTCATTGCTTGCACAACATGATGAGAATAAAAAGGAAAGGGCTATATACTATATCAGTAGAACATTGGTAACATATGAAAAGAACTATTCTATGATTGAAAAGGCTTGTCTAGCTATGATCTTTACATCACAAAAACTGAGACATTATATGTTGGCTCATACCACACATTTAGTAGCTAAGATTGATCAACTAAAGTACCTACTAAGCAAATCTACCCTCACGGGTAGATTAGCCAAATGGGTCATGCTCTTAAGTGAATTTGACATTGAATATGTTGAAAGAAAAGCTATTAAAGGCCAAGTTATTACTGACCAATTAGCAGATGCACCTTTGTTTGATGACACACCACTGCAAATGGAATTTCCAAATTCCTCTATCATGAATCTTTCTTCTAGAGAATGGCAACTGTTCTTTGATGGCTCTTATACATAGAATGGATCTGGAGCAGGTATCTTGTTTATCACTCCTAAAGGATACTCCATTCCTAAGGTATTTAGAATCAAATTTCCTTGTACAAACAATATTGCTGAATATGAAGCCCTTTTGAATGGTATGAAAATAGCAATTGAGTGGAGGGTAACATAATTACACATTTATGGAGACTCACAACTTGTAATACATCAAGTCAATGATGTGTACCAAACAAAGGATGAAAAGATCATTCCATACAAGAGAATGGTAGATGATTTAAAGAAATATTTCATATCTATCACGTTTGAGCAAATACCCAAAATAGAGAATAAGGCTACCGATGCAATCGTAACATTATCTACTTTATTACAGCAACCTGAACATGAGCTCCACTATGATTTCCTGGTGGAAGCACTATCTTATCCTGCATATGACTCCCCTAATACCTGTATGATTTGAACTATTATGGGTCATGATTCCTCCCGCTATAAAACCTATTCTCCTATCTCAAAGACCAAATCATTCCTGATACCTTTAACTATCATGAAAAGAGATACCTTATCTGTAATGCCTCCCAATATGTCATCATTGGTCACGATCTGTATAAACAAGGTCTAGATGGTACACTACTTAGATGTTTAGAATGAGAAGAGTCTCAACATGTGTTAGAGGAAGTCCATGATGGTATTTGTGGGTCACACTCGAATGGTTTAGCGCTACCCTGAAAGCTTATTAGGGTTGGGTACTATTGACTGGAAATGGAGAAAGAGTCTATCAAGTTTGCTAAGAACTGTCAAAAGTTCCAAGTGCATGGAAACTTAATTCATGCTCCAGGGAGAGATCGAATTCCCTTCACTACTCAATGGCCTTTTCATCAATGGTAATTTGATCTTATAGGATCCATACATCCTCATTCTTCTAATGGACATACCCATATAATCACAGCTATAGATTATTTCACAAAATGGGTAGAAGCAATGCCCTTAACACAAGCAACTGGGAAACAAATATCTATGTTCATCTTGAACTACATCATATGCCGGTATGGTATTCCACATTCTATAGTCATAAATAATGGTGGACAATTCAAGAACAAAGACTTGGATGATTTATGTGTCAAATTCAAGATTACACAACATTGGTTATCTATCTACTATCCTCAAGGGAATGGACAAGTAGAGGCTTCAAACAAGAATCTATTGAAAATTTTGCACCATATAGTTAATAAAATAGGAAGAGACTAGCATCTCATGATCAATCCATCTCTTTAGGCCTATAGAACAAGTATCATAATGCCTACTGGGGCTACACCTTTCACTTTAGTTTATGGGTTTGAAGCGATACTGCCTATTGAGGTTGAAATCCCATCGCTAAGAATCAAAATGCATGGTCTAGTAACTAATGATGACTACAGAGTGTCTAGGTTGCAAGAACTTGAACTACTAGATGAGCATAGACAAGTAGCATATGATCATCTCAGAGTGTATCAAAAAAGAATTTCTAGAGGCTACAACAAAAAAGTCAGACAAAGAAAATTTTAGGTTGGCGATCTAGTCTTGAGAGAGAATCCTAAAAATCAATCACATAGAGAGCGATGTACCCACAAAATAGTGCACTTCTATGAATCATTACAATCAAGAACACTCAAGAATTAGGTCTCAAAAATTGATCCATAGCTCTCTATGTATGGAGTTGCAAGATTGTAAAATTGCTCTCAGTTAGAGCTAATAAACTTAATGACCTTGCTATTCAACCACACAATGAGAGATTCAAGTGAAGACAAGGGTAAGAATGCCAATATCTTCAAGAATCAAATGAAATGAAAATGAAAGCTAGATTAAGATGAATATGCAAGCTAGAAATGAAAGATGCAAGCTAAGCTATAGAAATGAAAGTACAAACTAAACTATGAAAGGAAAAATGCAAGTATTACAATCCTTCCCATTAAACTAGATGAGTTATTCTAAAGCGTGAAAGGAAATCTAAACTATGAAAGCATGAAATATGAAGCTACTATGCAAGAATAAAAACTAAACTATGAAGAAATGAAGAAAGCCAAGATGTGATGCAACAATGATCTCCAAAAAGCTTCAAAGTCTTCAAGAATTCCTGCAGCATAAAGTTAGCATAAAAGTGAATGACCTAGAATGAGGAAGAGAGATCTTCTTTTATAGGAAATGAGGAGAAATGGACCATGGAGATTAAGAGGAAAAAGATTTAATCAATGGTGGAGCATCAAAGAGGAGCAATCCATGTGCACAAATATCCTCCAATGGGAAAATAAGAGTTGACTTTTGTGTCCATATGAGACAAAAAGTACTTTTCTTCTTTTTATAAAATAGGAATAATGCTTTATTTGTGCAATTTAGGACAAGAGGAAAAGTGGGGGATTTTTATTTATTAAAAGGAGAGGAAATATTCCTTTTAATCAAATAAAGACTTAGGATAAAATGGTTAGCCCAAGGAATAATCAAATATGATGAAACATGACTTGATCAAGGAACTTGATATAATTGATAAAATGCTGATTTTTGAAAATATTGATTCAGGGATTTGATAAATTGCTGAATGGGGGCCCAAAGTCTAGGTGACCATTTTAGGGTGCATACATTTGCCCCTCTTTGACTAATGTGTGATCATTTCAGGAACACATGCAGTCAAAGAAGTTGAAATGTGAGTTCATTTTGGGATCACAAAACAACTTAGATGTGTGTTCATTTTGGGAACACACCCGGAAAAAAATAAACAAAAGATTTTGGACATGAGTTCATTTTGGGATCACATTCAAAATAAGAGATAAAAATCTCAAGCTGAGTGAAAGCTCATAAAAAGATAGCTGAATCAATAAAATCAAGGATTAAATCCAATAGGTACTGCCCCCTCAGAATTGAAATTGAAATCAGGTAGAGGAGAATAGAAGATTGATAAAAGATGATCAAATCATAAGAAATCATAATCGAAGATGATAGGATAACCATTAGGCAGTGAAAACATGCCCCAGTTTGACTAGGTTTGACGGAAAAAGATATAAGATAAAAATGAAGTCAAACCTTAGAAGGATGAAGTGAGTGAAGATGAATGAAAGATGAGGAGTTTGAAAGAGATGGGGATGAAGAAATGAAGATGCCCCAGCAAAGATCGAAGGACCAGGCCTCAAATGGTCAACCAACAGCGTAGAAGAAGGAAAAAATTTGAAATGCAATTTTGACTATCAAGATGAACTTGAATTTTTATTTCGAGTCTGAAAATGGATCTAGGATGTCAAAATTAGCTAGGGGTACAATTTTCATGCAATTTCGAGGTGTTTTGAAAATTGGGTCAAAAAGTCAAAATGCTATAAAAGGGGGAAAAGGTTATTTTTATATATGATGATAAGATTAACCCCTTGTGATGATAGGAATAGGATGTGATGTGAAAGACAAGGATTGAAAGACATGATCGAGAAAATAAAAGGTGAACACAGTTGACCGACTAGTCCGTGAAAGATAAAAGGAGAGCTCTTTCCATATGCAAGGATGCAAAACTAAACTAACATGAAAATGCAAGCTAAAAAGTGGTTGACTTGCAAGGTCACAACGCTTATAGACATCTAATTATCATCATTGAGCATTATTGGTAGCATCATAAGATCATACAATACACACTAGTATGACAATGGGTATATTAATATGATCTATATCAGATTGAATGTGGGAATCTCACCTAGGCACCAAAGACATATAGGTCAAGATGATTAGTGTAGTGAGATTATCTAAGTTTTCTATAGCAAGATTATGCGTGCATCAGGACACAAGAAGATCAAGATGGCTATAAGCATGCACTCATGAACAGTCAAGGATAATACCTTGTTAATCCCTAGTGTCAAGTAAGACCAGCATAAATGCTCATGACAGTTAGGATCAATGAAATATACCCACAAGAAGATAAAGAAGTAAAACATGTTCTCATACCCTCGGTCTTCTAGCTATACATCATCAAAAACTTCTTAGGGAGAGACCAATCATCAAAGAAATCCTCATAGAAAACACACAAATAAAAATAAATTCAACATATCTCAATTGAGTTGATTGTTTAAGTGCGTGTGTGTAGGTCATAGAATCAATCTTCGAGTATCACATTTGCTAGTGAGAGATATCATATCATGCTAGACTGCGGGTAAGATATTTGATAAGTGTTGAGAAACACTCGACGCTAGGGTAGTGTTGAAAAACACTATTTGGGGTGGTGTTGATAAACACTTGTTTGTGAAATGCCCCAAGAGACAAACACACCTAAAGGACCTATGCTAACAGGTATGCCCCCTAGACAAAAAAAATAAAGACCAATTCCAGACCAAGTCAAATAAGGTCAAGGCATGATGGAGAATGGCTAAATATCAAGGATGCATGCTAAAAGACAAGGGTGCAAAGGCCTCAAGTAGTGCCTATTTCCAAGTTTTCACCACTTGGAGATTTTTTTTTTATTTTTTATTTTTTGTATTTTTGCTACCAAGGTGCCTGTTTCTAGGTTTTCACCAAGGCACTTTTTCTATTTTTTTTTTGAATTTTTTGACTTTTTTATTTTTTTTATGAGACATCAAAGCACCTATTGCTAGGTTTTTAGTAGGATGCTCTTTTTTTCAAGACATTTTATGCTTTTTAGGTTTTTTTCAGCATCATATATGAATTTTTTTTTGGTATTTTCTCAGGATCATAAAATATGTACAAAGGATGCCCCAGACTGAATAGGCATCATGGATAGAACTTCTTGAGGTGTAGAACATTGATGGGATCAAGGAGATATTCTCCATCCTCATCAGATAACAAGTAAGCACCTGTCCCAAAAGCAGCTATGATGACATATGGCCCAAGCCAATTAGGTTCAAACTTACCCTTTTGCTCTCTATTTTGTTGGTTCTTAGGATTCTCTTGCAAAACAAGATCACCTACTTGAAACTCTCTAGGGTGAACCTTCTTGTTGAATTCCTTTAAAATACACTCTCATATGATCAAATGAGGCCTTGCACTTCTCATCTAGAAGTTCTAAGTCTTGTAACCTCATGGCACGATAATCGTCATCTGTTATCAAACCTTTGAGAGAGACTCTAAGTGAAGGGATCTCTACTTCTAAAGGTAATACTACTTCAGCGCCATAAGTGAGGGAAAAAGGAGTAGCCCCTATGAGAGTATGTATACTCATTCTATAAGCCCATAAGGTTGGATTGATTTGTAAGTGCCAGTCTTGACCATTCTTGTGAACTGTTCTGTGGAGAATCTTGAGAATGGTCTTATTAGAAGCCTCTGCTTGTCCATTTCCTTGTGGGAAGTAAATGGAGGACCAATGTTGTTTTATCTTGAATTTCTTGCAGAGGTGTGTAAGGTCCTTGTTTTTTAATTGACCTCCATTGTCAGTGATTATCTCAAAAGGTATCCCAAATCGACAGATGATGTGATTCAATATGAACAAAGAGATTATCTTTCCTGAAGTAATAGATAGTGGAACACCTTCTACCCATTTGGTAAAGTAGTCAGTAGCAGTAATAATGAATTTATGTCCACCTGATGAGTTGGGATGAATCTGCCCAACAAGATCAAAGGGCCAATGAGAAATAGAAGGAATAAGCTCCCTACCTGGAGCATGAATCAGGTTCCCATGTTTCTGACACTTTTCACAAGATTTGGAAAAAGCTATAGCATCCATCTGCATCATGGGCCAATAATACCCCACCCTAAGCAACCTTCAAGCCATGGCAAGACCATTAGAATGTCCTCCACAAATACCCTTGTGAATGTCAACTAACACTCAGTCAGACTCACTTTTCCAAGCACCTAAGAAGTGTCCCATCTAAACCCCTCCTATACAGATCACCAGAGATAAGGGTATGGCGAGAGGCATTACGGACAAAGTTTCTTCTTTCAAAGTGATTAAAGGTTTTGGGGATGATGCCATCATGAAGATATGAGTAAATGGCACCATAGCAGGATGAATCATGACTAAACAAGTTACAAATGACATGGCTTTCTGAGGAGTCAAAAATGGGGTGACATAGCTCTTCCACCAGGAATTCATATCTGGATTCATGTTGCTTTAGCTAAAGAATGGAAGCCAATGTAGCCATAGCATTAGCTGCTTTGTTCTCTGCTCTAGGGATTTGTTGAAATGTGACAAAGGTGAAGTATTGGTGCAATGAATCAACCAAAGTCTTATAGGGTATCATTTTGTCATCCTTTGTTTGATATTTTTTGTTAACTTGGTTGATTATCAATTGCGAATCCCCATAGCTATGCAGTTCTATAATTCCCCATTCTATGGCCATCTTCAGTCCATTAGTTAGAGCCTCATATTCTACAATGTTGTTTGTGCATGGGAACAATAATTTATAGGACTTGGGAATAGTACACCCATGAGGGGAGACAAACAACACTCCAGCTCTTGAACCATTATGCATGAAAGAACCATCAAAGAACATCTTCCATGTTCTTGTAGTAAGGTACATTATGTGCTCATCTAGAAATTCAACTTGAATGGGCATACTGTCTTGAATGGGAAACTCAGCCAGTTGATCAGTGATAGCTTGTCCTTTTATGGCTTTATGCTCGACATACTCAATGTCAAATTCGAAAAGAATCATCATCCATTTAGAAAGTCTACCTGTGAGAGCAGCCTTGCCGAGCAGATACTTAAGAGGATCAATTTTGGCTATCAAGTGTATTGTATGTGCAAGCATGTAATGTCGCAACTTTTGGGAAGCAAACACCATAGCTAGACAAGACTTTTCAATACTAGTATAATTGACCTCATAGTAAACAAGTGTGCGGATGATGTAATAGATAGCTCTTTCTTTTCCTATATCATCAAGTTGAGCCAATAATGCCCCCAGGGAAGATTCTATTGCTGAAACATACAAGATGAGTGGTTTCCCTAGGATAGGAGGCATTAAGATAGGAGGATTAGCCAAGTACTGCTTTATTTGATCTAGGCTCTTTTGGCAATCCTCATTCCAAGCACATGTGGCTCCTTTATGCAATGTCTTGTTGAATGGTTGTGCTCTATCTGCAAGCTGTGAAATAAACCTCCATATGGATTGGAGTCATCCTTGAAGACTTCTCATCTAACTAATGTTCTTAGGAGGTGGCATATCTAATATAGCTTGAACCTTTTTGGGATCCACCTCTATTCCTTTGGCTAAAATTATGAATCCTAGAAGTTTACCTGAGGTAACCCCAAATGCACACTTTTTCTGATTCAATCTTAACTAAAACTGCTCCATTCGATCTAGAATTACTTCCAAATCTTCTAGGTGTGTATCCCTTTGCTTATACTTGGCCAAGGTATCATCCACATAATCCTCCATATTTTTATGCATCATATCATGAAATATTGTGGTCATAGCTCTTTGGTATGTGGCTCCTACATTTTTTAAGCCAAATGGCATGATGTTCCAACAATAGGTTCCCCATGCACATGGAAGGCTATCTTTTCTTGATCCTCAGGAGCTATTTTTATTTGGTTATAACCAAAAAAACCATCCATTAAAGAGTATATCTCATAGCCCTTGGTCATATCCATTATCATGTCTATGTTAGGGAGTGGAAATTCATCCTTTGGGAAAGCTTTGTTAAGATCTTTGAAGTCTGTGCATACATGAATGGATCCATCATGTTTTGAAACTGGAACAATATTTGAGATCCACTCAGCGTAGTTAATAGCTCTAATAAAACCTGCTCTTAAGAGCTTTTCTAATTCATCCTTAACAAGGAGAGCTATGTGAGGATGCATTTTCCTCAACTTCTATTTTACTAGTTTAATTCCTGGAGCTATAGATAAGTGATGCATAATGAGATTAGTGTGAAGCCCTAGCATGTCTGAATATGTCCAAGCAAAATTGATTTTCTTCTTTTGTAAGAACTTTGTGTATGCCTCTTTTTCTTGCACTGACAGAGACTAAGCTAGATGTATCACTTGTGGAGCCTCTTTCATATTCAAATTTATTGGTTGTGTAGGCTCAATAAGAACTGATGACCTGTCTTGGAAATAACTTGGCAGGTTATTAAGTACCCCATCCTTAGGCACCTCAAAGAGGTTTTCACCTTTGGATATGTCATTTATTTTTACTATTTTGGGTTCTGACATGGCCACAAAGTAGTTTTCGCCATCAGAACAATTTTTCTTTTCTTTTGTTTCTTTTATTTTTTGACTAAGGTACTTAATATGCAGCTCCATCATACTCATTGTAGGTTCACTGGTGGAAGAGACTATGGGTTCAAGAGCATTCAAGTAGCAGGGTATCTTGTAGTCATTGTGAAAAGTGAGGAGCTGAGGCTCTTGACAAAGTTGTGACCAATCAATCAAATGATAGTTTACGAGGGGTAGGTCAATGATTGGTTCAACATTATTGATATGAAAGGCATTATCCTTGGTGATCGCACAGTTAGGATCTGTCAAGTCTCCTTCTAAGATACCCAAATTAGGACTTGTCCTACCAAATGAAGTGTCATCCACGAAGGCAATTTGAAGAATCCAATCCTCTAGTCCTACACTAGGCTTGTTGGTTAGATTGGGTTGAGTACTATAGGTATGGACAACATACATGTCCAAATCAACTGTTCCATCTGAAAGAGAGTCCCACTCGAACTCATGCAAATATGTTTTTAAATCTCTGCTGGGATGTTTAGACCAAGAAGGCTTGGGATGCCTTGGTGTAGAAGCTTCAAGATTGTGAAGGGTATCACCTTCTCCAGTCTCTATATTGTCAGCTACTAAATCATCTGAATCCCCCCAAAGGAGATTGGTGGAAGGCACCCAATCATCAGTCATGTCTTGCTGGTTTTGAAGATTGGGTGTATAATCTGAGTCACTGTCACTATCTATCATAGCTAGGATAGGGACACTTGTCTTCTTTTCATGATCAAAGCCTAGGCCAACTGTTGACCAAAGTATACCCTCTCCCATAGGTTTTAGGAGATGGCACAAAATTCTCATTGTGTTGATACTTTTCTTCTCTATAAATCCAATCTCTAATGGCTACCTCCTCTTTCTCCTCATGAATAGGTACTGAGGACCCTAAAAAATTTCCAAACAAGGTCATAGCTGAGGATGAAGGTTTCCTCTTAGATGAAGGTTTTCCATAAGACCTAGGTGAGATTGGCATTTTTGTGAAGGAATCCATTTGGTAGTCTCCCATGCCAAGGTCTATGGACTTAAACTTACTCTTACACTGCTCAAGAGAAGCATCAAAATTATTACCCTCTCTATTCAAAGGGACATGAGAGCCAATTGAAATCACATTAATAGATAATGTACTATCCCCTAGTATGCATACTTCAACTCCATTGTAAGGGAACTTAAAACATTGGTGGTAGGTAGATGACACTGCTTGCATGTCATGAATACATGGCCTACCCAACAAGATATTATATGCCAAAGGTCTGGCATCAATAATCTAGAACAAAATGTCCTTTTCCATAGGACCAATCCTAACAGGAAGAACAACCAATCCCTTACAGCTTCGCTCTACTTCATTATAGGCTTTAATTGTGATCTTCTTCCTAGTGTCAATTATTTGCTCAGAATATCCCAAAGCTTTCAATAGACTCAAAGAGAAAATATTAAGCCCAGCACCCCCATCTATTAACACATGCCTAACACGAGTTTTGTGGATTGTGACCTCGATATGAAGGGCCAAATTGTGTGGATGACTTAATGCTTTATTGTCCTCTTATGAAAATGTGAGGTAATAAGGGCTAGCAAGGTGATTGACCATGTTCTAGAATTGATCGACATCTATGACATTAGGAACATTGGTGGCTCACAAAGCATCCTCAAGGACACTCCTATGTCTAGGAGACAATTCTAAGAGCTCAAAAATGGAAATCTGTGCTGGCATTCGCTGTAACTGATCAACAAGGTTGTAACTCATATCAGGACCAACTATAGACTTGGGAGGAACACTTTTGGACACTGGTTGCTTGGATTTTCTAGAATTAGGACCTCTAATGATAATAGGACCTTGGGACTAACTCCTAGTAACAACATTGAGAGGCTGAGATGACCTTCGAGATTGAGGACCCCTAAGCACAACAACGGGTTCTTCATCAAATATGGGAGGTGAGTTTACATCATAACCATAGGGATCTTTCCCCCTCATCATGTTGACATCATTGTCCACAACTTCAAGCATATTGATGATAGTGTCTGCAGCTGTATAGGTATAATTGATTGTGGCCTTTCCATTCTTGTTTTTAGAGATCTCCCCCTTCTCATACTTAGGCAAGGGCTCCTTAAAGGCCTTGTGGTCTGTATTTGTGGTCAACCCATCAACCTATAATTTCCCAGTCTCAATAAGGTCTTGAGCAAGATGTTTAAGTTTAAAACAATTTTCAATGTCATGTCCAATCCCATTGTGGTATACACAGTAAGCTTTCTCATTCCACCAATAAGGTTCAGGATTCAGTATGCAAAACTTTGTAGGATCCTGAGGTTGTGCCAAATTATGAGCAATCAAGGTCTTAAAAATATCTACATAAGAGTCTCCAAGCTTAGTGAATTTCCTCTTTCCTGACTTAGGCTTATCTTGATACTTGGGCTTGTGCTCTTGTTGATCTAAGGATGTCTGCAGCTTCATAGCTTGAACTGCATTAGATAGATTAAGAACTCCTTGTTCCTTAGGTTATGGAGAGTCAACAACTCCATCATTGACTACATGCTTATTTTTGTTCTGATATGAGTTCTTCTTATCCTTATTGTTGTTGTTATTGTTTGGGCCATTGTTGTTGTTACTTTTTTTGGCTAAAATAGCTTGTTCTTTTAGAACATCCTCGATGCGACATGCAGTTTCTACCATAGTGTCAAAAGAATTAAAGACCATTTTTCTAACTTCATATCTTAATTCTGGAACTAGATTGCTCACAATTATATCAATCCTTTCTTCCTCAGGGATGGTCCTAGAATATTTAGACCATAAGAGTCTCCACCTTTGTAAAAATGTCACAAAGGGTTCCCCCTGATTTTGTTTTAGCTTGCACAAATAAAGCATGGTGACCGACCTTGATAGATTATATGCAAAGTGCTGCACAAATCTTTGGACAAGTTCTTTGAATGTTTTAACAGTAGGGGTAAGGTTAGTAAACCACTCCATAGCTTGGCCTTTAAGGCTCCTCAAGAATAATCTCATAAGGTAGGAGTCCTCGTGATGAAATTCAAAGCTCATGATATAGAACTGTCGTACATGGTCATGGGGGTCACCACTACCATCATATTTGTCATATGTGGGGATTTCAACCTTTCTAGGAAAATCTAATATAACCACACTCTTTTCAATGGGATTGGGACATATGGAGTCCAAGTTGAAGGTACTCTTTGGAGCCATCATCTTCTCCATAGTCTTTTGCATCTTCTTAATCACCTCATCAGTTGAAGGGTTTTGCTTCTTAATTTTTCTGTCTACATCAAAGTTGTATGGGACCCTTGCACCATTGTTGATCAAGCTTTCCAAGAATTGATCCTTATTTTTCTCAACATATTTTTCCACATATTGTTGAAATAGTGGTTCTTTTTGCATTCTCATAAAATCATGAGTATCAAATTTGGCACTACTTCCTCCATGTTGAGAGCCATGATGTGCTCGTTGGGAGGGATCTCTTGATAGTCTAGGAGGTGTATGTCTCCTATAATGTGCATGTCGAGAAGTCCTTCTTCCTCTAGGACTAAATGATCTTGAAGGGGTCCTTGACTTCCTTCTACTTCTTGTAGTTGCTGAGGGAGTTGATGGTGGAGAGTTGGTTCCACTGTTGGTACCCCTGTTGTTGAATTGATTGTTGAGTTGTTGGGCCAATATCCTATCTTGTTCCTCTTGGAATGCTTTTCTCTCTATGTCCAACAAGGCTCATTTTTCCTCTTCTAGAAGCCTAAGTTTTTCTTCTTTTGTAGCTTGTTCATTTTTTGTAGCTTGTTTTTCTCGCTCAATTCTTTTTAGCCTCTCACTTGTATATCTTGAAGTTGTGTTTAGCAGGGAACTTGGTCTTGAATGTTTGTACTAGTCATTGGCATGCGCCGCGTTGACATGAGATTCACTAGATGTGTTGTTTTGTTCCTCATGTTGTGATCATACATCTTGATGAGCTTGTGCATAATGTCTTTTGGCTTGTTGTTGAGAATCTAGATATCTTGAATTAATAGGAGGTGAGTCAGGTTGATTGCCATCTTCAAATGACATGTTTCTCCTATGCCTCTGAAAAATGTCACCAAGTCATTGATCTATTATTTCTCTTTGTTGTTTGGTCAAGGTATAACTCATATCCATATTCGATGAAAAAGGTGCTAAAGAAGTACTCAATTCGCTAGGATTACTCTTTGGGTCAAAGCAAACCTCAGACTCACTCTTAGGAGATTGATAAAAAATGGGCTCTTTTCCCCTTCATTGTTGATGAGTCTTAACTAAGGGTAACTGATTAAATGTAACTAGGGGTTGTTTCCCTTGATTCACTTGGTACCTTGTTGTAATTGACATGAAAGAAAAGGATTCTTGATGATAAGGTGACCTCTCAAAGTGTCAACACCAAACTAGGATAATCAAAGTTCTCTAATGTCCAAAAAAAGAGATGGTAAGATAGAAATTGCAACAGGCGTTACCAACACTGTCAAAGAGGTGCTTAAATCAAAGGATCAATATCCTTGCACATTTGAACCATGAGGATGGACTTAGCCAAATTGTATAATTAAAATTGAATTTGAATGGAAATGATTTGGACAAAAAGAGTACTAAAATTCTCCAAGAATGTTACTAACAACTCTAGAGATGTACTTTCTCAATAGGAATAATCTTCTAACCTGACAATTCTTCCTAAGGTGACTTGGTAAATCAAATGGCACTACCCCCAGAGGGCTAAAAATAGAGATTCAAAGTAAAGACAGGCTTCTAGCGGCAAGATAAGTTACCTACTTAAAGACCTGGCCAACTAAAAGCAACTGCAAACGACTAAAACCAGATATACAGTAGAAAATTCTCAGGTGACAATTTCCAGGCTAGTAGTGCACCACTTTAAGACCAAGCACCACTTCACGCTATACCAGGCGACACTTTCCAGGCTAGTAGTGCACCACTTTCCAAGTAAGCAAGGTGACAATCGTACAGGGGCAAACTGTCACGTGACAGTTCTTAGAACAGGGTGCGACAACTCTTCAGTGTTCCATGACTCTCTGACCAGTGAAGTGCAAATTCTTAGTTTTTGGGACTGTTTGTTCAAAAAATTTAGTTTGAGTGTCAATTTTTTGATTTAAATCACAATATCAGTAGAAATTTGACAGGTTTGCAAACAGTAAGGGATCAAACATGTCTTAAAACATTTGAAACAAGGGAAAAATCAACCTTGCCAAGACAAACACTTGTGATATCAAAATAGAAAAATACCCTATGAATACTACTGATTGTTATTCAAGAACGTTAACACTGGTATTACACAATCGAAGACACTTCAAGCAATATCTATCCTAGAAATTCAAGGCTCAATACTTAACAACTTGGCCCACAACTTGATGTTCCCTTGCCTCATACAAAGTGGTTACCCACAATAGATGTTGGCTTTGTCATGGAAGTGCCAAAGACACAACCAAAGGAACACATATGGTGAGTAGTCTTGGGGTGATCTGGGTTATTCCACTTGGATCAATCCTTGCACCAAGAAGCTAAGCAACAAAAAATGGTGGCTTCTAACTATGGTTCTTAGTAAGGGCTTCTATTCATAGTACCCCTCTTGTTCCCCAAAGGGACTCCTTACCTTGCGGCAAGTAACGGACCTCGTGACCTCAAGAGTACCTTAAGCATTCTTGCTCAATATTTTCCTCATGGTCACAATCCCACAAGTACTCACATCAAGCGAAGAAAAGCACTACATCTACCAAGGTTCTGTGTCCTTGATAGCCTTGAGTTTATAGTGGGTCATAATAGCTGGCAATAAGCTTGTCCCCACTTGGGTCGTTCCTCTTGATTGCTCAAGAGCAGGCCCGCTAAAGGATTCTAACAATCTAAACAAAAATTGGATCAACTTATGAGATTCAAGGATTTTGTTTCACCACAAGGGTGAAGAACATACTCCTTTATCTCAAAGCTTTCTCCCAAACACACCAAACAAAGTTCAATTACTCTCTTGCTTCCAAAATCCTAAGATGGGTCAAGATTTTCTAGTTCACCACAAGGGTGAAGAGCATACTTCTCCTACCACCTCAAAATTTCTTCCACAAGATATTATGTGCCTACTAAAGGAAACAACTAGTAGATTGCCACACTTGAAATGAAAATAAAAACAAGCACACTTGATTGGGTTTTTATGCTTTGGGGGGCCCTACAAAAACCGTTACTAGCCCTTGTGCATTTGAAGCCTTGACATGAGTTCTTTTGGGAAAATATTTCAAGAAAATGTACCTACAACCATAACTTTTTAGGCCCACAAGGTTAGAAAAATCCAAAATCTAAATGAAGTATGCAAGATTCTAAGTGAAATATGCAAGTTAATTCTATCTAATTGCAGTAAATAAAAATAGCAAACTGATTAAGTCTAGAGTTGGCCAAAAAGATCTAAAAATAGCTCATTGTCGATACAGGTGACATTGTAAGCAGCAAGATTGTCACGTGACACTTCTCTGCATAATGGTGCGATAGTTTAGCCTAATGTGACAGTGCACCTTATCTGCAGGCGACAATTTATGCCAAACAGTGCGACACTTTCTATCAAACAGTGCGACACTTTTAACTGGTAAAGTGTCGTGCTACTATACAAGAAACTGTCACATGACACTGGTGAAAGATGTCATATGACACTTTGAGACAGAAAACCAAAGATTGAAAATAAAGTCAAAAATTGAGGAAAAATTTAATGGAAATGCAGAAGATAAAGGACAAAATGCTAATGTTCTACCCCACAGTGGCCACCAAAAATGTACACACAAAATAGTGCACTTCTATGAATCATTACACTCAAGAACACTCAAGAATTAGGTCTCAAAAATTGATCCATAGCTCTCTATGTATGGAGTTGCAAGATTGTAAAATTGCTCTCAGCTAGAGCTAATAAACTTAATGACCTTGCTAGTCAACCACACAATGAGAGATTCAAGTGAAGACAAGGGTAAGAATGCCAATATCTCCAAGAATCAAATAAAATGCAAATGCAAGCTAGATTAAGATGAATATGCAAGCTAGAAATGAAAGATGCAAGCTAAGCTATGGAAATGGAAGTACAAACTAAACTATGAAAGGAAAAATGCAAGTATTACAATCCTTCCCATTAAACTAGATGAGTTATTCTAAAGCATGAAAGGAAATCTAAACTATGAAAGCATGAAATATGAAGCTACTATGCAAGAATGAAAACTAAACTATGAAGCAATAAAGAAAGCCAAGATGTGATGCAACAATGATCTCCAAAAAGCTTCAAAGTCTTCAAGAATTCCTGCAGCATAAAGTTAGCATAAAAGTGAATGACCTAGAATGAGGAAGAGAGATCTTCTTTTATAGGAAATGAGGAGAAATGGACCATGGAGATTAAGAGGAAAAAGATGTAACTAACGGTGGAGCATCAAAGAGGAGCAATCCATGTGCACAAATATCCTCCAATGGGAAAATAAGAGTTGACTTTTGTGTCCATATGAGACAAAAAGTGCTTTTCTTCTTTTTATAAAATAGGAATAATGTTTTATTTGTGCAATTTAGGACAAGAGGAAAAGTGGGGGCTTTTTATTTATTAAAAAGGGAGGAAATATTCCTTTTAACCAAATAAAGACTTAGGATAAAATGGTTAGCCCAAGGAATAATCGAATATGATGAAACATGACTTGATCAAAGAAATTGATATAATTGATAAAATGCTGATTTTTGAAAATATTGATTCAAGGATTTGATAAATTACTGAATGGGGGCCCAAAGTCTAGGTGACCATTTTAGGGTGCATACAAGCGCAAGGGGAAGTTTGAACCCAACTGGTTGGGTCCCTTTGTTATCACTGCTACTTTTGGCTCTGGTGCCTATCAACTCTCCATGACTAAAGGAGAACAGCTTCAAGAACCAATCAACGTTCTCCATCTAAAGAAATTCTACACCTAAGGCATTCAGTTTATTGTAAAATGTCCTAAAAAAAATTATAAAAATTGGAAAATGTCCTAAAGAAAATGAACATCTTGGTGAAAACCTAGCAATGGGCTCCTTGATGATTCACAAAAAGAGTAAAAAATATCAAAAGTACAAAAAAATTTGAAAAAATGAAAAATACAAAAAAATGAGAAAAAGAAAAAGTGCCTTGGTGAAAACTTGGAAACAAGCACCTTGGTAGCAAAAATACAACCTCTGCCAAGATGGTGAAAACCCAGCAAACGGACACCACTTGTTTCAAAATGCTCCATCTATGAGCGCAATATTGGTCTTTCCCAACTTTCAGTCTTGCTTTAGTTTGTACATATTTCCTGGTTTGTTTTCGCATTCCTATTTTCAATAAGTCAGTCTATACACCATCGGCTCAACCATCTGTATCCTATCAATGTTCACACTTGGGGGAAATCACTGTCATATCCTATGGCCTCTAGTACATCTTAGATGAGTCATATCCAGTCAGAGTCCTTTGAAGCTTCATTCGAGTCAGTCAGTTAGTCTCCTCTCCAGAAAGGATTTTGCATCTACAACAATGCAACCAAACATCAACACAAAATGAAAACAATATGTGCTTTATGCTTTTATCTCCTTGTATGCTTACTAATTCGCATTGAGATTTTTGCATATTGTGTCCTTTGAGCTCTTTGATGATGTCCTTTATAGGATTTAGAGAGTGATGACTGGGGACATAATCTTTTCTTTTTTTTCTTATTGTAGGTGAAAATCTAACAACTTTGGAAATTTTGGATTCAAACAGTGTCCGTCTGTAAGAGCCTCTATCTCAAATTGGATGGCCATGAGTATCTGAACTATTAATACCCATAAAATTCAAGGAATTTTGGTCTAACTATTGTCTTTTTGAGTGAATTCTTTCTCCTACTATGAAACGTGATCTTACCTAAGGATGTGAATGATAAAGGGTCACTACGGATAATTCACACTGGACTTAGAATGATCTCTTGACTGCTTGATGTGTTTGTTTCATGCAAGGCGTATTCTGGTCATCATGACATTTATGTTTTGATGCTTATACAAATTGGTATATTAAAATGGACATGATATTCAGGTCATCCTGGCGTTTATGCCTTGGTGCTTATATCTAATCCGACATTCCAAAAACAAAATCAATATTCATATGTCCAAGGTTGTCTCACCAGTGGGCATTGTATTGATTCCTGTGCATACAAAATTAGTATTCATATGTTCATAGTTTCCTAACTAGTGGACATTGTATTGAATTATCCAATTACAAAAAAAAACTCAATGATGACAAATGACCGACACATGATCAGTGACTAGGTCCTAGGTCTTAGGTTGCATTTCATTTTGCATGACATTTTATAGTTTGCATGATTGCATGATCTCACAAATTGCTTGATAATCTTTAAACAATCCTTCTAAAACTATACTTAAACTGCAAATGAAGAGCTGAATCTCATACAAAGGTTTTCTCACAGAAACGCAAGTAGTCACAATCTTGGTTTAAAATCCTTTTTGACATAAGACTGAGTACTTGTCTTCATCAATACCTGCAGAACATATCATGTGTATTGTTGCATTTTCATTACATATTCATAATCATTCATTCCATCTATTGCACTACATACATTTCCATACATATACTTTCCATAATCAAGCATATTTGCATAACATTCATACATATGAAAGAAAATCATTGCATTGCATAAATCCATACATACATTCTACTCTACTCATAGCATTTACATCAGATGATATCATCATACATCAAAAACATGACAAGTACAAATGAAGTCACAACCAAAAGTCTCGATCTCATATATATATCATAAAACTCAAAATAGTTAGGGGTGCACTACTGGCACAATGTACAAAAGAATGAGCTCATGTGAGCTATCAGAATAGTATCAATATCAAAAGAACAACAAAAGTATCACAATATCATGACAGATCAGTTGTCGGCATGATCCTCTCTGTTTAGTGGAGGTGGTGGTGGTGCATCTGGTACTGCCTCAGCCCTAAGTGCTCTCGCTCCCTTTGATTCTATCATGTACTAAGAGTATGAAGGAACTCTCTGAGCAAGGGGAATCGTTATGTAGTATGCAAAAACATAGTAAGTAGATCTAGAGGTCTAATGGATAACCTCTATCTGTAATCTCTGAACCTCACCATGAAGCTCAGTGCGATGTCTATCTACCTCTAGATATCTCACCTCCCAGTGATCACTACGCACCTTCAGGTCTTGGATCTGTAATCTAAGCCTCCTCATGATCTCCTATGTAGACAATGGAACACTAGGATCAGCGTTTGCCATAGGCATGTCAGTATCCTCAACAGGCTACTCTATGGTCTCTGCTCTTTGCACCTTACGATGTCTAACCTCTGCACCCATATCAAAACTGGTATCCTCCTATATGGGATCAGTATCACCACCTACAATCTACTCTATTGCAAGTACCTCCTTGTTAGTACCAACACTCCCTAAAGTATCACCCTCTCCCCTAGTCCATCTCTATGCACCTGTAGATCTACCTACTGTGGAACTAGTGGAATGAGGGGGCCTCATCTATCCTGATGGTCTCTGTGGAGGAGCCATTGCTCTTGGTCTCAGAGGTGTGGGGTGTATAATTAGAACCTGTGTGGGTCTAGGACCCTATCCCATCAGAGCACTTGTGACATCCATCGCCTCCTCCATGGAAGGTATCAGCTCTGTAGGGTTAGAGAATTTGTGTACAGGATGATCAGCAAGCCATGTAATAAACCCATCTATAAGTCTGAGCTCACGAGCTATCCAGGCATATGTGGCATAATCCTATGGTGCATCCTGTACTTGTCCATACTGTGCCACACCCTAGTGATAAGAAATCTCTCCAAAATAGAGGACGATCATCCTATCAGCACCCAGCTCTGAAAGAAGAAACTAAACTGCTCTCGTGCAGTAGGCCAAGGCTCAATCTCTAAATAGGGCATCCATCGTACAAATGTCATGTCATCCAAACACCGTCTCCAATACTCTACATGGCCCATGTGCCCCTGTATGACATATCTAGCATAAATATATATCACAGGCTCCTGTGGTTGCCTTTGTGACTGACACACTAGTTTCAAAATTGGGATATGCTCCCATGCCCAGATCTGTAAAACAAGAGCACCAGTAGCAAATTTCTTGCTCTCCTAATACACTACCTCATGCATCTTAGAGAACATGTGGGCCAAAAGACACTGACCCCTGGCTAACTCGGAAGGAGTCACCATCAGACGTACAATCATCAGGACCCATCCCATCAGAAGACCGTTTTGCTGATGGTCAAACATGATGATACCGCCGATCATCCTGGCTATAATACACTCTAGTCTATGTGACTGTACATAACGCTGCACCAAGGTCTCCCATGAAATAGACCCAGTCAACTAAGTGTCATCTCCGAAGAGATGTCTAAAAGCTAATAATCTAGAGTTCCCCAAACTCACATATACTGGATGCTGACTACTATGGAAGGGAATACGTAAAATCCTGTACACATCCTCTGGAGTCATAGTGAGCTCTCCAGTGGGTAAATGAAATGTCTGTCTCTGAATGGAATCTCTCTATCAATGTCATCAAAAGACCGTGGTTTACCCTAATCTCAGGTAAATGGATCAGATACTCAAAACCGCAAGCAGCAAGATGTACTCTCATCAGATCAGGCAAGGAAACATAGTCTTTGAGTGGCTAGATGAGAGATGCGTACATGAACATCAGGATATATGACCTGCACAGCACAAAAATAGGGAACCCTATCAGTATTTTGGTTGAAAAATAGGCTACATATACAAGAATGGAATAGTTTTCTATTTCAGAAGGTACATCAAAGACTCAGTAATCAAGCTCAAAGTTCAGAAAATTCAAAATTTGGCCCTAGAAATGAGTTTTGGGCTCACTATTTTTCAAATGACAAAGTAGATTGGCAGAAAAACTCGTACAAGTTTTCACTGGTTACCATACGACAAATCATGACGATATGACTCTTGGATCCCTCTCATACAAGTCTTGGGGGTTAATGAAATGACAATCTACCTAGAGTTGAAAAGTTGTACGAGCCCGGACAGATAGTCATATGAGTTTCTGTGCATACAAAAATTAAAAATTGAAAACATACGAAACAAATGCTAAAAATGCTATAAACAAAGAAAAATTGACTTTTATGAGAAGCACAGAGGTCCACCTACCAGATGACCATACTATCGAGGTCTCTGATGCCTTCGGCTGTGCTCAAAATGGTGAGAAGACATAGGTACCTTCATTTCTACCATTTTCTCGCTCAGAGGGCTCCACAAGGCTTTCAAAAGTCAATGGTGAAAATGATTTGAAAATGACCCTTCTGGCCTTTATATAGCTTTTGACCTAATTTTCAAAAGTGCTCCATTTTTCACGAAAATTGCACCCCTGGCTAATTTCGACGTTCTGAACCCATTTTCAGGATCAAAATTGAAATTTGAGATCGTTTACTATGTCAAAATCATGATTTAAAATTTTTAGACCTAGGATGTCTGATTGCTTGCATAATCAACCTTCCATCATCACACAACAATCTAGAATTCAACTTAACTGATTACCTTACATCAAACTATCAAAATTTCAACTTGGCCAAGCATGGTCAACTCATGGTCAAACCTAGTCAAACTTGGTCTTCTGGACCTCCAAACGATGTAGAATGCATTCTCAAACATGTATAACCACTTCTCAAATCAATTAACATGCTTCTAAACTATAAACACTAACTTTTCTTGTCAGATTTCAATTTTCATCTCGAAGGGGGCATGGTATTACACATCATTCAAAGTCTGTAACTCAATTTTGTCAATCAATCTTTCCTTAATAATCAAGACAAAAACCACGTCTAGTTGTTGATTCATCTAAATTCCTCATCGCTTGGGGCAAATCTATCATCTCTTGGGGCATATTAGATTCATCTGGTATCCTAAATCTATCTTATAAACTATATCTGCTTTCATAACCATCAGTTCATTAGTGTTATTTCCTTGGTTCTTCGTAACTGATGGATTCAGGATGTGATACCAATATGATTCATACAAGGACATTGAGGTCTGGAATCAGTCACTCACTTCTTTGCAATCATAAGGTTCAAGATCAAGCATTTTTAACACTTTTTCGTAATCACCGGTTCATTGTTGATATGGCTAGCATCATCTTGATTCCTGGTCATTCTGTGCTTGGGTCAGTATCTCTTTCTTCCAATCTTTCAATCAGTTTTTGTCTCGAAATCAGTTAATCTTTAATCTTTTGAATCAGTTTCATACATCTTTATCATACACAAATTATTCTTTGAACCACTACGCTTTGCACAGTGATTCAAAGACGGGCAAAATGTAATACCCCAAAAATGGGCTATAGGTTCATTAACCTCCCACATCTTCAAATCGAATGAAATTGACATTAAAGTCCTAACCTAAGGCACATCTGTACATTATTGAATCCTAATTGATTATCCTAAATCCTGCATCAGGGAATATTCCTAGCAATATTCCTATTTATCCTAATTACCTTTAATTTAATGATTATTTGGTGATAAATCTTATTTATCCTAAAGTTTGATTAATTGAATATTCTAAATATTCAATTAATTAGATTTAATAGTGCCACTTAATTATTTAATTAAATTATTCCTAAATTGTATTATTTAATTTGGATAATAAATCTAAAATCTTATGACTAATTGATTAAATTCATATTTAATTAATTAAAGTCAGTTGTCAAATTTAATAATATAGTTTTTGAATAAAAGTTTGATTTAATAATTGATTAACCCATAAATCAATTGTTTTAATTCAAAAATCAATTAAGTTGAGGATAAATCACTTTATTTATTTAATTAATTCATAATTACTAGTGCACATTCAAAGAGCAGTTAAACTCAAAATCAGGAAATCAATGCAAGTTGTTAACTTTTGGAAACTCAACACTCTATTTTGAGTTCAAAGCTGATCTAAACTTTTGATTTGAGTTAGAAAGCTGTTCTTGAATGCTTTTACATGATTTTGTGAGTTAATTATTTTTGATTTCCTGATAACTCAAAAATCAACCTGAGTTTATCAAGAGTGATTTATGGATTTTCTCTTGCATCCTCAAAGCCCTGGATTTCTATAAAAACAAGGCTCAACTCTTCATAATTAAAACACTTGAATTTGCACAATTACTCTGGCGAATTGGCGATTGAAAGATTGAGCATTTGCGATAGACGATTTGTGAGATCTTTCATAGTTGATCATTTAGCTTTTGCATAGTTTCTCATTTATAGTTTCATACTCATTCATAGCATCTTTAGATTAAATTTGCATTCCAATCTCATTCATATAGCTTAGCTTCATATAGATTTTCATTCATATTATTACACATGAAATACCAAAAAAATAGATTAATCTGCATTCATATAGTTTTTATTCTTTGCATTCAAATCCTTTGTTTAGGTGTTGCATTGTCACTAGTCTCGGTCTGATTTGAGAGTATCATACTCACACCTACTAGAAGGTAGTAAATCGCCTGGTTAGTTTACTTTCCATTTCATTGCATGATTTTGGTTTTTGGCTAACCTCTAATGTTTTACTGAAGTGTTGTGTCTATAGTTAGGTACAAAATTCACACACACACTCCTCTCTCTCTCTCTCATCTCTCTCATCTCTTTCTCTCCTCTCTCTCTCTCTCTCTCTCTCTCTCTCCTCTTGTCTCTAGTCTCTCTCTCTCTAGGTGAGAGAGAGAAAGGTGAGTGAGATCTCTCTCTCTCTCTCTCTCTCTCTCTCTCTCTCTCTCTCTCTCTCTCTCTCTCTCATCTCTTTCTCTCCTCTCTCTCTCTCTATCTCTTTCTCTCCTCTCTCCTCTCTCTCTCTAGGTGAGAGAGAGAAAGAGAGGAGAGAGGAGAGAAAGGTGAGTGAGATCTCTCTCTCTCTCTCTCTCTCATCTCTCTCTTTGTCTCTAGGTGAGAGAGAGAGAAAGAGAGGAGACAGAAAGGTGAGTGAGATCTCTCTCTCTCTCTCTAGGTGAGAGAGAGAAAGAGAGGAGAGAGGAGAGAAAGAGAGGAGAGAGAAAGGTGAGTGAGATCTCTCTCTCTCTCTAGGTGAGAGAGAGAGAGAGAGAGAAAGAGGAGAGAGGAGAGAGGAGAGAGGAGAGTGAGAGTGAGAAAGAGTAAGATATCAGATATTCAATAATATCAGATATCTGATTCTTTTCACTAGTGTTAAAAAAAACAACATTCTCTGGGTCTCTCCAGAGAGTCACGTGTTTTTCCTAAATTATGGGATTCAAGTTGTAGCGAGAAGACAAAAAACCACTTTTTGGGGTGATTTTCTCTATTAGCAAAGGTATTTCATCTTTTTTTGGGGTGATTTTCTCAATTACCAAGGGTATTTCATCTTTTTTGGGGGTGATTTTCTATATTAGCAAAGGTATTTCATCTTTTTGTGGGATGATTTTCTCGATTACCAAAGGTATTTCATCTTTTTTGGGGGAGATTTTCTCTATTAACAAAGGTATTTGCATCTACTTTTTGGTCTAACTATGGAGAGTAGTAGTCGTCGAAAGCATAAATGAAAGAGGAGACTCACAAATGAAGATGTTGAAGTGTATAGAGAAATGGATAGGGTTGCCCATCTGAATAAGAGACGAGGAATGTTAAATATGAATGAAGATGTCGGCATAGACCCACCTTTGAATGTGGTTTCAAGTGAAGAACATGAATTTGAAGATGAAAATGTAGGTTTAGAAAATGAACATGTAGATGTGGCCAATGGAAGTGTGGACATTGCCAATGACAATCCACCGATTGAATATGAAGGAATTGACAATGATAATGGTGCAGAAGAACCAAATCAACGTTACACATCTCCAAATTATATGAGAAATGAAGTCCCTTCAAAGGAAGAAAGACAAACTTCAAAATTGAGACCTTCAAGAAGAACTAAATGGTTACTTGAAATTGATGAGAACATAATGAGCAATTTCGATGGCAAGAGATCAGAAAGAACCGTTTGGTTGTGGGTTTCAAAAAAATTTGATCAATTTTCTAGGCACAAGATGTTGGTTGAGCAATGTCAAATGGTTGTGCAATTGTTAAAGATGTAGAAGATGAGACGTATACCAGTCAAATTGAAGATTAGTGTGAACAAGAAAAAGGAGCGGAATGCTATTATTGTGAGAAATCTTTTTAGTGCTCTCAATTCCATTGGGAAGACTACCAAGGAAAAATATAAGAGAGCCATTACGAGGGTTATTACAACCTCTTTGGTAAGTCATCATTTGAGAAAAGCTCGTTTGATGAGACAAACTTGTGTTGACTTGAATCTAAATCGTAAAACTTTGGATAGAGCACTTGCAAGAAGAGAAAGACTTGATGATCCTCTTCAAAATTATACATGGGCTTATGGTGGGAGACTTTCACATTGTGATAAGAAGCTTACCAATGCTATGAAGGATCAAATTCAACTATTTTGGCAATCTAACTCAAGAGTGTCACCAAATGTGAAGGATGTCTTGAAGTTGAGAATTGGCATTCGAGACCACACCCCGCATCCCAAACATTATTTGGAGGTGAGTCAAACAATGTTGTTCAAAAAAATTTGTGAGACACATCCAACATTGCAAATATCACAAAGAGCTTTTGAAGCCCTGAAGCCTTTTTTTTGTGTGCCTCTTAAGATTCGAAATACTTGTTGTTGCAAATATCATGTGGAGTTTTCAATGCACCATGAATTGTTATGATCCATTTATTCTACTTTGCATAGTAGTGAAATGTTGGAGGAGTGTGGTGCAAGTGCTCTTCCAAAATCATCAAGAGACTTGCTAGATCATTTTTTATGTCCTAGAGATGATGGATGTTTCTTTTATAGAAAAGATTGCTTAAATGACAAGTGCTCAGAGTGTGGTGGGCTAGTGAAGTTTGTTGAATGTTTTCATGAGGGTTGTGAACACGATTTTGGAAAGACAATTGTCCACAAAAAGGTATATGAAACCATTAAATATACATTAAAAAGTGGAGGTGAAGGCTCTAGATGTGAGCTGGTTACTAAAGAATGCAAGGTAGCTGATTTTATTTCAGATTTCAGGAAGAATCTTTTTTACAAGTATGAAAGGCATAGTCACAGGTCTCAGTGGTTGGATCAAAAATTCAGGATGTGTAAGGACACTTTCCTGATTGGCACAATTATATCAGTTGTTGACTTTGCAGAGAACAATACATTGCAGCCCCAAAATGAGTTACAAGCTCAATATTAAAATTCTATTCAGGTTTCTATTTTTGTGCACATAACATATAGACATTCCCTTGATAGTACAGAAGATGACCGAAAGATAATCAGAGAGTACCATTTTTATATGAGTGATGATAGATCGCACTCATCTAAGTTTGTCCAACATTGCTTTGAGAATTCTTTTGAGTGGGTACAGGAAAATAATATTGCTATGGAAGGACATCGCATTTGGTCAAATAATTGCATAGGTCAATTAAAAAATTCTCGTATGTTTTATTGGTTATGTAGAATGCATATAGAGAGAGGTGTACCTCATATTTGGAGTTTTTTTGAGGCCGGTCGTGGAAAAGGGGAGCATGATGGAGCAAGTGCATGCATAAAGAGAGCTCTAGTTAAGGAGCAACTGAGGATTTCAAGTGCAGAACTCATTGATGCTCATTCTATTGTTGATTGGTGTACTTCAGCATTGTCATAGGGGAGGACTCTTGATTCAACGATGCCCAGATTCTTTTGGTTGGTTGAGTTGGGCACAATAGGAGATAGGTTGGATTTTCAAACTCTGAAAGATTCTTAAAAAATGCATTCATTTCGAAGCTCAGATGCTGGTACATGGACAATTTGGACATGAGAGTTGGCTTGTTATTGTCCAAGTTGTCTTCAGTGTGATTGGGATCAGTGTGAGTCAAGTGAGTGGGTTGATACATGGGTTCCACATTATCTTACTCCTTTATCTTTCACAGTCTCTGTAATAAATGATGACATGGATTGTTCACTTGACTACAACCATCTTTCAGATCTTCTACAACCAGGACATGTTTTTGCATTGGTTGCACAAGAAGGGAATGATGAGAGATCAAATTACTAGTTAGCATGTTGTGTACGAGGAAAGCAAAAACTTGCACAACCGACGACAAATGATGATATGTTCACATATCCAACAGGATCACATGTTGTTGCGGGAACATGGTTGCACACATATATGATTAGAAATAATGGCATTCCTACATTTGAAGACTATGAGAAGCACAAAACCATTCTCATGTATTCACACCTTGTTATAGCAACCAATGTTAAGTTGTTGAAACATCAAGGAAAACCAAAGACAAAGGAACTTTGGACTATTAGTACTGTTGATCATGAAGTAATATTGAATACTCTCAAGCAAAGAGACGACCCTTCAAGCACACTTCAATAGGTAAGTTCAACTCAAGTTAAAATATAGTTCTGTAATTTGCATATTTAGATGCCAAAAGGGCACTTCTTATATTCTCTATTAACTTTTCTTCTGCCTTTCGAATGCAGGGATTGGAGTGGAAAGGACACTTATTTTTTATATATAGTTGTGTAATTTTCATATTTAGATGTCAAATTTTGTATATAAAACCAACAATTGAATGTAATGTGCATAGTTAGATGCCAAATTTTGTATATAAAAACAACAATCGAATGTAATGTGCATATTTAGATGCCAAATTTTGTATATAAAAACAACAATCGAATGTAATGTGCATATTTAGATGCCAAATTTTGTATATAAAAACAACAATCGAATGTAATGTGCATATTTAGATGCCAAATTTTGTATATAAAAAATTTGATGCAAAATTAGATGCAAAATTGGAAATATAAAAGAGCCCATGAGGTTGATTTGCAAATATTAAAAGCTCACATTTGTATCATCTTAATGCCATGTAAAGCGCAAAAAACATGTTTCCTTACTATGAATGTTGTATCCTTATATAATTTGTATCATCTTAATTTTGTATCCCTACATTTCTATTATCTTAATTCCATTACATTTGTATCGTCAAATGATGTAATAGTTGGAGTCATTGAGTCAAAATTGGTCAAATGTGTCCAAAGTAAAATGATGATTCCCTAGTGAAGGGATAGTGTTCAAGGATTGCATCCTGACACCGAATGGACTGCACCATTAGCTCTGGTTGGGTGGGTAAATGCTAGGCACAACCCCATTTTGACCATTGAGTCAGCAGAACGTTCTAGACCACGCTGGACTAAAGTGTCCCCAAGGTGCACTAAGCACGATTGGGCAGTGAACTTTTGAGGCTCGTAACTCAAACCCTGTGAGAGGTACCAGAGATTCATGAGATGCTACAGGACAAAATTTCCAAGGCTTACAATAACCTCTCTCCATTCTAGGAGATTCAAATTTGTTTGAATTTGGCACGCGAGTCTTGCTCGATGCCAAAACTTGTAGTGAGGGTCAGTTGAAAGTTGCACCAATGGATTACTTCCAAACCGTTCATCCCAGCACCAAATGTACTGCACCATTAGCTCCACTTGGGTGGGTAAACACTAGGTGCAACCCCATTTTGACCACTGAGTCAGCAGAACATTTCAGACCACGCTGGACCAAAGTGTCCCCAAGGTGCACTAAATATGATTGGGCAGTGAACTTTTAAGCCTCATAAGTCAGACCCCGTGAGAGGTATCAAAGATTTGTGAGATGTTACAAGATGAAATTTCTAAGGCCTACAATAACCTCTCTCTATTCTGGGAGATTCGAATTTGTTTGAATTTGGCAAGCGAGTCTCGCTCGATGCCAAAACTTGCAGTGAGGGTCAGTTGAAAGTTGCACCCATGGATTACTTCCAAACCATTCATCCTAGCACCAAATGGACTGTGCCATTAGCTCTGATTGGGTGGTTAAATGCTAGGCACAACCCCATTTTGACCATTGAGTCAACAGAATGTTCCGAACCACATCAGACCAAAGTGTCCCCAAAGTGCACTAAGCACAATTGGGCAGCAAACTCTCAAGCCTCGTAACTCAGACCCCGTGAGAGGTATCAGAGATCTGTGAGATGCTACAAGATGGTGTTTTCGAGGCCTACAATAACTCTCTCCATTCTGGGAGATTTAAATTTGTTTGAATTTGGCACGCCTGTCTCGCTCGATGCCAAAACTTGCAGTGAGGGTTAGTTGAAAGTTGCACCAATTGATTACTTCCAAATCATTTGTCTCAGCATTGAATGGAATGCACCATTAGCTCCGATTAGGTGTTTAAATGCTAGGCACAACCCCATTTTGACCACTGAGTCAGCAGAACATTCCGGACCACGCCGGACCAAAGTGTCCCCAAGGTGCACTAAGCATGATTGGGCAGTGAACTTTTGAGCCTCGTAACTCAGACCCCATGAGAGGTATCAAAAATCTATGAGATGTTATAGGATGAAGTTTTCAAGGTCTACAATAACCTCTCTCCATTCTAGGAGATTCAAATTTGTTTGAATTTGGCACGCGAGTCTCACTCGATGCCAAAACTTGCAGCGAGGGTCAGTTGAAAGTTGCACCAATGGATTACTTCCAAACCATTCATCCTAGCACTGAATGGACTATTCCATTAGCTCTGGTTGGGTGGGTAAACACTAGGAACAACCCCATTTCAACCACTAAGTCAGCAGAACGTTCCGGACCACGCCGGACCAAAGTGTCCCCAAGGTGCACTAAGCACAATTGGGCAGCGAACTTTCAAGCCTCGTAACTCAAACACTATAAGAGGTATCAAAGATCCATGAGATGCTATAGAACAACATTTCAAAGACCTACAATAACCTCTCTCCTTTCTAGGAGATTCAATTTTTTTTGAATTTGGCACGCGAGTCTCGCTTGATGTCAAAACTTGCAGTGAGGGTCAGTTGAAAGTTGCACCAATGGATTACTTCCAAACCGTTCATCCTGGCATTGAATGGACTATGCCATTAGCTCTGGTTGGGTGGGTAAATGTTAGGAACAACCCTTTTTCGACCACTGAGTCAGCAGAATGTTCTGGACCATGCCGGACCAAAGTGTCCCTAAGGTGCACTAAGCACGATTGGGCAGTGAAATTTTGAGGCTCGTAACTTGAACCCTGTGAGAGGTATCAAAGATCTATGAGATGCTACAATATGGAATTTCCAAGGCCTACAATAACCTCTCTTCATTCTGGGAGATTCAAATTTGTTTGAATTTTGCACACTAGTCTCACTCGATGTCAAAACTTGCAATGAGGGTCAGTTGAAAGTTGCACTAAGCACGATTGTTCAGCAAACTATCAAACCTCATAACTCAGACCTCGTGAGAGGTATCAGTGATCCTACAAGACCATGTTTCTTAGGCATTCCTAGTGTATTTGTAGGGGTACAGACAGAGTACTGATATTTTTTCCAAAAGACCAATATGTTTTGATATGGCGAAAAGGGTGTTTGATTATGTAATTAGGCTAGTTTGAAATATTTTAGCCATTGGGAGTAAAAGGTAAGTCTACAAACCTTGAAACCACTTTAATAGATATCCTTATATACCTCAAATGATGAATTACATGTGTGAACACACATAGCACATAAAGCATACACAAAAATTTTCTTAAGTCATGAAGCATACATGTAGCACATAATTATAAAGCATACAACATGAATTCACTTAAGTCATGCACGTAGCCCATACACGTGAATTTAGGTTATGAATATTGTACTTGAATATACATGAATATACTTAAGGCATAAATTGTACACAAGAGTACATACACACAAGCATATTTACATACTAACAATGAATAAATGAACACACAATTAACAAATTGGATCGAATATCAAGTTTCATATATATATCAAAATGAACAATAATTTTGTCCTCATGATTATATGTCGACATATCTAGATACAATGTGGCATACGCCATCTCAAAATATGTCATATGACATCTCAAAATAAGAAGTTCAACTACAAATAT
This sequence comes from Chamaecyparis obtusa, assembly GCA_027943335.1. Classification (NCBI taxonomy): domain Eukaryota; kingdom Viridiplantae; phylum Streptophyta; class Pinopsida; order Cupressales; family Cupressaceae; genus Chamaecyparis; species Chamaecyparis obtusa. Next base: position 438,385 of record BSBK01003955.1, read on the forward strand.
TTCTAGGACATCCTATTCTACTGGTGGATCATCAAAATGGAGCCTCTTTGAAGTACTCTTCGGCTCTAATGGATCCTACATTCAAACACGAAAGTGAAACCCCAAGTTAGATTAAAATTCAAAATCATAGTCAACAATAATAAATAAAATTTAAACTAAAATTGAACTCTCATATACCTCGTCTCTCTATCTCCTGTCGTGGGCAGGAGACCTAATATATGTCCTAGGTAGTGCAGGAATAGTGCCACCAATGACGACTCCCACCTGTATATGTTTATGAACATGAGATTGATCTACGAGTTATACTATTTAATGTTAAAAACTTGGTAGCAAATATATGTTTACAAAATAACTGAATTAACATTAAAACTTACCTTTGTTGACCTTTCTTTAGGGATTGTTAGCTGAGTCATCAACAATACAAACCCTTGCCGTTCTGGCTCCCTCAAACTAGGAGTGACCTATAAAAGTCAAATAGATACTTCATATTATTATAACTTGACCATATTATATATACTTGATATAAAAATGCACACAAATAACTTTAGAAATGTACGTACTGTGGGGCTATCACTCCGAATGGATATGCCCGTGACTCTATCATGACGATAGGGTCTCACGACATCATCACATGCCACTCTCTGTCAAATAAACCATGTAAATTAAAAATGAGTACGCACAATTGACAAGTATACATGTATGCATAAAAAAACTAAATTACTTAATTACCTTTCCTTTATCAATAGTTGAGACCTGCACCCCCTCACATTGCCCCTAGGTGGCAACTAGTGACACCTGCATCAGTATGTAAAAGATGATCATAAAAATTAGAAAACAATGTACATATATTATTATCATAATTTAAAAGGAACCAATGAGTACATTAAAACATATGTACCATAGAAGAGTCAAAACCAAATGATATGGCTAAAAGCATGGACCCCTCCACCTATGCCATCTCCTCCTCTGTCATCAACTAAACATAAATGTAACACATAAAAAGACATAAGTGGGAAATTATTATAAGGAAATTCTACTAAAAATATGAACAATAAAATTTAAAAACAATGTAAAAAGTGAACGGTTTACCCTTACCGTAACAGTGGGAGTCCATGGCACTGTAGGCTCCTGATGCACATCTCCATGAGCTTCTTTAGTGCCTGTAGTGTGCTATGTAGAGTCATCCCCATCGAAGCCGAAACTATATGTATCACTATCAGTTAGGGGACCAAGACAAATATTCTTGCATATAACGCAAGTGTGGGCCACACAAACATGTGAGCTCGTGGAAGTGCCAGAAGCATCAGGATGAGGCAACAATGTTGTGCTCTGTGTAACTAGCAGATCACTCAATGCGCGAATGGCTCGAATAGTCTATGAGTCAGCCTCAACAATAATGTCTAGATGTTGCACTATGGGAGGTGGTGAAATATCGGGAGGGGGGACATATGTGCGGGATTTCATCCGTTGTGATGATGGCCTGTCTTGCGGAGCACCTAAACCTACACCCTGGTTCTGTCTCATACTCCAATAATCCACTTTGTGACCGAGCACAAATTCAGCATACAATTTTCTAAGAAAATAAAATGGGACATCCAAATTGTTGTGAGGTGGTCTACCAAAAACCATCCACCAACGGTCCCAAAAGTTGTCACGTATTGCACTATTTGTGCACCATTTAATTGACAACTTGGTTTTTTTAGGGTCTACTTTTAGACCGGTTTTAGGATCCACAAAAAGATTATCTATGTCATGTTTTGTTATATTTAGGTTCATGACTTCATCCTAATCAAGCCCATCGTCAAACTGGGCGTGCATGGAATTATGCCAAAGAAGTGCAACATTATGTTGTTGTGTCAATTTCTTCATGTTTTCAATTATTGTGTTCAATTGTGTAAACATGGGGCACAATGTGGGGATATTGGCATATGCGGTTTCCAATCCTCTAAGTTCATTTAGATTATCTCCTATTAGATCTTCTAAAGAACAAGGGTTTGTGACAAGTACGTCTTCTGGAGGTAGGGGATTACTGGGAGGTGGGTCTGGATTATTTGTGGGATCATTAGGAGGGTTTTCTGATTTCATGTCTGATAGCAATGAAAAAAAATAGATAATTACAATGAATTTTAAAAAACAATACAAAAACACATTGCTACCCTAATTTTTATATAAAAAACTATATATTTATATTTAAAAATAACAAAAAATAATTAAAACAATAAAAAATAGAAGCTAAACTTACCCGAGCAATTGGGAAAAATCGGATAGGGGATATGGGACTAGATATCTGAAAGCCTAGTTGCATTCAACGTTTTTGCAATGAAAAAATTTTGAACGCGGCTGGGTACAGTGATTTATATTCACTGGCAAATATCAGATATCTGATATTATCGGATATCTGATAATGCCTTTAGGTTTGGCTTTTGGTTTGGTCAGGTGTACTGACACCCAGGCCTACCAAAAAGTCAACAAATCTATTTGTGCGCTTTTGGATGAGTTAAAATAAGTTTTTATCACATCGCCACTTTTTGGCATACCATGATCCTGCACATACCCGGAGACTTCCTAGGAATCCTAGTACACCTTATCATGTGTTAGGACCCTTAGGAAGTCCTCATGACCCCTTTCGACACATTAGAACCCTCAAGTGTGTCCTATGGGGTCCTACGACCCCTCCAGACACACTTGAGCATTCAAATATGTCAAAAGGGGTCATGGGGACTTCTTAGGGGTCCTAGTACGCCTTATCATGCGTTAGGACCCCTAGAAAGTCCCCATGACCCCTTTGAACACATTTGAATGCTCAAGTGTGTCCTAAGGGGTCGTAGGACCCCTTAGGACACACTTGAGGGTTCCAATGTATCAAAAGGGGTCATGAGGACTTCCTAGGGGTCCTAATGTGTGATAAGGCATACTAGGACCCCTAGGAAGTACCCATGACCACTTTCAACACATTGGAACCCTCAAGTGTGTCCTAAGGGGTCCTACGACCCCTTCAAACATACTTGAGCATTCAAATGTGTCAAAAGGGGTCATGGGGACTTCCTAGGGGTCCTAGTACGCCTTATCATGTGTTAGGACCCCTAGGAAGTCCCCATGACCCCTTTCAACACATTTGAATGCTCAAGTGTGTCCTAAGGGGTCATAGGACCCCTTAGGACACACTTGAGGGTTTCAATGTGTCAAAAGGGTTCATGGGGACTTCCTAGGGGTCCTAGTACACCTTATCACACGTTAGGACCCCTAGGAAGTCCTCATGACCCCTTTCGACACATTAGAACCCTCAAGTGTGTCCTAAGGGGTCCTATGACCCCTTCAGACACACTTGAGCATTCAAATGTGTCAAAAGGGGTCATGGGGACTTCCTAGGTGTCCTAGTACACCTTATCACACATTTGGACCCCTAAGAAGTCCCCATGACCCCTTTCAAAACATTTGAATGCTCAAGTGTGTCCTAAGGGGTCGTAGGACCCCTTAGGACACACTTGAGGGTTCCAATGTGTTGAAATGGGTCATGGGGACTTCCTAGGGGTCCTAGTACGCCTTATCACGTGCCTAAATCTACACTTTGGTTCAGTCTCAGACTCCAATAATTCACTTTGTGACTGAGCACAAATTCAGCATACAATTTTTTAATAAAATAAAATGGGACATCCAAATTATTGTGAGGTGGTCTATCAAAAACCATCCACCAACGGTCCCAAAAGTTGTCACGTATTGTACTATTTGTGCACCATTTAATTGACAACTTGGTTTTTTTATGGTCTACTTTTAGACCAGTTTTAAGATCCACAAAAAGATTAGCTATGTCATGTTTTTTTATATTTAGGTTCATGACTTTATCATAATCAAGCCCATCGTCAAACTGGGCGTGCATGGAATTGCACCAAAGAAGTGCAGCACTATGTTGCTGTGTAAGTTTCTCCATGTTTTCAATAATTGAGTTCAATGTCGTAAATATGGGGCCCAATGTGGGGATATTGGCATATCTGGTTTGAAATCCTCTAAGTTCATTTAGATTATCTCCTATTAGATCTTCTAAACACCGAGGGTTTGTGATAGGTACGTCTTGTGGAGGTGGGGGATTATTGGGAGGTGGTTCTGGATTGTTTGCGGGATCATTAGGAGGGTTTTCTGATTTCATGTCTGATAACAATGAAAAAACAAATAGATAATTACAATGAATTTTAAAAAACAATACAAAAACTCATTGCTACCCTAATTTTTATATATAAAACTAGATATATTTCTATTTAAAAATAATAAAAACAATAAAATTTAGAAGCTTTCACTTACCTGGCAATTTAAGAAAAATCGGATAGGGGATTTGGGAGCGGATATCCGAAAACCCTAGCTGCGTTCACATTTTTACAACGAAAAAATGTTGAATGCAGTTGGGTACAAGGATATATATCTATTGGCAAATATCAAATATCCGATATATATATATATCTATGATGGTTTTTCTTGTGTATGTTTGGATAATATTCCTAGATTTGGTGGAGCCGAGGTCTCCATTGTGAAGGTTAGGGCTCCCCCCTATTTCTACTAGTGGTGGAAAAAGCTATGCTCAAGCTACCAAATATGCTCCTTCAAAGGCAAAATCTCATCACATTGCTTGTGCCAAGACCTCCCCTATGGTGGTTTGTGTCCCAAATGTGGTAGAAAATGTGGATTTCTACCAATTCTATGAGTTGGTTTGTAGTTATGTTAGTTTCTGGCCCTCTCTTCTAGATCTACATTGTTGGATGTCAGATTCTTGGAGATTGTTAGTCTTTGGTAACATTGAGCTCTTCCCTTGTGTAAGGATTTTTTTTATTGCTACTTTTACTTATAATGAAGAATGAGATTTGATATTAATAAATTTGTGTATAGGAATCACTCTCTCTTGCCCAAACCTTGGACTGTATCCTTTAACCCTCTTATTGAACCACTTTGTGAGTATCCAATGTGGGTTCGTCTCCCAAATCCTCCACTTCATTTTTGGGAGAATTCTTGCTTTGAGGCCATAGGCAATTCTATCGATTGTTTCTTAAAGGTGGATGAAACTACGATTGCGGTGAGTCGATCTATATTTGCTCGCATTCTAGTTGACATTAACATCTCCACATGGTCATCTAGCTAGAGATTGTTCTCTTTTACACTGTAAAGGTGCTTCCACATGGTGGAAGTGTGCAAATGATGATCATTTGAGTGTCCTATCTTCTGTCTCTTCCTCTGACGACTCTCTTCAAGTTGATGATGTCTCCCCCTAGGATGATGATTCTTCTATTTTGGCCTCCTTCACCCTGGTGGAATTGTCTCCACCTCTTATTGTTGATACAACCCCCTCTAGTGGCATGATTCCTACTTCGATTGTTGTTGTTCCCTATTTGTTCCATCCTATTGTTATTGAGGTTCAACATTGTTAGCACTTTGTTCTTGGTGATGGTGTTGATTCTCTTTTTGAGGGTTCCACCACCTTCCCTTTGTGGTGGGGACCTTTATGAAAGTATCGTTTGGACAATTGTCCGACCAATGTCGTGGGTGAGTTGTTTACCCACCCTTGATGTGGGTTACTAGTTGTGCTACTAGTTTACTGTCAATAGTCTTTTCTTGACCTTGTTTTAAATATTTGTTGCTTCTATGCCTTTGGACTGCGGTTTTGAAAGGGACAACACCCTTATTTTGCTACTTCTATAATAACAAAACATTTGGTATATATATTAAAATATGTCACTTGAAATATTTTTTTAAAATATACTTATAACATTTTTTCTTAAATAAATAAAAAATAATATATAAGCTTTTTCAATATTATTTAAATGAGATATTTTAAGAAAATATACTTCTTCACACGAATATGTCTTGGTATATTTTACCTATTCTTTAAATATAGAAATGGTAGTTCATAATTACTCTTACACCTTATTTAGTGGACTGGCCAGTCCTCAAAATCTCTGAAATGGAAACAGCAAACTACGCTATTTTTATAAAATTGTTATTTAATATGAAATATTTTCAGAAATCCACAAATCTCGGAAATAGAAACAAGTGTTCAGATGCTATTCTTGTCCAAAGGAGAATTGCTATTTAATATAAAATATTTGAAGAAATCCACAAAACCTCAAAATAGAAACAGCAGAATACTCAATTTTGTTCGAAGAAGAATTGCTATTTAATATGAAATATTTCATCGAATCCACAAAATCAAGGAAATGGATACAGCAAAATACTTGCTATCTTCAGACGCCATTTTTGTCCAAAAGAGAATTGCTATTTAACAACTTGCCATAGTATCGGTGATGAAGCTCCCGATAATTTCTGTCCACTTTTTATTTAATGTGAATAGATCGAAGCAGCAGCTTTAATAAGGGAGTTTGGCTTTCGCTCATATCATTTTGAAAAAGCTTCTGCTGTGGTAGCACTTCTGTAAAAAAAATTTGGTCAAACTCAGACCATTTTTTATCGGCATCGTTAACAGCACGATACAATTTGTGTAGAATCTTGAGGTAAGTCAATTGCCATGATCTCGTTTAGTTTTATTTTGGAAATCTGTACCAGGTTGATATCAATTTGTTTGTTCTATTTTATTTCATTCTAAAATCAATGTAGCAAGGCTTTATGTTTCCCATAGTCCCATCCCATGGTTATCTATACTCTTCTATTATTGTTGTCCAATATACTTGTTATATTCTTGAGTTTGCATACATATTGACAATGGAATTTATTACAGGGATAAGAGACTGAAAAACACTTTTTTTTAACTGTGCATATCAATACTTTTCCACAGATTCCAAGTGGGTACACAATAAATGTATACTAGAAAAGATTAAGAGATTTGGTTTGACATCTGTAATGCATGAAATTCACAAGAAGCTATTTCTTATGGTATTTGATCAAATACTTGACAACATGAACCACACTCCTACTTTCAACATATGATTATAGTTGGTGCATAGTTGTGTATCTACCATTTGCTATCTGATTGCAAGAGAGAACATTTGGAGGATCTATAGCACAATCTATAATAGTTAATAAGTTATCTGCACCTCCTATGCATAGACATATTTAGTGTTGTAAAACTTTGCGTCAAACACTCTAGCTTATTGGCTGTTTGTAGGTGCACCTTGGAGGTTGCATTGGATCTAGCAAAAGACTAAAGAGAAATTGGCTAAAGTAATACCACTTGAAGTGAAAAGTGAAAGAAACTTGTTTGTTTTTCCAAAAGGAAAAATCTATTGTTGAATTAGAAGCAGATATCCAAAACAGCAAAAATTCCTAAACAAATAAATCTTAATGCACATTGCAACTTATAATTATTTTCAGGGAGGAGAACAACAGGTCATATTAAATCATAAATCATAGTTGCATGGCTATTCGTACCCATGCCCCTATGGTGCGCACTGGGTACTGGTATGCGTACCCAAGTACCAGGTATTCAGTGGGGTACTGTGTGGAGACCATTATAGCTAAGGATCTTGATTAAGATTTCTGATTTTTTTTCATTTTGTGTTTGCGTATCAGCTTGCTATTTATCAAGCTTATTACAATATGTAATCACTAATCAATTTGAAATTTTGATACAATGATTGTATGACATTTCAATTTGTGTACTTAATCTTCAAAGTTAATGTTTGACAATGAACTTTTTCACCGTTCTTGTTTTGAAAACTCAATATCATTATATCTTCAGATTTTCAATAAATTATTAAATTATATATATATAAAAATTGACATACCCAAAATATCCTTATATCCTATTTTGAAAAAATAGCTGTACCCGTACCTGTCTCTGAAACATGCAAGTACTCCTGTCTTTGTGCAACCTTGTATTAAATTAAAAAAATTAAAAAGAAAACTACAAACTCTGCAAGTGCAGAGAAGGCAGTTGTGCTTTAGCACTACCTTTTGAAATCAACTTTATATGATTGGAATTGTGTTTAAACTTTGTCGTCTTTTTTAAATTTTCTTTCTCTACAATGTTACTCAATTTTTTTTACTTACATGGTTTATAGCCTCAATTTTTGTTGAAGTTCGATGGAAGTTTCATAGTGATGTAATCTTTAAATATTTTTTTCTAAATATTAAAAATATTCAATTCAATTCACTTCTTTCTTGTTGGACTGTTGATATTCAATTCACTCAATTAATTCGATTACTCTTGTGAATATGTGAGGCTTGGTGTTTGTGTGATTTGCTTTTTATATGTACAAATGAAATTGTACTTCTTAATATATCAACTTACAAATATTTTTCATATTGACATGATCCTTACAGTTTTTCTATTGACCTCTTTCTGGTACAAATGCTGGTGTAACAATTTTGTTGCATTGCATTAATCCAATATTAAATACTGTCTTTCTTTAATATCACGAGATTAATTTGAGTTTCAAATTTGTCAGCTTACATTTTGTAAAATTTTGTTTTGAATTGAGAATAGGTCTCTCTGAGCACCAACAATTCCTTTAGGGAATTTGCAAATGGTGATTGTTATGGAACAAGCTTATTACGAGAGATCTGCAGAGAATGTCTATGATCAAAGTGATATCCAGGTAGGATTATAGTGATACTTTTTCCAATTGTAATTTGCATTGCTATTTTCTAAATTTCTACTAATTCACTTGATTTGACAATGACAGGTTCAAATTCTTGATTCAATCTCTTTTGGTAAGTATTCGATTGAATCACTAGCATGGGATAATTGGTCACCCTTTTCAAGGAATAGACGTCTGGAGGAGGTGCAAAGATGCTCAGTACCAGGCTCAGTTGCCAAGAAGATAGCTTACTTTGAAGCATACTACAAGAGAATCGGAGCTCAGAAGGTTATTGAAGAGCAAGAAGATAGTTATAGATTTGCATGTGAAAGTCAAACTGATGCTTTGTTACTGACTACAGTTACTGAAACTGGTTTAGCTGAGCATAGAAAACAGCATCTTGAAGAAATAGGAAGAAGAGATGAGATCTCAGAAGAAATTGAGGAGATGCAGGTGGCTTCTCAAGGAAGTGGAAATAATATGCCAGTTGACTCCAAATCTCTGTTACCAAAAGGAGCAACTAAAGCAGGATTTTCTGAACAAAAAGAACATGATATCAGTAAGATAGAAACAAGAGATGAGGTCTTCTATGGAGGTAGTGTTAGTATCATAAAATACATTCACTCTTGTTGGACAATTGTTAAACAATTGATTCGCAGCTTTAAGCAATTTAGACTTTTAAACTTTGTTGTAGAAACATGATATTGAAGAGAAAGAATACATATACAATCTAGTCCATTGTACAGACATGATACATCAAACTAAACTTGTATATCAAAGAGATTTTATTAAAAAGTAAAATTTGGTTTCAATCAAACTTCTTTTTTGAAATGAATTTTGTGAAGAGTGACATAATTAAACTCAGTATTGTAAGGTCCATTAAGCAGTAGAATATGGCTCCCAAAATTAGAATACATGCGATGTGCAGAACAGATGTTGACTGCACTTTGTATTATAAAATTTATCCACGTGGTGATGTAAAGTGTAAAGTTGATTGAGGTATCTGTTCAATTTGTTGGCATGGTTCAGTTGGCATTATGACATGTCCATATCATTCTCAATCTAGCACGTGGATGGCAATATATTATATTAATACCAATTTTGTAATAAAAATTTTTATGTTAGTTCAGACTGAGTATAATCAACTTATCATAAATCAAGGTGTGATGAGATAGGTTTGAGCTCAAAGAAATAAGAATGGATTGACTTTTTATTTGAAATAATTTAATTAAAAGAGAATTTAATCAAGTATTACATCCAACACTATAATTTAATTTTATAGAGATTTTTTTTTAATTCTGTTTTGATACTTTTTATCAGACTCAATTTACTGCTTCTACAATCTGTTAGTATATCTACTCTATGAACTACCTTGAAATCTGTTATTTTTCATTTATCCAGTCTTTGATCATCTTAATAGATTCCATGAGCAAGCTTATTCTCTAATCAGATTTTATTTTATTTTCCTTTCCTGACACATTCATAATTTCCTATAAGCTAAGTTCCCATAAGTTCAAGAAAGACATTTATTTGAGAAATTGCAAATGGATTCTTTGATCAATTTGGTTTCAAAAGAACATCAGACATTATTAATTAATAATTGGAAGGTTAATCAATACACTATTTTTGGATTCAATTGTATGAATATTTTTAGCATCTACGTGCAGATCACACTCTCTGAATCTATCATAGAATAATATAATAGAAAACATAAAGAAAAAATTAAATCCAAAACATTATGCTAAATTCACTCACACAATCGAATTCAAAAACAACATACTGATTAACTTATAAATTGCTATTATTTTTGTAGACTATTAAGCCTGTTCATTTTTTGAGCAGAGTTGTTTAACATTTTTATAGAAGAAACGTGTCTCTGGCTACTTCTTGCCTATACTATTGGATGCAAACAATTGAAGTCGTATATCTAAATACTCTACATCCAATGATAATCTGCATTTATAATTATCAAGGCTCTGATCCCTCTTAGAAGAGTTTCGAACAAGCCAAAGCTAAGTAAAACACACATTGTTCTTCATCTATAAGATACAATCAATTCCTCACTCCTAGGTATTTTGACGAGGAACGTTGGTAAGAAATGAAGCATATTTTGGAGCTTTAGCCAAACCAAAAAAAAAACTACTTTTAGTTAGAGATGGAGAACAAGAGTATTCTAGAAAATGAAGGGATGTAGGGTTTTGGGAACTCCAACAAAAAATCTTAAGTAGAACTGAGTAGAAGATAGGGATGGTCTATCAATCCTTTTTGGGTGGGAAGAGATGGCAGTGATGGTAATTGTTTGAGAGGAATTGGTACCTGCAAAAAGTTTGAGTAGAGGATTTTGAGGACAAAATTCCTTTGAAATGAGTTTGGAAATAGTGATTATAGTTTATAAAGTAGAAAAAAAGAAATTTTGCTACTAGAATTAGGTCTAACGGAGGATGATAAATAATTTAAGGACCTAGTGTTGGACTTAGCGGAGGATGCTCGGTAGATAATTTAGAAAAAAAGATGCTTTGTTATCCAAAAAAAAGCTTAAAGAAGGTGAAGATAGGAGAGAAAAATGCAATATGAAGGAAATCCAATAGAGTAAAACTTGAATTAGCTAGGAAAGCTAAATGACAATTGAAGCCGAGATCTAAGAAGGGAGCTTGCATCACAAAGATATATAAAGCTCTTAACATGTAATGCCAGAGGCATCAATGCACCTAATAAATGATGTATGCTCAAACACCAAATCAATTTGAGAAAACCCAATATAGTTATGTTGTAGGAAAGCAATCTATCTATTGAGAAGCACACTAAACTCATAAATAAATAGTGTTATAGAAAGGTCATTTTGTCACGGTGCATGGGGCCTCAAGGGGTTTGATTCTAGTGTGAAACCCATATATAGTGGATATGGAGATTATTTAGGACAATTAAGACTAGAAAGTAAAGTCAAGTACCCTTTTGTTATTTTTTAAATCAATGTGTATGACCTTTTGGGAAGCAATTAGTTATGAATAGTCTTGCAATCTATGTAACATAATGAAAAATTTAATTAATCATGTTGTGGAACCATAGCTATCTAGATTGATCTACATAGATTATTTTAATTTGATTTATTAAAAAATATATATTTTAAAATCAGATTTGAGATTTTTTATTGTTCAATAATCTAGTAGTAGGTATTTCATGAATCAATTGAAAAGTAAACTAAAAATACATGAAAAAAATATCCAAATTAAACTCCAAAGTATAAAATGAAACCAAATGATACAATTGATGTAAACTCCGGTAAATATTCTATACTTGTACAAATATTTCAATACATGACTAAGATAAACAACAGATATACCATGCTCTATATGAGCCCTTATATCAATAATAATGATGAATAAATTCTTTAATTATGAATCATATCAATAAATCACCTTATAAATACTCTACACCCAATAATAATTCACATTTATAATTATCAAGGCTCTAATCCCTCTTAGAAGAGTTTCAACAAGTCAAAGCTAAGACATTGTTATTCATCTATAAGATACAATCAGTGCCTCACTCCTAGGCATTCTGATGAGGAGTGTTTGTAAGAAATGAAGCATATTTTGGAGCTTTAGCCAAACAAAGAAAACAACTACTTTTAGCTACAGATGGAAAACAAGATCATTCTAGTGAATGAAGGAATGGAGGTTTTTGGGAACTCTAGCAAAAAAATCTTAAGTAGAGGTTGGTAGAAGATAGGATGGGTTATGAATTTTTTGGATGGGAAGAGATGATAGTAATGGTAATTGTTTGAGGGAAATTGATACCTCCCAAAAGTTTATTTGGGTAGAGGATTTTGACAACAAAATCCCTTTGAAATAAGTTTGGAAATATTTATTTTAGGCTATAAACTAGACAACAAAGAAGTTCTACTACTAGAATTAGGAAAGAAATCTATCTATTAGGGAAGAAGTTTTGGGAACTCTAGCAAAAAAATCTTAAGTAGAGCTTGGTAGAAGATAGGATGGGTTATCATTTTTTTGGATGGGAAGAGATGATAGTGATGGTAATTGTTTGAGTGTAGTTGGTACCTCCAAAACTTTTATTTGGGTAGAGGATTTTGACAACAAAATCCCTTTGAAATGAGTTTGGGAATATTTATTTTGTCTATAAACTAGACAACAAAGAAGTTTTACTACTAGGATGTTGTAGGAAAGTAATCTATCTATTGAGGAGCTCGATAAAGTCATAAAAAATGGAGTTGATGGAAAGACCATTTTTTCACTATGCATGGGGCCTCTAAGGATTTGGGTCTAGTGTGAAACCCATATATAGTGGATATATAGTTCATTCAAGATAATAAAGACTAGCAAGGAAATTCAAGTACCTTTTTGGGGTATTTTTTAATCAATGTGTATGGCCTTTTGGGAAGCAATTAGTAAAGAGATGTCTTGAATCTAATTAATAATATTTTTCATCAACTAGCATGACAAATCTTGGTTTTAAGAGGGGATTTCAATGCTATTATAAATAGTGGAGGTTATCTAAGATACATGCTCAATCTCAAATTGATTTTTTGAATTTAATGAACAATAAATTTCTTACAATTCTTACAAATTATAGCCTAGTTAGATGCCCCTTTTAGTTTGAAAAGTGTTTGTGTAATTAAGGTATTGTACTTGGTGATATCCTTACCTGGGTCTTGTTACACTTATCACTTAAGTTTACTTAGTAATCACATACACTTTAAGAGCATCTCCACTTTTGATGGTTATACCAAGTTATCACTTATCCACTCAAGTGGATCTTCCATCTTTAGTGGTCTTATCACACTATCACTTTCCACCTTATATGGGTGATAAGTTGTGCATTGTATAGTATTTTAAAACTTGGTAGTGTCTTGTTTATTCACCTTGCCTATATATGCAAGGTTCATTATGTATATTTTCATGTCTATTAGCAATATTATCATTCTTGCATTATGATGCAATCTTCTCTCCATTATCTTGTGGAAGTTATCTTTATCTTTCTTTGATCATGGGGGTGTTGTAGAGTCACCTAAAACTCTAACATGATATCAGAGCTCCCCAAGTGTGAAGACTTCTTCTCAAGAGTAGTAATTTTAGCTTGAAGTTGTTGTTGGGTCTAGATTGAAGCTGTGTGAGCATCACCATTATATTTAGGAAGTCATTGCAATGAATCTTGACTACAAAAATGCATGTGTTCGGGTAAAATTGCTTTTGTAGCCAAAAAACTTAGTCGGAGGGCCATTTGGCCCCTTCCGAGTAACAAATTAGAATTTTATGTTCTGTCATTATTTTTGCAATATATTGTTAGTAAAAAAAACTATCAAATTATGACTAGTTATATTGTTTGGGGAAAATTTGTATAGTTGAACAAAATTATTTGTCTCACTACTAGTTTGCATCCAAATCTTGTTCATCACCCAACTTTATGGAAATCTATGGTTTCATCGTATGCAAGACTTTGTTACAATGATCAACACTAGGTGATTATATAGTGATCTTGTTGAAGTTGCATTCATGGGTAAGTGCACAAAGATGGGGGACCAAAAAGGGGGTATAAGATGCCACTTTTTTCTGAAATCAAGAAACTCTAAACTTCAATGAGAAATTGAAGATAGTTAGACTCAAAATTTTAAGATGCAACAAGAACAAGAGTTGTAATACTCTGAATCTAGTTTTCTTATTTACTAATTTATTTTGAAAATGGTGCAGATTAAGGCCCTCAAAAAGGGGGAGCATAGAAAGTGGTCATGTTTTTTGTGAAAAAACATAACATAGCATCTGGTGTGCTCCCCCTAAAATGTCAACCTTTTTTTTGAATTTTTTTAATTGCTCTGGTGAGAAGTTAGCTAACACCACTTAGTTTATCCTGGATCTTTCTACTAATTGTTTGATGAATGTATATTTTTTTATGAATTTCCAAAGTGCACACATCCTGAAAACGTGAAATTTCTATGTGCTCCCCCTAGAAATCATTGAAAACTAATCAAAAATCAAATTTTCTTTTTCTAAGTGTGTATAATGGAGTCTTTTTTTTTTTAAAGTAACTTGTTGCAAAATTCGACGAACGAGCCAAAATCTATGCCCAAAATACTACACAATGGTTTTTGACAAAAATCAGACATACATACAAAAGAAATTAGATTGCATGAAAAGATTAACATAATTAGAATTCAAAATAAATTATATGGTTAGATAGCTAACGTAGAGATCTACAATATTATGTCATCTGATTTTAACATTATTGAACCATGAGTAAACCTAACGAGGAGCACACATAAAAAGATGTGAATTTTTTGTATGTTTGTTGGAAAACACATCTCAGGCTTATTTGAATCCTCCAAGCCTTTGGGTTGGATCTCCAAGGAAAATCCAAGCCTTAGGCTTGGTAGATTCCAATGTATTACAAAGCACGTATGTGCTATTCAAATTTATGACTTGAATAGCACGCACATGCTATAGCGTGCATGCACTATAGTGCATACGCACGCTATGTAAAATCTGAAAAAGGCTTGAGTGAGAGAGAAAGAGTGAGAAGGTGGCAGGGGCTAAGAGAGGAAGAGAGAGATTGAGAAGGTGAGAGAGAGAGAGAGAGAGGTGAGAAGGGGCGAGTGAGAGAGACATACACACACACACACATAGGCTATATTTTACCTTCTTACCCTCTTCCCCCCTCTCTCTCACACACACATATTCTCTCTCTCTCTTCTCTCTCTCTCTCTCTCTCTCTCTCTCTCTCTCTCTCTCTCTCATCTTTGTAAAATTTTACACTTGAATTCTTATAAAATTTTACATAGCACGTGCATGCTATAGTGCGCACGCACTATGTTTTAAATTCAAACCATAGCGCTAGTGCGCTATAGCGTGTGCGCACTATGTTTTGAATTTCCCAAGCCATAGCGCACATGTGCTATTGCACGCACATGCTTTAGTGCATACGCTTTTTGGTCGTTGGGGGGCCAAAAAGTAATGTGGGACCTTTTTGGTCCCCCATCTTTGTGCATACACCCTCATGTAGCTAACAATATTTTTATGCTTCTATTTCATGAAAAAAATCCTTGCGTGTTGATTGGACACTCCACATTTTTCTCGACATCATATATGTGAAGGGCTTGATTCATTTATTTTTTCAGATCTCTAGTGAGGTCAGCTTGTTTTGTTGAGTCATGTTTTATTGTAGATTTGGTGCATTATTATAGGTTGTCTGTCTTTGCCATTTGATAAAGCCAATTTCTTGTCAAATCAATGTGCATGTAAATACATCTTTTTGGCCCATTTACTCAATCATATCAAGCATAATACATTCTTATTTGGTCAACATTGAGGCTCGTAACTACTATTTGGTGGTCGGTTTGCATTTTTTCTATTGTACTCTTTGATTATATCATGGATTTTTCAAAAGGTGCACTTCTAACTCCATACAACTATTATCAGTGAAAAAATAAAATGGAGATTTTGTTGCTAACAAATAAGTTTCATAGAATCACTTTTGGTCAAGATCTAGAACCTATACGTGCTTCATAATAGAGAGAATAATTTGATTGAAGAGATGAAGCTCTTGGTCCTCTCACTATGTCTATCTCTCTTGATTTGAGATATTATGTTGTATCTTATAAAATCCTAATGAAATTTGGACTACCTTAGAGAGTATCACTAGTATTTGAACTAATGAGTCTCAATCCTTATGATTTTGATAATATGTAGGACTTCTTATTTAATCTCAATTTTATTAGATTAGAGTTATTTGATTAGAGGGTCATAAAAGAGGATGCACAATTGATTATCTCTATTCTCTTAAATCTATGTCTTGAATATTAAGTGTTTGTCTCTACATTTTATGCTACTATGGATTCTCTTGGTAATGCACACAAAATGCATTCTCTAATGGATTTGAGCCTCAACTCACAAGGGAACAATAAAATTTGACACATATGGGTACATTAAAGTCTACAAATCCTCATAAACTTCTTGCAAAGGACTCCACTCCAAAGTCTTCAAGTAGTAAAGGAAAAAAATCAATATAAGGATCCTAAGACTCATAAGAAAGATAAGAATTCTCCTTCACAACATAATCCTAAGTACAAGACCTATTCTAAAGAGGAATCGTCTAAAAAGAAGAAGTTGAAATGTGAATATTGTAAAAGGTGACATGATGAGCATAGGTGTTAAAATAAGAAGATTGATGAATTCATACACTGTATTTAGAAGAACATCAATATGTCATAATCATTTCTCCCTTCTTCTTCTTCATCATCATTAAAATCAATAGCTTCTTCATCTATATAGTCAGTAACTATGGGAATTTCACATGGCATACACAAGGATAAAGGTCAAGCACTCATTTATTCTACACATATTGAACACGGGATATGATTTCTTGATTCATGCGCCTCTCATCATATGACATCTTCTATGAATATGTTCTCTTCTTTTAAGACTTTAATTCTCCTAGCATATTGATGGGTAACACCATGTATACATGAAGGTTTGGGGTAAAGGTTCTATTGATATGAGAGAGGGGACATTTAATTATGTTCTTTTTGTACCATCCTTGACCACTAATCTCCTTTTAGTTTTTTAGATTACTCATGGAGCACAAGGTAAAATAGTGGAGTTCACTCTTGATTATGTCTGCACTATGGACATGGAGAGTAGAAATTTCATGACTACTAGAGTAGTGGATCATTCATCACGATTATATTCCTTCCTCATTTTTCTCATGATGATGATGATGATCCTACTCTTCACACTCTTCTATCAAGGGTGAATCATGTGTCATAAGGGGTAAAATATTCAATCTACAACAATTTGAGTTAGATCTAACCACAAAAGATCTAAATGCAAATTCTAACTCTTATTCAAGAGAGAAATAACAATAAACAATTAAAATGTATAACATAATCATTAATGAAATCACAATGCAAACCAAATAATCAACTTGCTATTGGCCTTCTCCTTCTCAATGTAAATATGGGCTCTCAGAATTACTCAAGTGTGATAGCATGAGAATTCAAGATTGCGGTTCCAAAATATATAGTGAAGATTCATCTTCATTTTATTGATTACAAGACTTCAATGAAGGGTTGAGATTAGAAGGTAATGATTTATTTTTGACGACCAAGATTCAATAAAGTTGATGTATGATGAACAAAAACCAAATAAAATTGATTGCTTTATTTGATGTGGATGGAATTGAAGACTTAATTAGTAGTAAATAATTAAAAAATATTTAATCATGTGCATGAGAAAATAATAAAAGATTTTATTAATTTTTGAGGAAGTTGTTTTCTTCAAAAAAATGAATTAAATAAATTTTTAAAAACTTATTTAATTGGAGAAGATTTCAGATAAATAAATAAAACAAAAAATATTATTTATTTTTAGAAGAGATTTTTTTTCTTTGAGAAAAATAAATAATTAAATAAATAAAAGAATTTATTTAATCATAGAAGACTTGGTTAACTTATTAAATAATTAAAATGATTATTTAATTATGAGGTGAAATGGAAGAAAGTATTTAATTAAATAATAAAATTGTTTAATTAATATAAGAAGAAAGTTATATAATTAAATAATTAGAAGAAATGAAACATGGACCACCTCACTCAATTCAACATGCCTTGCACATAGCAATATGCTACACCATCACCGAGATCTTCGGTACCCAAAGATAGGATCTATATGTTACTGTAGACACCTAAAATATAGCCTTGATAGGCTTGGTGATATCGCTCACTCTACAGATGCTCATATCCCTCCTACACCTTATATACCTCCATTCAAGTGTAAACATATTCCTTCATTATCTTCCAAATCCATCTTGGGCCCCTATATCCCTAAAATAGATCCTTCATCCCATCTGTCCATTTTGGGCCCTTATATCCCAACGCTAAACCCTGCATCCCTTCCATCCATTTTAGGTTCTTATGTTCCTCCATCCACTATACCTCTCGCTCCTACCTCATCATTTATTTCTTCCACCATACCTAAAGATCAACAAAGACATGCATCCTTAAGAGATTTCTATCCATCCATCCATCAAAACCCATTATATGAGCCTCATTCATCCACAATTCCTAAGTCTTTTGGAAGCAATTTGCATGCACAACATAAAAATCAGAAATACAAGAATCCACTTACATATGAAGATCACCATGTCCTATCTAATCGACATGTGGTTACAAATAAAAGGGAAATACTCAAGAGACCACAAGGGTCTTCCAAGAAAAAAAGAAAATCAAAGAAAATATGGCTTCCTAAATCCATCATGGAAGAATTACGGTTAAAAGCACATAAACATAAAGAAAAATCAAAAGCTATGTGGATTCTCAAGTCTCTCTTAAAGGATTGGAATATAAAAGAAAAATCAAAGTTGACATTCAAGCTTCCAAAGACTTCCACTCTGTATTCTTCCAAATATCTTCCATTCTCTCCTCCATCTATTTTGGGTCCTTGTGTCCCAAAATCCACATCACTTCCTACATCAAAACCTCACGCTAGCCAATTCACTCTTCCTTCACCTATCCACTACCCTTCAAGGTGTGTGTCGATGTTGATCTTGCCATCATTTCCACCTAATCCCACACAAACCTTTCAATACCCTATCTAATATCCAACTCATATATCTACTCCCTATCCTTTCATATCATATCATCTCATTCCTCTTACCCTGTCTTACGCATAAATCCTTAGCCACCATCTACCTTATCTCCATATCTCTCTCCTACCATCATCATTATTAGCATATTTGAGATTACCTTTCAATGGCCTTGGCCAATCATAGCATGTCTTTCCAAAGGAACATTATCCAAAGAGCATTAGGCTCAAATTCCTCCAAAAAAAAAGTAAAAAAAAAGAGAAAAATAAAAATAAAAATCGTCCAATGGTGAAAACTTGGTAATCAAGCGCATTGGACAAGTACCATGATGAAAACCTGGCAAACACACGTCATGTGTAATCCCTCCCTCTAGTTTTTCTTCATACTTGGGGACAATTCCTTCTCACTATCCATCTATAATATCTTCCCTCTCATCTACATATCATATCTTTTCCATTCATTTATCCACCTCCCCTTGCACTCTATACTTGGGGGCAAGCTCCATCCATACTATGCTACCATAAAAATATTCCACATTCCCTATTCACAATCCATTTTCCTATCTAAGTTCATTATCATTTCCTTTCCCATCTTTGATCTTGACTATCCTATGCATCACCTATATCCATACGTACCTTCCATAACCCTTACTTCCTATCCATCCATTTTCCATCATAATTCTATCCATTTTCACATATTTTATCTTCACATCCCTATCCTCCAACTCATAGTCCTTGTCATATTCATTCGCTTAGTACATCATTCATAATACTCTTTGAGTCCATACACCTTCCCATGTTTGTGATCTTGATTATCCTACACATTTCCTCCATCCATTATCTATTATCCAATTCCATTTATATCCTCCATATCATTATCCCTTATTCTCTTCATACCCTCCATCTCATATTCCTTATCCATCCACCTTAACTTTCATACCTTTTCCCTTCATAAAAACTAGACGAACTAAAATACAAAGAAAATATCCTTCCATCCTTTGGACAATACACAAGTCTTCATCTCCCTTATGCGTCCCTTAGACACCATCTTTCCACTCATATACATTGTTGTCCTCCATCTTTCCATCCTTCCATATCCATCCTTCTATCCTCTATCATTCCTTGGTTATCCCTTGTCATTGGTCCTAATCCAATTTTCCTTTTTCCTATTCCATCAATACAATCCCTTGATTATCCTTTCATCTTATTCAAACCATATTTTCTATCAAAGCTATTTATCTTCTAATCCAATCCATTTATTCCCCTTCCATTCTTTTCAATCTCATCTTATTCAATCATCTTCTCTTCCAATCCCATTCTATGGACAATTTGCTCATCCAAATAAATTTAAAAAATCCAAAAATCCAAAAACAATATAAAATGATCCTAAAAAAAATTCAAATAAATTGATATATGATCCTGAAAAAAATAAAAAAATAAAAAAATCCATATAATCCAAAAGATCCCAAATCAGTTCAATCAAGTGCAATCAATATTAATCCATGCAATCTAATCTTGGAATCTAGCACATTAATCTTTAATTAAGCCATCATATTAAACCAAATCATTTGATAATCATTGATCAATTTTAAATCCAATCATCATCATGTGATGTATCCTTCCCAATCCTTGAGGCCCTGCCCTCGCAATCACTCAATCAGTCAATCAATTGGTTTTCATCTTGACTAGGGGCAATATGTTGGTTTTCTTTTGGTTTTTTGTGCATGCTTGCTTGTTACTTGTATGTATTAGTATTTTTTCCATCTATCATGGTCTTTGCATCCTATTGTCGCAGGGCCATCATGGTCTTCCATATCATGGTGTCATAAAACATATGGTTGTATTTGGCCTCTTTGATCGCATACTTGGCACATGGTCATCTTGGTTCCTCATGCCAAGAACAATATCAAAATAGGATATGCTCTCCCATGTTGACACAATGATAATTTGATTTAGGTTCATTTTACATTGGAGGCCTTCTTTTATTCACTTTCTCTATCCTCACCCTTCCTTTTCGAGAAAATTGTCAAAATTAATTTTTTGCTCAATTTTTCTCGAGGGGGCACCATCCTCATCCTCTTCCTATCGTCGCTTAGGCGCAACCCTTGGGGCATCTTGTTTTCTTCTTCTTTGATGCGATGTCGATTTCAACACCGCATCAAAGAGGGGTAAAATGTAGACACCTAAAATTGTCCATTCACACTAATGTTAATTTTTATTAATATTTGCCCTCAACATTATGGTTAATTTTATTAATTGACTATAATCTTTATATTCTTCTATTTATTTAATTAAATTTACTTTAATTAAATAAATTCATTTTCCCTTTGTATTTAAATTTTATTTAAATACTACAAAATATTAAATTTAATTTAATATATTATCCCTCTGTTTCCCTTTATAAAATAAATTTTATTTATTTTATTCCTCCACTAGCCTAAAGTTCTTCTAAACCATGATTAAATTAAATTTATTAAAATTTAATTTCTTTTCCCTTTTTCCTATGCTTACCTTTTTCTAATATTCCTCTAATCTTGATTAAAAGATGGATTACCTCTAAACATGTGCACAATCACCTTTTTCAAGGTAGCCACATCTCCATCTTTTTTCTCCACCAATCATTTTTAAATTTCTCTTTCCCTCTAAAAGTGAAGTTTGACTTTTTCCACTTCACCTTTTTCAAACCCTACCTAACATCTTTTTACCTCTTAATCCTATCCACTCATTTCTTTTGCCTCTTAATCCTATCCACTGATTTTATTTTGCCTCTTTATCTTTTCCAAACCCTACCTAACATGTAATCCTAGCCACTTAATCTTTACCGTCTAATTCTTTTTATTTTCTATAAAAGCAGGCCTCACTCATCATTTTAGGTCTAAGGTTCTTTTTCTTCTTAATCTTTTAGCTCTTGCATCTTCTAGCATTCTTAATCATTCTAGTTATTTTCTTACTTTCATTCTAATCTTGTTTTCATTTTAATCTTGTTTCATCCATCTTAGATCTTAATCTTATTATCATTATCATTGTCTAGAATCAATCTTGTATCATTTAATATTTATCATTTCTGAAGCTTGGGACAAGTTCCTAGTACTTTTTCTCAAATCCCTTCACCATCATCTAGCTTGCATCCCATAGTTTTGCATTTAGTTTGCATTTTATTTGTGTTGGGAGAGAATACCCACAATAATCTCAAAGAGAAAATCAAACAAGGTTTTGGGTGCCCTTGTTTTAGCTCATCGGAGGTTGTAGTGAAGATTACTTATTTTGTTGCATTTGAAATGGTCAACATCTAAAGTGATTTTGTTTGGTGTTTTGGTGTTTTCATTTGCAGCAAATAGGTCCATATTTTTATTGCATACAGTTACAATTCAAATGCATTGACCAAAGAACAATTAACACTTCCAATATAGGACCAAACCCAAATAAATGATCCATAGTATGTTGCATGATAAATATAACTAGCAGTGACACAAATAAGAAAATATTTAAAGCATATCATTTGGTGCTCACTTCTATCAATACACCAAAATAACTAGATTACATCTAAACCTCTTATATGCATCTAATATGTTGAAATCAATGAAAATCATTAATTAAAAAATAATAATAGCATCAACTTCACATTCTAACAATCTCCCCCTTTGTCATTAATGACAACATTCATCAATAACAAAATAAACAACTCACTATTAAAATATGTCAACATCAAAGTTCTAAATTATTCTCCCCCTTTGACAACAATGAAAAAGGACCAAACTCCCCCTTACAATCTTACTCAGCTCCCTCTGAGAGGAAACCACCAAGCATCGATCCAGAAAAGAATAACCATATAACTCACTAGACCAATTCACACACTAATATGCATAAGTTATTAAACACTAAGAAGGGATATACTACCTAACTTCACCCTGAGATACACAAAATTATCCTTGCACAATGGTTTTGTAAATATATTTGCAATATGTTCCTTTATAGGCACATACTCAAGCTTGAATTCCTTTTTGAATACCTTATCTCTCAAGAAATGATGTATGATAGGTATATGTTATGTCTTGGAATGTTGCACTGAATTCTTTGAAATGTTTATAGCACTAGTATTATCACACATAATTGAAATTGATTCATCAAAAGTTATACCTATATCCTTAAAAGTCTATTTCATCTATAACACATAAGTACAACATGAAGATGCTACAATATATTATGATTCAAGAGCTGATAATGTTACATAATCTTGCTTCTTGCTTGACCAAGCAACTAATTGGGAGAAGAAAATAAGCTCCACCACTAGTACTCCACCGATTATCCACACATCCAACTCAATCTTCATTAGTATAAGTTGTCATTGTAAATTATAAACCTTTTGGATACCATAATCCAAACTCTTATGTTCCCTTAAAATGTCTAAAAATCCTCTTTACTACCATAACATGTGACTCTTTTTATTCTTGTTAAAATCTAGCGTCTAGACATATTACATACATAATATCTGGTCTAGTAGCATTCAAATACAATAGTCCTCTAGTCATTGATCTATACTTACTTGCATCATCCTTTAGTGAATCATCTTCCTTAGTCAACTTACATCTGGTAACAATTGGAGGACATACTAGTTTTAAATCCTCCAAACCAAACTTATTCAACAATTATTTTCCATACATGGACTAAGAAATGAAAATTCCTTTACTGTTTTGATTTACTTGCAATCCAAGAAAGAAATTCAACTCACCAATAATTTAAATTTTGAATTCCTTCTACATCTCCTCTACAACCTGCATAGGTCATCTTTTCCTCCAAAAATCATCTTTTCCTCCAAAAATTATGTCATCAACATAAACCATAAAAATTAAGATTTGATCTGAATAAATCCTATAATACAAATAACTGCCACGTGATCCTTTCTAAAATCTTTAATCCAAATATGGTCATCCCTGGAAGTAAGCCATAATTTGTGAAGTCTATTTTATGTGATAAATCAAAAGATTTAGATGAGTTCAAAAAACAATGTATAAAAAGTGCATGCAATGATTATGGAGATTTGCATACATTTATATTGTAAGTTGATAATATTAGTGTCTCAACACCAGCTTTGTGGAAGAGATTTGAATATGAGACATACTGAACTAAGATCAGAGATTAATCCAAAAAAAATGCATTGAAGGAGAGTGAATTTCCCTACCTTGAGTTTATAACCAGATTTTGTACTATGATTTATCCACATATCCAACATTGTCATGGTGCACGATGGTAAGATAAAAGGTTTCGTGATTCCAAAGATTATTTTTGTAAACACCTAAAAATCCATTTGTCAATTAACAATATTTTAGTTGATAAAAGTCTTGATGACATCATCATTTATAAATTAATTATTTATTTAATTAATTGATTGATTTTTATTGTCATTATCCCTTCTCCTATTTTAATTAAAGATATTTAATTAAGAAACCCCTCCCAAAAACATTTAAACCTAATTTGAATGTTGATTCCTCCAATTTATTAATTATTTAAAAAATTATGTCTCAAAACCCTTTAAATAAATTAAATATTTATTTAATTCACAAAAACCCTAGATATCTTCTAAAAAACCCTAAACCTATCCTCACTTTCCTAATATCTCCCTAAACCTTCTTAAGGGGTGATTCCTAACCCTCTTAGCCTAAACTCTCATCCTTTGACTTCTAGTCAACCCCCCTCATTAATGAGCCTTACATGTGAATAGAAGTGATTTGGAATCACCACTATTTGTGTATGTGTGTGGGGAAAATGTAAGATTCACTCCAAAATCCAAATTCCCAACAGAGAGATCCAATTTGATCAACCAAAAGGTTAATACACAATCGAATCAATCTATGAAGAATATGAAAAAGAGAGAGAAACCCTATACTTTCCTATAGTTGGATTAAGCTTGAAATCTGAAATAATTGAAGTGCAAATACTAACCTTGAATTAGGGCAAATCTGGAAAACACTGAATTCTGGCTTCTATATGAACTTTCTAAAGATTTTGTCACCTATTCTGGACTAGAAATATTGAGGCAGACAAAACCTAGAAATATTTTCTCCAAATTCACACAGGTCGACTTTGACCTTTTAAAAGGTCAAAGACCACATTATTTATTTGAAGTTCAATTATGATTCTGTTCGCAGATCTTGAAAGATTGCTGAAAAGGGTATCCAAATTCACTCTCAGATTCGAGATTCCACACCTATGCCTGCAAGAAAAATGGTTTTGTTGTTTGTTTGGGGGGTTTGCCTTGGTCAAACCCCGGTTTGGAATCAACCTTAATATTGAAATTGAAATAGGAGAATGCTAGCAAGTAGTAGAAATGAATCTAACAATGAAGCTATGCAATTCAATAGATATGCTAATGTATTTGGAATGTAATCAAATATATTGATATGAAAGCTTGAACATAACATAATCAAACCTCCATGATTGTATGCTTGAAATCCACCTTGAGGAAACAATGATATGGATCTTGAAGATGAACAAAGGATCTTGAAGGAAGATCACACCACCATGGTGGCTAGATCTAGGGTTTGAATGATAGATCTTGAATGCTTGAGCCAAATCCCTTCAATAGCTTGAATGCTTAAATCCTTGATCTTCAATGGAGAACTTGGATGAAGAAGAAGACTTGAATACTTGAATGAATGCTTGCTTGATCACGTTGAGAGCTTGAGAGCTTGAGCATGAAAACTTGATGAGAATGAGATGTCAAAATAAGAGAGGAAGGCTTCCTTTTATAGTGATCTAGGGCACACTCCTCTAGATGGGCCACCTTGAAGAATTAAATCCCAATTAGGTCCTCACCTTTAGAAAATATACCTTGATTAAATATCATTAAAGGATTTACCATTTCAGAGCTCGAAACAGCCAACCCGAAAGCGGGAAATAATTATCCCGAAAGATAAATTACCGGCAAATGAAACTTTGAAATTCTGGTAGGAAGAGGTTAAGGTCAAGGTTGACCCTAACCTAGTCAAGGTCAAGGTCGACCCTAACCTAGTCAGGGTGGAGGTCGACTTTGACCTCAGACCCTAACTTTGTCAAGTTCTACAACAGGAGTTCCAGGGGTGCCAGAAACTTGGAAATTGATGTCAGATCCGGACTCAGTGTCTGGAATAGATAGAAAATCCTTGGAATGATATGATGAAGGACTAGGAGGTCTCATTTCTGAACCCTACCTAGAAAATGGAGCCATGGAAAGAGGAAAATCAGGAAAGTCCTTAAGACCTTAACCCTAATTTCACCTAGAATGAAGAAATCAAGTGCAGAGAAGAAGTGGAAGACAAGGGAGAATGCAAAGATGTCAATCATGACCCTAAACCACTTACTCAGAGGGATAAACACTCTTAACATGGAAGTGCTTCCATTTTAAGATGATACAACATGCTCATTAATGACCCCTTACACCATCATTAAAGGCTCTTACATCCTCTTAATGAATTTGATGTCTCTTCTTCCACCTTGGTCCCCTAGCACACTTCCCTAGTGTTTCTCACACATGTGTGAGCAACCCTTAACCCTTATCCATTTGACCATACCTCTAACCATACCCCTAACTCTACCCCTAACCCTGAATCTGACCCTAACTACACCTTTCTAACCCAATCCCTTCCTCAAATCCTATAAATTGCCTCCCTTCCAAGAGAAATTCACCAATTCACATCTTCATTTCATGCATTGTTATAATGTTCATTTTCATCTAGACATAGCATAATTTATAGCATTGATAGTTTTACTTCTATTGTATGCTTTCATAACTCATCTTAACATAAATTAATGGATTAATATAGTTAATATTCAAGCTTTTCATATCATTTATGCATCATATTACACGTATATCTTGGTTCTTAAATGATCCTAATCCTTCCTAAATAGCATTGGGGACATGCTCATTGTACGTAGAGAGTACACCCACATCCCTCCCATAAGATAAAATCATTTCCACATCATATTACACTTATATTTTGGTTAAAATCAACATTTCATATCATTCATTAAGCTCAAATCTGCATCTTGCTTCATTTGGACCCTTGGGACTCTAGGGGAAAAATAGGTTCACCATACTTGATTTTGTGCCACTATGGGCTATCCATGGTTCTTGAATGATCCTAATCCTTCCTAAATAGAAATGGGGACATGCTTTTTGTGCTTTGAGAGCACACGCACATCCCTCCCATAAGAGCAAATCAAATAGTGACAAGGTGCTCCCGTTTTAGTTCAATTTGAGGTGGCCTATGAATATTTTTCTATATGTTTGGTATATGTTGCTTTTAACTAATGTTTGATTGTCTACACTGTTATTAAAAGATAGGTTAGGTTCACATCGCACACATTTTGGCACGCCCGGTGGGACCCCACCACGCTCTTCAAACTACTTTTTTAGGGTTTTTTGATAAAAACAACTCACTTTTTTGGAAGATCTCATGCATTCTAGGAGGAAGAATCATAAAAAAAATATTCCCTAGCATGGATTTCCATTTGGGAACCCCCTGATTGTTTTACTATGCTATTTATATTGTCATATGGGCTTTTGTAGGTGTTTTTTACCCTTTTTCCCACCTTCTGGCATGAATTGTCATATGGGAACCCCTATAATGTCATATGAAACCTTGTAGTAACTTGTACGACACTATACCACACAAAAATATATCTTGCATTTTCATATGGAAAACAGAGGACATGTGTGAGGCCCTAAACTTGGTTTTTGTTGGTTTTTAGGGTTCATTTGGGCCTCCTAGTGCCTCTAGGCTTCAAATCTGCAGTTTCTAACTTGGTTGTTTGCAGGTAACCCTTGGAAGTAAATTTGATCACCAAATCATCAAGTTCCTAATACCTATTAACTCTTTTGTATAATTAGGAACATAATCAACCTCCATTCAAAGCTTAAAAAGAACCTTTCATTCAATCTTGAATGCCTAAAAAGAAAGAATTTGCATATCTTTCCTAAACAGTTCAAACTCAATCCTAATCAATCCTAAAGTGATCAAAATTACTCATCATGCTTTGTTTTTGGCTAAAAGGAGCCTCATCTAATCAAACTTAAGTGTTTTAAGGTTTTATGCAATCTAGGAACTGTAATCACCTAAAAATGGACAAAGACAATCAAAGCAAATTGAGTCAAATCAAAGAAAATCAAGGAAATAATTGAATCAATTGAATCAAAATTCCTAATTAGCCAATCAAAATTAAAATCAAGTCTTAATTCAAGATCAATTAAAATTGAGAGCATTTTAATCAAGTGCAATCAAATCAAAATACAATTAAATCAAATAATTGTATAGTCTTGGATTAAATTAAATTCAACCCATTCAAGGGGTACATGGCTAAAATAAATCAATTAATAAATCTCAATTACTCTCAACAACCCAAAATGAGAGGAAATTCGGGCAACCAATGAGATTTGAGGAAAGGCATTCACATGGATTAAGCCAAATTGAATCTCAAACACTCAAAGTGAAAGAGAATCTTGACCATTGATCTTGTCTACTTGTCCCAAGCTTTGAGGACATAAACTTTGTATTGTCTTCAAAGGGTGGAACCAAGGACTCAACCAAGGTTTAATCATGATCAAATACAACTACACCCCCTACCATTGGAAAATCTATAAAAGGTAGGCCTAAATCCTTCATAATTATAAACCACACATCTAAGAGTTGCATTGAAGCTCTTGCAATTTGAGTTTAGAAAGGCATTTGAGAGCTTAATTAGCATTTACTTTGATATAATTGTTAGCTTTAACTTGTTTATCTTATCATTCTCATTCTAGGACTGTCATTAATGGGAGATTGCTAAGAGCTTTGCATTAACAATCTTAGTTAGAGAGCCATAGGATGCTTAATTGATCATTAATTTGCTAAATAGTTGCTCTATTGTGGTTTATTTAGTTACTATTTCATTTATTGTTCAACCTTAATCCTATGAAGATACTTTCCCTAGTATACAAAATGGCACCCACCGTGGGCTCGAAGCCTCATTTCATCATTTTCATCATATTTTGGATGCTTGTATTTTCACTTTTCTGTGAATTTTTTGTAGAAAATAGGTGAAGTCACGTGTACAAAGGATTCAGTCATGCCTACAATCATTCTAATGACACTTCAGATCACTATTCTAACGCTTAAAAGCTGCTAACTCATGCCTGGTCGATCACTTCTCTTCTATCTTAAATTCTTTCTAGCTGCCTACAAGATGAATGCTCACGCCTGTGAGATAAATTGTTTAGCCTTTGCTCATAAAGTCATGCCTGTGACTTAAGAAGTGTCACAGATCTACTATTTGTCACCGCCTGTGACAGACTTTGACCACACAATTTACAGAGACAGTCACACCTAGTATATGTTAATTCACGCTAAGTATTTGTTAAATTGTTGCTTTAAATAGATCATTTTACGCAATTTAGAATACTCTTTATCCTTAGCAGATAATTTTTTTACACCTGATTAACTTTCAATGTCGCTTGTGTCACTGGAAAGTGATGCTTACTATTATTAAAGTCATGCTTGCTAACAGTTTGATCACGCATATTAGCTAGACAATGACGCTTACTGTCTGTTATTTTAAATTGCTGTCAGATTGATAAATTCAATTATCTTACTCTCTGTCTGTATGTTTTTATTGTAAATGAGCAGGCACAGAAAAGCAAAAAATCCAGAGAGCGGATTCAATAGAGAAGGCAAGGCTTTGACAAGTAAGGCTTAAAATTCAATTTGTCTTTGTTTCTTCAAATTTATCTTTGGTTTCTTCACTTTGGTTGGCTTTGTTGACTAACTTGTTGGAGAAAAAAAAATCACATTGGAAAGGAACTATAGCCAAGGTAAGCATAAAATCATGGAGATAACTCAAAAATTCCCCTAACTTTTGTTAGCTACAAGGAAAGGTAAGCCTTAAAACTTGGTGATTTGCATCCTTAAATTGTGGCTTTGTCCTTTCAAAATCTAGTAATTTGGATAGCTTAAAGGAATAAACCAAACACTTAATTGAAAAACCCCTTGTTTGTGGAAAAGAGTAGCAATACTCGATTCTCATTAGTTAGTGGGTTGGAAATAATGTCTTACAGAGAATACCATGCTAGAACTTTAGTTGGGCTCGCCTCCCAAGATTTGCCTTAAAAGGGCCAGTGAGAGGGACATCCCAAAGTGGGATACACTTTCTTTTTCTACAAGAATCCAACCCACTATAAAATTAAATGCATGCATCCTTAATGGGGTGTGTGATAAAAGGATTTTAAATTTTTTGAACTTCCTCTAGTAGTCCTCACGGATTGTGCCAAATCGTACTTTTGTGTGTGTGGGAAGCCCCTTAACATACTTGGGGGATGAAAGTTTAAGATCCATTTTGAACAGAATCCATACTAAATCCTTGATAAATTAGCAAGCCTACCTCATTAGAGCCATTAAAAAGCCAAATTTGACCTTAGGTAGATTATTTGGAAGAATTTCTTGTGATAATTGATAAAATCATTATGTTGTACTTGAAGATCTTTGATTACAAAAAACAAATATTCGTTAAGATCCAAAAATCAATTAACAATAAAAATTCAACAGAATATTCTATTCACAAGAATTCACAAATGGAAAAAGAAATGGAAACATTATCCAACCAATTCTCATTAAGAACATTGTTTCCTTACCTCTATGATCAAGAAAAACCTCATGAACATCATATCTTTCATAATTCAAAATTTGATCAAAAAGAATATCATGAAAATCCTATATTTGATAAAAAATATCCTAATGATAAACCAATATTTGATGAAGAACCTATTTCAAAATATCAAGATAATCTCATCTTTGATCAGGGAAATCAAGAGGAATTAGTCTCATCTCAACAATATTCATCATATGACAACTCTTTGAGAATACTTAACAAGGTTCAATTTCCAACCCACTAACTAATGAGAATCGAGTATTGCTACTCTTTTCCACAAACAAGGGGTTTTTCAATTAAGTGTTTGGTTTATTCCTTTAAGCTATCCAAATTACTAGATTTTGAAAGGACAAAGCCACAATTTAAGGATGCAAATCACCAAGTTTTAAGGCTTACCTTTCCTTGTAGCTAACAAAAGTTAGGGGAATTTTTGAGTTATCTCCATGATTTTATGCTTACCTTGGCTATAGTTCCTTTCCAATGTGCTTTTTTTTTCTCCAACAAGTTAGTCAACAAAGCCAACCAAAGTGAAGAAACCAAAGATAAATTTGAAGAAACAAAGACAAATTGAATTTTAAGCCTTACTTGTCAAAGCCTTGCCTTCTCTATTGAATCCGCTCTCTGGATTTTTTGCTTTTCTGTGCCTGCTCATTTACAGTAAAAGCATACAGATAGAGAGTAAGATAATTGAATTTATCAATTTGACAGCAACTTAAAACAACAGACAGTAAGCGTCATTGTCCAGCTAATACATGTGATCAAACTATTAGCGGGCGTGACTTTAATAATAGCAAGCATCACTTTCTAGTGACACAGGCGACATTGAAAGTTAATCAGGCATAAACAATTTATCTGCTAAGCATAAAGAGTATTCTAAATTGCGTAAAATGATCTATTTAAAGCGACAATTTAACAAATACTAGGCATGAATTAGCAGATACTAGGCGTGACTGTCTTTGTAAATTGCATGGTCAAAGTCTATCATAGGCGGTGAAAAATAGTAGATCTGCAACACTTCTTAAGTCACAGGTGTGACTTTACGAGCAAAGACTGAACAATTTATCTCAAAGCGTGAGCATTCATCTTGCAGGTGGCTAGAAAGAATTTAAGATAGAAGAGAAGTGATCGACCAGGCGTGAGTTGGCATCTTTTAGGCGTCAGAATAGTGATCTGAAGCATCATCATAATGACTATAGGCATGACTGAATCCTTTTCACGCATGGCTTCACCTATTTTCTACAGAAAATTCACGAAAAAGTGAAAATACAAGCATCCAAAATATGATGAAAATGATGAAATGAGGCTTCGAGCCCACGGTGGGAGCCATTTTGTATACTAGGGAAAGTATCTTCATAGGATTAAGGTTGAATAATAAATGAAATAGTAACTAAATAAACCACAATAGAGAAACTATTTAGCAAATTAATGATCAATTAAGCATCCTATGGCTCTCTAACTAAGATTGTTAATGCAAAGCTCTCAGCAAGCTCCCATTAATAATAGTCCTAGAATGAGAATAATAAGATAAACAAGTTAAAGCTAACAATTATATCAAAGTAAATGCTAATTAATCTCTCAAATGCCTTTCTAAACTCAAATTACAAGAGGTTCAATGCAATTCTCAGATGTGTGGTTTATAATTATGAAAGATTTAGGCCTTCCTTTTATAGATTTTCCAATGGTAGGGGGTGTAGTTGTATTTGATCATGATTAAACCTTGGTTGAGTCTTTGGTTCCACCCTTTGAAGACAATGAAAAGTTTGTGTCCTCAAAGCTTGGGACAAGTAGACAAGATCAATGGTCAAGATTCTCTTTCACTTTGAGTGTTTGAGATTCAATTTGGCTTGATCCATGTGAATGCCTTTCCTCAAATCTCATTGGTTGCCCGGATTTCCTCTCCTTTTGGGTTGTTGAGAGTAATTGAGATTTATTAATTAATTTAATTGATTTATTTTAGCCATGTACCCCTTGAATTGGTTGAATTTAATTTAATCCAAGACTATACAATTATTTGATTTAATTGTATTTTGATTTGATTGCACTTGATTAAAATGCTCTCAATTTTGATTGATCTTGAATTAAGACTTGATTTTAATTTTGATTGGCTAATTAGGCATTGTGATTCAATTGATTCAATTATTTCCTTGATTTTCTTTGATTTGACTTTATTTTCTTTGATTTGATCTTTGTCCATTTTTAGGTGATTACAAATCCCTAGTATACAAAATGGCACCCACCGTGGGGCTCGAACCCACGAGAGGGACAACCCAAAGTGGGATACGCTTGCTTTTGCTGGAAGAATCCAACCCACTATAAAACAAAATGCATGCATCCTTAATGGGGTGTGTGAAAAAAGGATTATAATTTTTTCAAACTTCCTCTAGTAGTCCTCACGGATTGGGCCAAATCATACTTTTGTGCGTGTGGGAAGCCCCTTAACATACTTGAGGGATGAAAGTTTAAGATCCATTTTAAACGGAATCCATACTAAATCCTTGATCAATTAGCAAGCCTACCTCATTGGAGTCATTTAAAAGCCAAATTTGACCTTAGGTAGAGTGCTTGGAAGAATTTCTTGACACTTCAAATTTTGAGTGCTTAAAAAATGGACTAATCTGCATATCTTTCCTAAACAGTTCAAAATAAATCCTAATCAATCCTAAAGTGATCAAAATCACTCATCACACTTTTTTTGGCTAAAAGGAACCTCATCTAATCAAACTTAAGTTTTTAAAGGTTTTGTGCATTCCTAAGGCAATCTAGGAACACCTCATTTGGCTTAAAACTGAATCCTAAAAACACAAATCTTGATTGCATGAGTAAGGATGAAATAAAACACTTCACATCTACTTTGGGCTCTAAAATGAACATTCAAAAGCTTATTAACTCGTAGGAGTATCATTTGCAAAAGTTATTTTTCTAAAGGAGAAACCCTGAAATTTAATCTTGAGTGCACAAGGAGAAAAATAAAGCACTTTCATTACAAAATCAAAGTTCAATATGGGATCCTAAAAAGAAAATTCAATCTTGAATGCTCAGAATAAAACACTTGCAAATTCTTGTCAAAAAGAGCTCTTTTTTTTCAAGAAATGAACAAATCAAATCCTAAATATATGTGCTTGAAAGTCTTGACATGGAAAACACTTAATCAATTTGGAAATAAACTCTTTTTGATGTGCTTCTAGGAGTTTTTCCAATTCTGCAAATCCTATTTAGACTAAGTGATGTAAAACAATTGAACTTGGACAAGTTCATTTGTTCTACTTCTAGCGAGGCCTGTCCAGAGAGAAAAGTGATTCCTCTTTGGAGAACGACCTCAAATCGGTACTTCCCTGACTTGTATAGAAATAAAGCACTGAGAAAAATCTCTCTTCATTCCCTCAAGCTTGGGTGATGTGTGTTGATGGTAGCCCAAGGTAGGTGAATATCCCTACTATTTTATCATGGTCAACTAGGCTCTTAAGTGAGTCATGTGTGTACAAACTGATTAGGAGGACACCACAGACCAAATTAGACACCTATTAATCAGAGGCTTCCTGATCTACTCCTAAAGGTATCAAAATATTTGTGCAAGGACCGATCCAAGTGGTTTCCTGGATCACCTTAAGATTACTCACCATCTGTATCCCTTTGGGATACCAAGTTGTGGGCAAAGATTTTGATACTAGCCTATCTTTTAGGTAGCTCTTTTTGATGTGTTTTTGAAGTTTCAAACTTAGTACACAACATTTGTTAGAACATACACATTTTTGGAAACACTATCAGAATCCTTGATCATCATTTTCTTGTATCCTACAAAGTTTCTTTGTCCTTTTTCGGGATTGCTTTAAGAGTATCTTTTTGAGCTTTTGTCCTTTACCATTAGAGGCATCAAACATAAACCAAAACTTGGTCAAAGTTATCCAAACATCCTTACAGAAAGATTCCTTAAAATCAAATACCCCAAAACATTGATTCAAGACAATCCATTTGCCAAAACTATGTCTGATTCAATCAAACATAAGAAAGCCAAGATACCCAATTCCCGTGTCTATCAGGAGAAGAAAGTTGCAGAAAGAGACTTAAAACATCACCAACCTTCCCTAAAGGCAATCCAAGTGGAAACCAAGTATCAAGACAAACTAGACAATGTGGATTACAATGCAAGAGTGAAACAATTTGTAGCCCAATTCCAGGTCAATCATCTCTTTGTCAAACTAGAGAGTGAAGACTAATTTGGCCTGTCACATATCCATCATTCTTTCAGAATCTCACATCCTATCTCAACATCCTTAATCATCCTTAGTTGCATCTTTGCATCATCATTTATCCTTAGTTGCATCATAAATCATTCTTAGTTGTATTCTTGCATCATAGGTCATCTCCCTAGATTGCATCATAGATCATACTCGCATATGAACTCATCCTTTAGAACAACATCATATGGTCATCTTCCATCATCCTTCCATCAGAAATCCAAAATTAGAATCATTGCATCCATCCCAAATCCCAATCCAGAATCCATCATCCTTGATCCCAAAATCCAGAATCCCCATCATCCTTATCCAAAATCCAGAATCCAACATCCAAGTCAAAATCTAGAATCCTTGAACCAAATCCTAAACACTTAGTGTCATATCCTTTGAGTTGCTCAAAAATCAAAATCATCCAAGCACTACCTTTTGAATAAGCATTGTCTAGGGCATCTTGTACTTTTCTTTATAGGCCTCATCATCTTGAGAAAGATATTGGAATACATTGGCAAGGATCCTGTCTTCCAAAGATCAAAAGTATATATTAGGTTGACAATCCTATCCTCTTTGATCCTACATCGGGAAGTGATAACTCATTTCTGACACTTCGTAATCCTCCACCATCCTCATTGTTGGTGTAATTAAATATTCACTAATTACACTTTACTTAAGTTTACTTAGGATAATGCATTTACATATTAGTTGTCATTGTGACACCTAGGAGTTTGCATTTCTTTTTAGCACATGGTTAGGAGAATTTC
Source organism: Chamaecyparis obtusa (assembly GCA_027943335.1). Taxonomy (NCBI): domain Eukaryota; kingdom Viridiplantae; phylum Streptophyta; class Pinopsida; order Cupressales; family Cupressaceae; genus Chamaecyparis; species Chamaecyparis obtusa. Next base: position 474,141 of record BSBK01003955.1, read on the forward strand.
CACTTTAGGTGTGATAGTTGTCATCACATACCTCTTTATGTGTGAGATCCACCTTTAGTGCTCTTATCACATTATCATCCTCTCATTGTTACACATGTTTCTCATACTTTCATGTACAATGGAGGATGATCCACCTTTGGTGGACATGTGATTCCACCTTGTGTGGGTGATATCTTATCATCTTCTTATCATGTAGTCTTATTCCATTGCCTACATATTCAAGCACTCCTACTTTGTAATCAATTCAATTGGCTATAATAAATTATTTGATCATTTCTCCTATCTCTCGTGTGCTATCTCTTGAGCTTCTAGATCTTGGCATTTATTCTTTGCCTTAGGCAAATTCTTACATGGTATCAAAGCCATAGGAGTTTCATTTTATAGCCTATTTTGAGAGATTTTTATTGCTAGTCCAAATTGGAGCTTGCTGGTGCAAATCAGAGGTTGGCATCACATTGAGGAGGTCCAAATACCCCTAAATCAGATTTTCTTTTATCAAAATTGGACATCTAAAGCCAAATTTAGATCCATTTGAATTTTCAAGGTTCGGCGACGGCAATTCAAAAAAAATAATTTCAGAGGCGATTTTCAAACAGCAATATCTCAGTCATCCAGACTCTTTTTTTCGAGCAATTTTTTTTGTTTTGGGGTAGAATTTCACAATCTACATAATGGTTCAGGTGATTTCTGATCTTTGTTTTTGATGTTTTCTGAAAATCACAAATCCTTATTTTTACAACTTTAGAGGCTTCGTTTGGGCTCATATGGACACATTTTCAGGTGCTATTTTTTTTTGAAAGTTCATGACTTTTTGTCTACTTTTCAGATCTGGTATCAGTTTGGAAAAATTATGAGTAGACATAGTGCTTTTAGAATTTGGTCTATTTTGGCCTATTTTTGGCACTTGTAATTTGTTAGATCCTTGAGAGATCATTTGTCTTATTATTTTGAGTCTACTATAGCTTCATATTTTCTGTTGTAATCATCAAAATCAAAAGTCCACTTTGGTTCATTTTGGCAAGTGGCAATTGTACACGCACTATATATAAAGTGCCAAAATCATCTATTTTGGGGGGGTTCTTTGGCTCATTGCATTTTGGGGGGTGCATTGATTTTCTAAATTCATTGTTTCATGTGAGAATTGCATCATGGATGGTTTAATTAAGTTGACAAGAGGGAACTATAAGCAATGGAGTGAATTGGTTCTTGCTCATCTTAGTGAGCATAACCTATTGTCCTATTTGTATGAGTATAAACCTAAAAGTCCTTCTTACAATTGTGACTCTTACTCGGAAGTTATTAAGGTTATCTATTTGAATATGGATATGGATGTTATGGATTCCCTTGATGACTATGAAGATGAAACAATGAATAATATTTGGACTATTATTTGGTAAATGTATGGAGATCCACATATTCCTCCACTTCCAAAAGGTCTAGAACCTCCAGTTGTAGCTCCTTCTCCTCCTATTGAGATCACATCTCTTGATGATGTTGGTCTTTCTATAGACATTGAATCTTATGATTCAGTGCAGAAAGATTATCCTTGTCTTCTAGTTATAGTTCCATGGGATGACTACTTGATAGACATTGCAGGTTTGTTTATGGAGTCCTACATTTTAGATTTGGGAGACTTCATTGATGATATTCATCTTCTCTTTGTTGAAGATGATCCTTCTTTAGTTGTTTTGAGGGAGCATGCTGACCCTCATCTTCATTCTCTACTTGATCATTCTTTCAAGGGTGACATGATTGTGGATACTTTGATACAAAATTTGGAGGAGGTCTCTTTAACTTTAGAGAAGACATTTGAGTCTTTGGAGATTGGTTTTTATGAGTCTCAAACTTCACTTGAGATGTCACATTGCATGGTTCAGTTTGATCATACTCATGTGTTGGAGATTCCTATTCAGTTTCCTGAGACATCATACATTTTGAGGATTCTTCCTTTAGATTGGGGAGGATTCATTGATACACCTATGGACTTGTTTCTTCCTAAGGGGAGGAACATTATTTAGTTTTCTTGGTGCAGTTTCTATATTGATCTAGTCACACCTATCATGGGTGTACATTCTACATTGAGGGGAAGGTTTCTTTCTTCTCTTCCTACTTCATTTGAGGAGGCATATTTTTCTTTAGAGTTTGATCCAAATTCTTACGTGGATTAGTTATCATTGGTTCCTTGTTTGTCACCTTCTACTGGGCTTTCTCCTGATTGGTTCATGGCATCTTCATCAACCAAGAACATGGCGACACTTGGGCATACTTCAGAGACATCATACTTCATTTGGATTCCCCTTCCTACTTCCTATCCACAATGGGAAGCCTTCTTACATCTATACTTGTTGTATCTTCTTCCTAAGGGGAGAAATGTTGTTTGTAGGCATTGGACTATGTTTTGTCTTCAAGCACTTACCATCCTTGGAGGAGATTACTCATTATGGGGGGGATATCATGTCTCCTTGTTTCCTTCCTTTGGGGGGATTTTTTATTGTATATGCATGATGTATGTCATAATTGGGGGGTCTTGATTACTCCATCCATGCATGCATCTTTTATTCATCTCTCTTTTTGGGGGAGGGTTTTTCCCATGAGGTTTTTCCTCTTTCTCCATTTTATGAGAGATTGCATTATCTATTTCTCTTGCATATTGTACATGGGTACCTAACATGGCCTCATAGCTAGGACCCATCTTGCATTGTGAGCTTAAGTGCATTCCCCTAAGTTGCACTTAAGGGGGGGTGTTGGTGTAATTAAATATTCACTAATTACACTTTACTTAAGTTTACTTAGGATAATGCATTTACATATTAGTTGTCATTGTGACACCTAGGAGTTTGCATTTATTTTTAGCACATGGTTAGGAGAATTTCTACTTTAGGTGTGATAGTTGTCATCACATACCTCTTTGTGTGTGAGATCCACCTTTAGTGCTCTTATCACATTATCATCCTCTCATTGTTACACATGTTTCTCATACTTTCATGTACAATGGAGGATGATCCACCTTTGGTGGACATGTGATTCCACCTTGTGTGGGTGATATCTTATCATCTTCTTATCATGTAGTCTTATTGCATTGCCTATATATTCAGGCACTCCTACTTTGTAATCAATTCAATTGGCTATAATCAATTATTTGATCATTTTACCTATCTCTCTTGTGCTATCTCTTGAGCTTCTAGATCTTGGCATTTATTCTTTGCCTTAGGCAAATTCTTACACTCATCATCCAAAATCATCTGTCATCCTCAATCCAATCAAACATCCCACCATCCTTTAGCATCCCACCATCCTTCAGTTGATCCAAATCCTTACATCATATCCTAGAAATCACCATCCTTAAGTCTCTTTAGATCTAGATCCATCATCCTTAGAGTTTTTAGGAAGCATCTTGCATCCACCCATCATCAACATCTTCATCCTTAGATCTGCATTTCATGCCTACTGAGGCGCGAGCTAGGAAGAGAAGGAATATGAATCCATCATCTTCAATCCAATTTGCATCCCACCATCCTTCAGTTCATCCAATTCTTGCATCATATCCTTAGGTTTTCATAGGCTTATCCTATCCTTAGAGTTTTCTTAAAAGCATCTTGCATTCACACATCACAACATCTTCATCCTTAGATCTACATTTCATGGCTACCAAGACACGAGCTGGGAAGAGAAAGAAAGAGCATTTTCCTTATTTCATAGATTTTAACGATCTATCATTGATAATGGTAAGAAATGAAAAAAATAAAAATGAGCCAGCTATCGGGATCGAACCGATGAACATTGCATTACAAGTGTGACGCTCTCACCTCTGAGCTAAGCAAGCTCATATGCATGCAGTATGTAGTCACATACTTATTGGTTGAAATTAAAAGGTCTCTTTGAAATCACTATAGACCACAACTTAGCCACTAGTTCATCTAATCTTAACAATACTAATAGTGCGATGGTGACCTATGATCCACAAACCCCATGGGTCAAGAATGTATGGGAATATCCAACTAAAACCCCTACTTCATTCTCCATGGAAGCATTCATGAGCCATCCAGGGCATGCACAAATGGTAAGTGCAATCATCGATCATAATCAACAATCTATATTGGCAAATTATGTGCAAGAGGGTACTCCCATTCCACTACACCTTCAAGACTTCAACCTCTCAAAACCCATCCATATCCCAGCTAAATCTTATTCTCCCATCATCCAACAAATCCAAAATCCTAGCCACCAAGTATCTCAAGATGCCCCACCAATCCCCCATCTCTTGCAATACATCACAACACAACCCATAGTAAAAAAAATAGCACAATCCACACCTATTTCATTCATGGGAACACCACCCCCACCTGTAACATCTCAAGCTACCACTCAGGCACAAAGCTTCACACAAACTCAACCTCCACCTCCCACACAAACCACAATGCAAATAGTTTCTCCACCTTTTATGAGCCAAGCTTCCACCTCAGCACCATCAATCCTGGGGGAAACGCAAGTTCCTCCTCCTACTTCCCAGCAAGATTTTACCCAAGCATTCATTCCATGCATCATCCAGCACACTCATTCTACATACATTCCTCAACCACCTTATATCTCTAATACACAACCCCAACACATTGCTTTCACAACAAGAATGCCCTTCATGGGATCTCAAAACCCACCATCTACATCCCAAACTCCCACCATCACATCTACATTCCCATCATTCTCTGCATCACAACGTGCAACACAAACAGGCTCTCATTGGGGCCTCACCCAAGAACAAATGCATGTCCTTGGGATACAAACCCAATCACACATATTCATTCCCACAAACCCACAAGCAACCTTCCCTCAAGAGACACAACAACAATCATCACAACCTCCACTAGCTTCATCTTTTCCCTCATTTACCAACTATCTATCCATGTCAGTCATTTTTTCTCAAACTGTGTGGCCACCATAGCAACAAAGCTCATCTCATCTCGCTAGCCATCCTGCACAATCACCTCCTATCACCATTTTCCAAGAAATAATCCCAATGTTAAGCAATGCAGGATTGCAGTCTATGTACATTGGCCAAGCACAAGGCCAATCTTATCAGCAAGCTACACCATTCCCCAAACCTCCTCCACAATAGTAGTACTATCCATACCAGTGCAGCAGCAACCACATCCTATCATCCCCCAACAACAATAAGCATCATCCTATCTATCGCAGCAGCAACATCCCATGGTCTCCCAACAACAACAAGAAACTTTGTATCTTCCACAGCAATACAACCATGCACCTCAGTAGCAATATCCTCCCCAGTAATCATCACCCCAAAATTAATTTCAATCTGCTTACCTTTTTGGTAAATCTCCATATCCAACCCCAAAATATCCTCCATAAAAACATCTGTATTCACCAGCACTCAAGTTCCTATCCCCAATCCTGAGATTCCTGTATATATCATGTATAGCGAGATCCTCCTATCCCAATCCCTAAGCTTTTGTAAATATCTATTGTAACTATATCCTTGTCCTTTGTACAAATTGTCACATCTTGTTGTACATATCCTCATCAGTCATGCAACAGCTTTGATCATATACCTTGTCCCACACAGTCTTGTCCTTCAGCAACATCTTTTGTCAACTATCCTTATCACATGATTATTCTTGATTCATCATTTGCCAACAACAACACAACATTCTCCTCATCAAATGGGTCCTTGCAGGATGTATCCTTCCTCATGTCCAACCTAATCTTCCATCATCAATCAAACTAGGTCCGTGTAGGATGTATCCTTCCTCACGTTCTGACCTAATCTTCCCCCCATCAATCAAGTCAATCCTTCTCCTTGGCAAAGGTTGTTGTGTGGATTTATCACTTTGGTCTTGGATTTTTTCCTTTGGATCTTATTTATCTTTTACGACTTCTCATTATTCCTCTCCTCAAAGTCACCACGGTCTTTTATATCATGGTGTGCTGCAAATGTGGACAATCTCAGCCAAGGTCTTTTGATTATCTTGCTTCTGCCTATGAGTCATCCAGACATGGCCCTTGCACATTTTACATGTGATCTTCTGGGTTACATGGTGCACATGGGAAATATTGTTTGTTTGTGGTTTCTCCAGCATCATTTCTTCCATGCCTCCTCTTGAATTCATGTGTGACGCTGGGGAAACCCTTGCGTGTCTTTTTGCGTTAGTCCTCTGCAATGCTGGTGACAAGGCCTTGTGTTCCCAATAACCTTGGCAGGTCTCTAGCATTGCTATATCAAACTAGGTTGTTCTCTCCACATTTTTACAATGAGCTCCCCAAATCCCCCTCATCCTACATCATATAGATTAATCTTACATCTTACATCCTTCATATAGCTTCTTCCTGCATCCTTCATCTCACATCATATTTCATTCACACCACTTTTCTCATGGATGATTGTCAGTTTATCCTCCTTCCCATCTTTCTTCATCCTTTCCCTTCCTCTATGTGTTCTTTTCAAGAAAAATCCAAAAAGTTTCCTCTTTGCATTATTTTCTCAAGGGGGCACAACCCCTTACCATCTAATGCTAGCCTAGGGCATCTTACTTTCTTGTCTTTGACGTCACACCACTTGCGGCATCGCATCAAAGAGGGGCAAAATGTAGACACCTAAAAATCCATTTGTCAATTAATAATATTTTAGTTGATAAAAGTCTTGATGACATCATCATTTATTAATTAATTATTTACTTAATTAATTCATTCATTTTTATTGTCATTATACCTTCTATTTTAATTAAAGACATTTAATTAAGACCCAAAAACATTTAAACCTAATTTAAATGTTTATTCCTCCAATTTATTAATTATTTAATAAATTATGTCTCAAAACCCTTTAAACAAATTAAATATTTATTTAATTCCCAAAAACCCTAGATATCTTCTAGAAAACCCTAAACCTATCCTCACTTTCCTAATCTCTCCCTAAACCTGCTTAAGGGGTGATTCCTAACCCTCTTAGCCTAAACCCTCATCCTTTGACTTCTAGTCAACCCCCTCATTAATGAGCCTTACATGCTCATTAATGACCCCTTACACCATCATTAATGGCTCTTACAGCCTCTTAATGAGTTCCATGTCTCTCCTTCCACCTTGGTCCCCTAGCACACTTCCCTAGTGTTGCTCACACATGTGTGAGAAACCCTTAACCCTTATCCCTTTGACCATACCTCTAACCATACCCCTAACTCTAACCCTAACCCTGACTCCAACCCTAACTACCCCTTTCTAACCCAAACCCTTCCTTAAATCCTATAAATAGCCTCCCTTCCAAGAGAAATTCACCAATTCACATCTTCATTTCATGCATTGTTATAATGTTCATTTTCATCTAGACTTAGCACTATTTCTAGCATTGATATTTTTACTTCTATTTTTTGCTTTTATAACTCATCTTAGCATAGCTTAATGGATTAATATAGTTCATTTTCAATCTTTTCATATCATTTCCACATCATATCACACTTATCTTTTGGTTAAAAATCAACCTTGCATATCATTCATTAAGCTCAAATATACATCTTGCTTCACTTGGACCCTTGGGACTCTAGGGGAAAAACAGGTTCACCATACCTTATTTTGTGCCACTATGGGGCATCCATGGTTCCTAAATGATCCTAATCCTTCCTAAACATCATTTTTTACATGCTCGTTATGCTTTGAGATCACACCCACATCCCTCTCATACGAGCAAATCAAACGGTGATAGGGTGCTCCCGTTTTAGCTCAATCCGAGGTGGCTTGTGAATATTTTTCTATATGTTTGGTATATGCTTCTTTTAACTAATGTTTGACTATCTATGCATGTTCTGGACAGGTTAGGTTCACATTTCACACAATTTTCTACCTACTGGTATTCTTTCCATTATAGATTTCTCTAAGAACTATATATTTTCCCCTCAATCGGAGCATCAAGCTCAATATTATCATTTTGATCAAGTTGTAATATATGTGCAAGTGACCTATAAACACAAACAATTTTATTTGGATGAGGTAGAAATTAGTGATCCAAATAAACATATTATCATCGAGGAGGTTCATTTCTATATCAACAATGATAAGGTTCATGATAGGAGCTATGTGGCTCATTGTTTTGCAATGTATTTTGAAGATCTTTTGAATCACGTGATAAAGGCTTCACAACACTGGATTTGGTCTGATGGTTGTGTAGGTAAAAGTACATGTACTTCAATTCATTTTCATTCTCTTTTAATTAAGTTATTATTTATAATTTTAATCGTATTGCAGTATATATATATATATATATATTCTTGATTTATGTGTAAATTTTTAAATTTTATTTATTGATTATATGTATGTATGCATGTACAACTTTATCTTGCGAGACAATTTAAATCTACAAAAGCCTTTAATTGGATAGTCATGCAACTTGCTAGACACAATGTTAAGTTTCTATGGAAATTCTTTGAAAGTGGACATGGAAAAGGAGAGAATGATGGAGTAGAAGCATGTGTGAAGCGTACACTTCACCAACATGAACTTGTAGGTACAAATGGTGTTTAGTGTTTATGTATGTGTGTGTGTGTGTGTGTGTGTGTGTGTGTGTGTGTGTGTGTGTGTGTGTGTGTGTGTGTGTGTATATAATATAATATAATATAATTTTATCTTATAAAACTATTGAATGGTGTCAAAGTCATTTTTCTAGTCGAGACACCAAATACAACAATGTCATCCTCACACCTAGTAGTCATATATCCTCTCACCTGAGTTATGTCTTGGCAATGAGGAAACATGGTCTTCACCATAGCAGTGGAAACCTCTGAGTCAACCTTTCTATACTTCACAATGCCAGTAATGGTGTAGGAGAGAGAAGCATAGAATGTATTAATACTAATGTTATCAGAAGGGTTGTATGATTCAACTATTTGAATCATACGAACCAACTCCTCTCTAATATTTTTCACCCTATCCCTTTTAGGAAGGGCGGTGGATGTTTGAATGGTCTGGTCAAGAACCTCTATATCTTGTCTCAATCTAGCAATGGTATCAGCAAATAGATTCTCCCTATCCTCTCTAGAACTAACAAATCTACATGAAGAGTAGTCACTAGCACCCCCATTGTACATTATCCTCTCTTGAATCCATAGATGATGCCTCTCTACTCGATGTCATGTGATAGATAAAATATATTTGAAAGTATAAGAAGGTATATATAGATCTCTGCACATGCATACATATATGTACAATATTTTAAAAATAAATCTAAGGCACGTGTACATTATGATCATCTATTTTGTGATATATATGTGTGTGTGTGTGTGTGTGTGTGTGTGTGTGTGTATATATGTATGTATGTATGTATATATATATATATATACATATATATATATATATATATATATATATATACATATATATATATATATATATACATATACATATATATATATATATATATATATATATACATATATATATATATATATATATACATATATATATATGTATATATATGTATATATATGTATATATATGTATATATATGTATATATATGTATATATATGTATATATATGTATATATATGTATATATATGTATATATATGTATATATATGTATATATATGTATATATATGTATATATATGTATATGTATATATATGTATATATATATATATGTATATGTATGTGTATATATATGTATATGTATATATATATATATATATATATATATATATATATGTATATATATATGTATATGTATCTATATATATATGTATCTATATATTTGTGTATATATATTTGTGTATACATATATATATACATACATATACATATATATATACATATATATACACATACATATACATATATATATACATATATATAGATACATATATATATATATACATATATACATACATATATACATACATATATATATATACATATATACATACATATACATATCTATACATATACATATATATACATATACATATATATATATATATATATACATATATATATATAGATACATATATATATACATATATATATATATATATATATATATATATAGATATATATATAGATATATATATCTATACATATATATACATACATATATATATACATACATATATATACATACATATACATACATACATACATACATATATATATATATATATATATATATATATATAATTTACACATTTAAGAAATATGACATTTATAATTTAAGCATATTTACACATGTGTAAATAAATAAAATAAAACATAAATAAAGTAGCTTGTTCAATTCATATTTATCAATATTTTTGATAGAAAAATGATTTAATCGTATGGGTAGGTCCTAGTGAAAAAGAAGATCTAATGAGCCTAAAAGGTTATCTAATTTATTTTAAGATTACAACTCAAGTTTAAAACTACCAAGTTATCTTTAGTGTTCTAATTCAATTTTATAATTTTTACTTAATTATACCTAGGGTTGGAAGTTAACTAGGTTTGAAGTATGGTTAACTAACTTAATTTATGACCTTAGACAAGTCAACTAAGTTTTAAGTATGGTTAGACTTAATGTTACAATTAGGAGGCTTTGATGTTGTTAAATGTATGTTGTTACAGTTATATTTTTTTATGTAGATCATGTTATGTATGGTTTTAATGTAACATTTTCGTAATATTTTTCTAATGTTTACAATGTAGCATTTTTACATGTATGGTTATGTATAGTTTTATGTGTGTTTCCCAATCTATGGTTTTAATGTAACATTTTCATAATATTTATCTAATTCTTACAATGTAATATTTTTATGTATGTTTCCTAATGTAAGGTTATGTATATTTTTATGTGATGTTTTCTTAATATTTTTCTAATGTTTCTAATGATCTTGTTTGTTAGATTTTACAAGTGTTTTTGTAAAGTTTTCCTAATATTTTTCTAATGTTTTAAAATATATGTTATAAAACTAAATTGATTAACTAACTAACTAACTAACAATGTAAACTAACTAAATTAACTAACATATGTAAACTAACTAAATTACTGAATTAAAAAAATTTACATATTTTCTTAACTAAATAACATATTGACATATTTTCTTAACTGAAAAAATTTACAAATTGACTAAATATCTAAATCTACATAAAATAATATTAGTTATTTTCTAAAATTAAAAATAACTAAATTACAAATAAACATTAAACAATACAACAAATACATAAAACTAACAAAAAAACTCAAAAAATATAATAAAAACACACAAAAAAAACCTACCTTGTTCGGTTGAAGATTCCCAAACCCACTCCTCAAATCTCGGAAGGCACCACATTCAAATGAGGTGCTTAAGGCAATTTTGGGGTATATATAATTTTTAAGGGTTCTGGTCAAAACCGGTTCAGCCAGAACTCATCTGTCACATCGACACCACGTAGTAGCACAACATGTGTGCCAGATATATCTAGCCAAACCATGTCTAGCCTCGAACACTATTCGATTGAAAGTGATTTTGGCTAGAACTTGTTAGTTGTCCTCTACTACATCACAACTTTGTACTTTTACTGAGAAAGATAGCAAGATGATAATGATGACATAAAGGATAGAAAGTATGCAAAATGTTGTAGTTTTCTTAAAGATTGAATAAAATAATCTCACTAGATTGCATGATAAGATGTAGCCAAGATATTCTATATTAGTCTCAAAAATGAGGAGAAAATGTCTTTCACAGAATCATAATGAAAAATAATGGTTAAGATTAAGAGCCAATAGGAGATTGCATACGATGTAAGGTTAGGTAGGGTTATGAAAGGACTGGATAAAATTAAGAGGCAAAAAGAAATGAGTGACTAAGACTAAAGGTTAGGTAGAGGTATGTGGACTTTCCAAGATGCATTGAACCTAGACATATGCAAGGTGTAAAAGGTTAAATGAAGAGACAATTGATAAGTGGCACAAGGAGAAAATTTAGGAGTTGATCCATGTGATTGGCTAAATATGAAAGAAGAGGATTAATGAATTTATAAAATAAACAAAGGTCTTTATTTAATAAAAAAGAGAAATAAGCTAAGGTAAAAGGCCTAATTAAATAAAAATTTATTTAGTTTTTAGAAAGAAAAAGCTAATGAATTATTTAAATAAATAATAAATGATTATTTAAATAATAGTAGAAGAAGCTAATGAATTAATTAAATAAACATAAATTCCTATTTAAGTAATAGATGAATTTTGTTGATTCCATGAGGATATTTTTAGGTGTCTAAAAGCACATAAAGGTCTAACACTAGTAGAAATATGCACCATTAACGAAAGTATAGTCAACAAATACCTTGATCTAGCCAAAGAAGCAACACCAATTCCACTTGTTTAAGGACCGATAATAATATTATAATAAGCATTAACTTAGTATATACCAAGGATATAGGAGCAACAATATATTTGTTGCAAATACCTACCAACAATGAAGCTAGTCATTTCATAAGCATGGATAGTTGTTGATCCTATTGATTAAGCTATGATGTAGTTGTTCTACCTGTGTATTACGAACATCATGAGAACTATTTAGTTGACTAAGTAGATAAAGAATTAGTAGATTCACTATATCATCAAGATCAAATATATTGAATACCTACTCCACCCCCAAAGTGTACGGTCGTATGAGAATATTATGGCCTAAGCCTAAATATACAAAAATGTCAAATGAATTTATAGTAGTATATGGCTGCATCTTTAAGTGTTAATATAATTTTGGCGAATCACTAAATGTTATAATTAGAAATGTCATGAGTGTTACTTGTTATACACATCATACTAAAACAATTTGTATTTAGCTCCTATATTCCACCATATTTTAAATCAGAAAAGAGTTTATGAGTACCTACCATATATAGAAAAAGATTATAAAAAGAGATTCAAAATTTAAAACACGATCTTCAAAAGCCTAGTAAGATGATGCATAATTAATTGGAAAATATCTAGATTGAAATCATGCAAATTTAAACAACTATAGTTCTACTTTCACAATCTTTATTTCATTTTTGTAATCTATTTTATACAACTAAGTGCTTTTAGCATATAAAGTATTCACTAAATCTTAGCTTTTTTTTAATTAAAAAATATATTTATAATAAATTGACCTAAGCAAAATATAATTTTTACATGAAAAATGCTTTTCAAATTTAAGATCACTATTTAAGATAGACCAAAGCTTAAAACCATAGCCTCTGAAACCCTAGACAACATATTCAATTGTCAAATTTTATATATGAAAAGCCTATTTAAATTTAACTAGATTTACATATAATCCTTCTTTTGATAAAGATATACAACTAGAGTGGTTCAACGAATCAATTACTAAATATATGTAGCCAGATTGAAAAAAATAATAACAAGAGACATACTCCTTTCTAGAACTTAGTTGAAAGAGAAATCAAATATTTTGGAAATTATCAATAGAAAATAACAAGAGACATACTCTTTTCTAGAACTTAGTTGAAAGAGAAATCAAACATTTTAGAAATTATCAATAGAATTGAAAGGGTTGATTTTATTCTATTTTGATGATTAAATACTATTCAAACACTAAGCTAAACAATTAGGTGTCACACAACATAATTTTTTCAAGATTCCATATCACATTCATAAACATAAACTGATACAAAGAACTAGCTTTTATTTCTTTTAAAGTATAGAAAATGTTGATGGGTTTTTTTTGGAAGTTATTTATTTTCTTCTTTGTGGTTTTAGTTCTTTTCTATTTGCTTAGAGGTTATTCAATAGTGTGCATTTCTCTCTCACTCTTATTAAAATATATATAAATATTAAGTCCACCATTGTTTTCAGCTTTCTATTCTTTATTTATCATTTCTACTTTGATAGTTTTTTTATTTTCTATTGGTGGGAAGATATTTCCTTTCAGTGGGGTATTATGAAACAAGGTGAAATAATAACAATAGAATTCTTTATTTCTTTATGGAATCTCAAATTAAATTATTTATCTAATGATTACCATTACCATGTGATGATTATGTGATTGTAAAAACTCAAGAAATCATATGAACTTAAGATTTATGTGGAGAGAATCTTTCGAGAAAAATTCAAAAAATAAAGATGAAAGGTATGTATTAGTATGAACAACAAAAAGATATATATACAATATAGTAACACTTTCTTCAGGGACTTTGAGGCCCCGGGTGGTTTCCCCTGTGACTGTGAGTAGGCCTATTCAGATACAGTTAGATTTTGATATTGTTGATAAAATTTATGAAACTATAGAGATTTTCTCCTCGAATGCTGCTATATTTCAATTTAGGGGGTTTTGGCCTTCTTTGTCTGCTCTTCATGCTTTGATTACCAATCAGTGGGAGCCAATATTATCCAAAAATGTTCAGATTTACCCAGCTGCAAGGGGGTTTTTCATTGTTAAATTTAATAATCCTGAAGATAGGAATACTATCTTGTGTGATTATAGTTTTTCCTGGGATGACCATTTCCCCCTTATGGCCAAACCTTGGCATAAGGATTTCAACCCGCTTTCTAAATCCTTTAAAAAGATTCTAGTTTGGGTTAGGCTTCCGAATCTTCCCATGCATCTCTGGTTGGATCCGGTCTTGGAATCTGTGGGGAATGCTCTTGGGGATTTCCAGATTGTGGATTTGGATACTTCTGATATTTTACATTTGACTTTTTCTTGCATCCTTGTTGAGATGGATGTTTCTAAGGGCCTCCCTGAGAAGATTTTCTTGGCCTCCTCGAGGGGCTCTTGGATACAGACTTTGGATTATGAGGGTATTCCCTTCTACTGTAGGAATTGTCACTCGACTGGCCATGTGGCTGCCCAATGCTCTTCCGTGAAGGTGAAATCGAAACAACCACCTTCTTGGTGGTCGGGTGTTGCTATTGAACATTATACAGTGAATAAATCTTTAGCAGAGGTTAGTGAGCCATCTGCGGGATCCTCTCAGGAGGTTCTTTCTTCTTTGGGTGTTTCTGCAAGGTCGGATGTTGTCCAGACTGCTGACTTTGTTGTCCAGTCTACTGTTGACTCTGTTGTCCATCTTGCTATTGTTGTCTAGATTGTTTCTGCTATGGAGGTTGCTGCCATCCAGAATGTTGAACTTGATGTCCAGTTTGCTACTGCTGTGGGTTCGCCCTTTCCAGTTTCTCCTAGGGGGAATGTGTTGTTGGGGGTTGATTCTTTGGTTTGCCATTCTTCTATTTCTTCAGGGGTTTGGTTGAATGATGCTGCCAAATTGGAGGATGGTTGGACAATTGTGAAAGGAAAGAAACCAAAGCCTTTTGTTCCTCCTTTGGATATGAATCTTCAGTCCTACAAGGGTGGCTCTAAATCTAAATCGTTAGGTCCCTTGTTGTGGATCGTTGTCCGCTGGTGGGGGTTTTCTAGTGGTTAATCCCTCTGTTGTTTTGGTGGTCTCCACTGTTGTATCTAAGCCTTATATTGCTATATCTTTTGAGCTTTTTTGTACAAGGTTTCAGGTCCTTTCAAAACCTGATTTTACTTAATCAAAACACTTTCTTCAATTTAACAACACTCAAACAATGGCTATATGTACTTGTAAATTAGTAATGTGAGACTACTATTATCAAAATAATTTACCAACAAACCATGGTAAAATACAAACACTCACAAATCCTAGATGAAAAGGCCCTTCTACGAATAGTAAGTGTAACTCCCAATGAACCGTGCATATTAAAAATATCCCCCATATGAATAATAGATCTTGTATCTACTCTATAATGCTCTTATCCAAAATCGATCATCCAATGCATATGGAATACATCAACAACTTTTAAAATGCTCCATTTTTAATTCTTATGCTCAAGTTGAGATTGTTAGTGTGAAAAGGGGTGTTCCTTATCTATTTTACCCCTTTATAGTGTGAATTAGTGTGCTTTCTTACAAAATGACCCTTTTCAAACTCTTAGCCAAATAGAGATCCTCTCTCACAAATTTTATTAGCTCAGTTGATGTCATGAGTTTTTACAAATCATAAACATTAATGTTTATTTCTTCACTATTTAAAAAAATTTGATCCAACACGTGAATTATTGCTAGAGAAAATACATGTTTTATCCAAATAGATAGGAATTTCCTATAGAGTTAGTTTTCTAACCAATCCAAGCTTGTAATGCATTTGACTAAGACCATGTTTACTTTAGTCCTTCATCAGGTTGGCTTGTCATATCCAATTAATTCAAGTGTTGTAGAAAATTTTTAAATGTTCTATTGAAATGTGTAATTGAATAAGTGTAATGCCCTTCTAGGAAACCCAAGTGGACAACAAAGATTTAAATTAAGAATATGGCACATTTTTTTAACATAAACAATTACATCTTAACATAATTACATAATGGTACACATAATGAAAACTAGTTAATAGATGAAACTAACATGCATAAGTAATGAACACCATACATCACACCATGTCCTCTTAGGTTCCTTGAAGTCACTACTAGCAGCATTTAAGAAACATGAATAAATCAATTAAACTACCATGGGTCAATGTTCAATATTACAACATGAACTAATTTATCAAATTTATCAAAAATCATATTTTTTCTGCTTCTTTCATTTCATTACAAGTAATCATGGATTTACATTATAATTTAGAATCATCTCCTCAAGGGGATTACAACATTATATCAATACATTAGTATGAAGATAAAAATCATGATACAATGAAAAATAAAAATTATTCGGCTGTATGAGATGTGAAATCACAAAGAAGAAGCGTAACCATCCAAGAAGCTCTTGAACAAACTCTGAAAAATGCTATGGGAAAAATATTTGCCACCCAACCATGTGGAATCCCAAGGCCTACTCCCCCAAGCTAGGAGATAATACAAGGCCCCATGTCACACAAGCAAGAACAACAAAATATATCACATGAAAACACAAAGAAGATGAAAGCATGACATATAAGATACCCAAGGGATACAAAAGAAAAAACATAAGGATACATACACATGTTACCAAAAGGAAAATCACAAGATACCACAATAAACCAAAATATACTAGAGGGTAACCATAAGGAAAAATGAAGCGAATTCTAAGACACATGTAGGAGAGTGTCATCACATAGTTCTCTATTATCCTGGGTTATCCTGAAAGTCTCTCACTAGACCCTAAACCCCTAGGTGAGAACTCATGTGGAACTAACTACCTTTCATGAGGACAAGGAAGTCAATTTTCCAAATCAAAGCTCCATGAATGGTTAGGCCTTCTCCAACCCATCCATGGTCCATACAAAAATTTATGTGGCTATGGGAGAGAAAAAATATTTATCTTGATTGATGTGTAACCCCAACTTGGTTCATTTTATTATGTTATCACTTGATTACAAATCCAAAATGGGTTATCCTGGTCTGACCACTTAGGGCCCTAACCCCCATTATAAGCCACTCTCCTAGAAATGATCCTAGAAAACCCTCCCCTATGATCCAAATGAAAAACAAGGCATAACCAATCAATAATCATCAAAGAGATCTCAAAGGTTCATCACATTCAAACGAACCATAAAAATAGAGTTTGGAGCATAGGATCTCAAAATTATTCCAAGGATCCATACATTTCCAACATAACAAAATGACATAATCATCATTCATATAAGTGTCATCATGAAGATACTTTAGGGGCCCCTTTTAGTCTGACTCTTAAATCAATATCTCATTCAATCTTAAAACCAAGTATGGATCCAATAGAGAAAATAAATACCAAATTCCACCAAAGGCCATACAATAAAATATCACGAATTAATGCCAATATCTAGTAATACAATGAAAACAACATAAAGCAAAGATCATAAACTTTCCCAAAACAACATAGTACCCCTCCTATGCTTTTGGTAAAACTACGAAGACATCAACACCACAAGACCTCCAAATGTTAACAAAAATGATCAACATAAATTACAATACCAATCAGATAATTTACTAGCTAATACCACTACATTTAAGAAGGTGACTCGTTTATAATTCCAATTCCAACTAATCAAGGAATATATATTTTAATTATAAATATAATCCACATTATAAGTAATGTATTCAATTATATTTTAAGTTGTAAATCTAAATTACATTGTGTGTGTACACACACACACACACACACACACACAGAGAGAAAGAACATATATCATAAAAGAGAAAGGATTCTTGGTAAAGCTCGTCAAGGCAAGAATGTAAAAACACCTCACACCAACACTGCAATACACTTAAAGTTTACTCACAATACATAGTGAATTAGTATCATAAAACATTAATTTGAAGCATCTTTAAACAATTTTACCATCAACACTTAATAACTATGTTATTAACTTAACAAACTAACAACAATTTCCTAATCAAATCCCACTTTTATTTAGAAACTAAACCTAATAATATTAACTACCACAAGATTAATCAATGCTAGCTATGAAATTAGTAGTTCTAAGGTAATGTACCTCTTATATATTCCTTTATTAGTTGGAATTGGAGTTATAAATAAGTTGCCTTCTTAAATGTAGTGGTATTAGTTACTAAGTTGTCTGATTGCTATTGCAATTTAAACACAATAGTTGTGATATGTATGTTGATCATTTATGTTAGCATTTGGAGGTCTTGTGGTGTTGATGTCTTTCTATTTTTACAAGAGGCATAGGAGGGGTACTATGTTGTTTTGGGGAAGCTTATGGTTTATGATCTTTGTTTTATGTTGTTTTCATTGTATTTACTAGATATTGGCCTTTGGTGACCTATTAGTCCTCCATTAGGTTGGCTTGTCATATCCAATTAGGTCAAGTATGGCAGCAAAGTTTTAAATGTACTATTGAAATATGTGATTGAATAGGTCCAAGTGATTCACTTACTTTTTTACAAATGGTAGAGTTTGATAACTTTTTTGACATATTATATATTATGTAGGATTTTAATTTTTTAGCTAAACCATATTTACATCTTGAATAACCAACCCAATTTTGATGGTTATTCATAATTTGTAATATATATGAATTGAAATCTATAATCCTTGTCTATTTATGTCAATAATACTAATAATATTTACTATTCTTTTCTTTACTAATTAAAATTTCAACATCGATTGTCTATTTACAAAAATACGATACATCGATTGTCTATTTACAAAAATACGATAGCATTACTGATTGAATTTTATTCATTATTTTTTACCATGAAGACCAAAGCACCATGGGAGAAAAGTGAACCCTCAACAATAATTATTGAATAAATTTAATCATCTTTTCTTTCATAATTTTCTTCCATAATAATGAAGAAGATAAAATGTTAAATAAAAAATTTCGTAATAGAAAGGTCAATAGTTTGAAGGCTTATGTTAATATGCCATAATAGTACCATGATTTGATAATTTGTATCAGTACGGATAGCTATTGCAAATATAATTTGAGAAATGATAATTTGAAATTTATGTATATTTTTTTGTAATAGAATGTTTGATCTTTCTTTTCATGTAAGCCAACAGAGTATGAAGATCTGTGAGTGTTTGAACAGATTTAAAATATATCAATTGTCTCAACCTGGCAAGACATTCTTCTAAAATTAGGCATGATGGTTACATTCTTCACAGACATGGCCAGTCTAAAAGAGATAGAAATAGTATCTATATTTAATATTGGTGTATGCAATATATATATGTGCATCCATTTATTTTAGTATAATTTCTTTCGGTCATAATTTTTTTTAGAATTTATGCAAATTAGTAAATATATTATATATTTGATCTATTTTAGATGTTATCATTAAATATGATATTATGATGTTTATATAAAAATATTATCTTAATTAAATCTTAGATTTTTCTATTGAAAAAAATGAATTTAATAAGTGAGAGACTCAAAAGTTATGCAATTCAGTCAAAGAAGGAATTTTTCATTTGAAACAAGATTAAACTTATTATATCACATTTTGTCCTACATAATTATTCCTTAAATCACTTTAGTTCTTCAAATGAGACAATTCGTTTTAATTTTCCTCTTAATTGAATTAATTTTCATTGGTCTCAAAACAAATGAAGTAACGTCAGATTTTAGAACAACTATGATAACAACAAAATAAAATAAAACAATATCAGATTTTAGATCTTGGAAATAATATGTCAATTCATCACACATAACTTGTTATCAACAAATGCACTCTCCCAGACCGCGAAGTCTCCCCAAATCATGAGAGGAAAATATTTTCATTTGTCTTTCTCTACATTGTAAACTGCTGCTCTGTAAATCTGATCATTCTTGTCTGACTCTCCAGCAATATAATTTGATATTTCATAATATATTTTACAAAGATTTTTCAAAACATCTCAGTAATATATTTTGATATCTCGTAATATATTAAGATACATTAGTACATATAAAATTTGTTGACCAACATCTCTCGAAGCTAAACAGAAATCCTTCAAACTCCACAAAGCTTTCAAATGTATCATCTTAAATTGCATCATATGAAAGTAGAGTTTCCTCCAACGACTATCAACAAGATTCGATCCTACAATCTCCATTGCACAAAGGAAAATCCAACGAGTATAATCTTCATCATTTTACAACGTGATTCATATTAGAACACATGAAGGTCAAAATTAGAGTGCAAATATCAACACAAACATTTAAATACTTTAAATTTCAA
Source organism: Chamaecyparis obtusa (assembly GCA_027943335.1). Lineage (NCBI taxonomy): Eukaryota > Viridiplantae > Streptophyta > Pinopsida > Cupressales > Cupressaceae > Chamaecyparis > Chamaecyparis obtusa. Next base: position 494,753 of record BSBK01003955.1, read on the forward strand.
TAATGACTTACCTTGTATTTAATTAGATCATCAGATCAAAAGAGAATGAGATGAAAAATTCCAGTGGCATCAACCTCTTTTAAAATCTCTTTGTAATTCGCTAATTTATCACATAATCACAGCATTTATAGGCCAATAAACCAGCATATAAAGGGACACGTATGGTACTCCCGTGTAGAAATTTGCAAGAAAAAGAGGACAAGTTACAAAATAGGACTGCCACTTCCACTTATAAATTTATGGGTGACATTATTCTAGAGCACGTTTCACTTGGTTGAGTTTACAATAAATTAGGCACACGTAAACATATACAAATCTATCTTCCATTAATTGCAGGGTTTTTATGATAGCGATTAACTACTATGAAATATATATACCCATTTAGTAATATAATATATGGAATTCTCATTGCACTATATTTCATTTATTGGGAGTTAGTTGTTGAAAAAAATATTAATATTGAATTAAGTTGCAAAGATTAATAAAATCATATGAAAGTTTATTTGCAATATCTTTTATTTAAGAAATATCGGATTTTAGGAAATGTCAATTGCTATGTAAGAGAAAAGCATTTGATACGAGAAAATTGTTATTCATGTTTGTTTCTTTTTAAAAAATTGATAAAGAATGAGAATTTTAAAGAGGGAGACTTTGTGCAATAATATATAGAGAGTTTTTATGTCTTTTAATATCAATGATTTACGGGCTTAAATCATTATGTTTGTCAGTTATATTAGATATAATGATGTTTTCCATAAGTGCGCTAAAGTGTTTTGAAAAGAACAAAAATTCCCTTGTTTATCTTTTATAAAGCATTGGTCATGTTGATACTAAACATGAAGTAGCTTTTAAAATACTTTGGTTTGATTTCTAGACTTGGACTCAAGTTCCAACTACACAACTGTATAATACATAGTGATTAATTTACCAATTACCCTCCAATAGAGGTAGGTCCTCCAAGATTGTCACAACAATTATAAATAAACAAAAAGTACCTTACTAAAACTTATATTTTGATGTTTTGAAAGTACTCACTTTTTTGAATTGTGTGTTATAGTTTTATGTTTTAAAAATCACTCACTTTTGCTATTGTTCTACTATAGAATAATGATAAAGGATATGAATAGCTAGTTAGATGTCAATGCTTATCCAACTAAATGGTTGATGCAAATTTGGATACAACTAAAATACATTAGGTGAACTTGTAAAATCTGCCCCTTAACCACTATTTTTTAATAAAATTGATCATTAACTTAATCAACCAAGAATCTTTCATTTAATTTAGAAGTGGTGATTTTAAAAGTCCTTTGTTCACTATGGTGGCAACAACTTAACATCACAATATACACTTCCACTTGGTCGTGCTAAGACTTCAAAAGTAGGGTTTTCCCTGGGCCTAGACCTAAGCCTCAAGGGCGCATTCATGATGGCTCTGCCTGCATATCCTCTTGTGGTAAGTCAGAGGCTTTGTAGTTCACACTCAGGCATGTGCACAAAGACAAGGGCACAAAAAGTTGCCACTCAACTTTTTTTGTCCTCAAAACCAATATGGTGTGCACCGTAGGCTATAAGGCATATGCCTTATGGTTTGGAGCTCTCAAACCTAAGGCTTGGGCACACCAAGCCTATACAACATACACCTTATAGGGTGTACGCAATATGTTTTACATACGATGTATTCCATATGTAAAATATTACATATTTTGAATTTACATCTTCAATATGTCTAGTGCATGAGCATGGCACACACCCTATATGACATGTGCCCTATAGGGTATGCACCATATGTTATGCATACAAGAAACACATATCCTTTCTCTATCACTCTCTCTCTCTCAAAATCTAAACTTTGAACCCTAAACCTTAAATCCTATACCAAGTTGCCTTAAACCCTCACCCTCATCTCTCTCTCTCAACCCTAAACCCTATTTCCCTCTCTCCTCCTCTCACTCTATCTGTATCTATGATCAAATTCATAAGCCCTCAACCCTAAGCTCAAGTTCCTAAACTAGTCACTAAACCCTAAATCCTAAGCCCTAAACCTTCCCTCTCTCTCTCTAAACCCTAAATTGTAAGCCCTAAACCCTCTCTCTATAAACCCTAAATCATCTCCCCCATCTCTCCCTAAATATTGAACCCTATTTTCCTCTCTCCTAATCTCTCTCTCTCTCTCTCTCTCTCTCTCTCTCTCTCTCTAACCCTAAGCCCTAAACCCTATATATTGGTCCATAAACCCTAAATCTTAAGCCCTAAGCCCTTAATCCTCTCCCTCTCTCTAAGCTCAAAGCCCTTAGCCTTCAACCGTAAACTCTAAGCCCCCTTTCTCTCTCTCTAAACCCTAAAACCTAAGCCCTAAACCCTACATAGTATTGAATAGGCTGAATAGGTGAGATGGGGGTGAATTAGTTATTCCAAAAAACTTTTCACAAATTTTATTAATCTGGTACAAACATAAATGATTCAGATAATAAAAATAGATAAGAACTTGAAAGTACACAAATGTCAAACACTGTGACACTAGAATTATTATAGAAACCCAAGATGGGAAATGAGAAATTATTTCTCATGAATGGAACATCGATTAAGGAGACACCGGTTAAGGTAATTTTTACAAGAGCTCACTATTAGATTTCTCACTGCAGGTAAGGCTCACTTGTGAGTGTTTTTATTATCCCTCATGTGTTATATTATTCAATTTTATGTTTGAGAACTCTTTGAGAAATGTCGTTGAGATTTAGTTATGAAATTGAGAACCTAGGTAGGATAACTAAGTGTATAGCTAGGAAGTGGCTTGCAATAGGCATCAGGGTTCGCAAGTGGCTACCAAGACAAATTATTGCAAGTGACTTTAAAAAGTCATAACTAAATGACATTGAGAGTTTAAAATGAATTAATAAGATTTTTTGTTCCTCGACCATGTCTGAGTTACTTGATTGAGTTTTGACTAGGATGGGAGTGGGAAGATGTTTTCCACCTACGTAGATTGGATATGGCATAGTTGGTACCTTGTCTACATGAGAGGTTATTGATACCGCATAGAGTGACTAAGGCACCAAGGTCTTAAGAGACTACCAAGATAACCTTAGAGTTGGCTCGTGTGATGACACTTCCCTTTATGCATCTTAGGTTTCCTACGTGTGTTGGTTTCCTTTGGTTGAGTATGCTTTACCTTGTTATCTTATTGTACCTTGAAGTTAGAAATCTTTTAGAATATCTTCCTTAGCTTGTATTGTGTTGATTTTTTATGTTTGATATCTAAGTGGGGCATGTTGTTATCTCCTCAACACAGTGGGAGTGGACCATGTTGGCAAGTGATTTTTGGGAGCACTAGGGATCACTTAAGGGTTTTCATTTATGGAAACACTTATGCTAGAGTGATTGCATGCAAATGGTTTTAGTATTGATGACTCAGTCATAGAAAATGACTAAGTACAGAATCAGGATAACAGTATATTGTGTTATTGTTTAGATCAGTGAAGATAATATATGATGTATTATAGCTTGCGAAGTTAGTAGAAGACATTTTGGGATATGTAAGACCTTCAGTTAAGGTTGCACATGTTTTTGTCAAGAGATTAGGAAGATACAGTGATATGAAGGTATGTGAAGATAGAAAATCAGTGAAACAAGGCATATGAGCAGTCACGATGATTGAGACAAGGTTAGTTGGTATGGAAACGTGTTAAGTCAAATGAATGTTGTATATTGCTAACACTTTGTGACGCATGAGCATCTCGGGTCCTTGCAATCCTGTGTCACCAAAAATAAGTTTGAGTTTTTGTGTTGCTCGGTTCCTTCATTGACCAAGTTGGCTCGGTAGTTGCTCGGTTTCTTCATTGACCAAGTTGGCTTGGTAGTTTTTGGGTTCCTTCATTGACCAAGTTGGCTCGATAGCTGCTCGGTTCCTTCGAGTTGTTCAGTCAATTTACCGAGTTATTTCCTGGTGCTCAGTAACCTTACTGAGTAGTTTATTTTGATTTCTTGTTGAGGCCAACTTGTGCATTTAATTTTGGTCACAAGTTTAATGTTGGTATCAGTCATTGGGAAGCGTGTGGACCTAGATTTGGTCATTTCTTTTTCCAATGATGGATCTGAAGGTCGACTTATTTTGGTAGCCTCTTGTATAAATAGAGTAGTTGGTTGTAGTTTTAGAGATTAGTAGTATCAGTTGGAGGTGTTAGTTTAGGAGTTAGAAGATAGTTTCTGATGATTGAATCCTCGCATATTGGAGGATGGTTGTAATTCAATTTGAATGCATTTGGCCATAATCGGGAAGGCCTTATAGCTCAACATGCATGAGGTGATTTTATGAATAATAAATTATCTATTCTACATTCTCTCTCACTTGTTTTATATTTTCTTTTGTGTGTATGATCTCTGCAAGGGGGTTGTGATTAAGGTGTGCCTTTGGCCCTTCATCCTGCCCTTCCTTGCGTCAAGTTGTATCAAAGCGAAGGTTGAGATCTAGATCTTAACTTGTGAGTTTAGGTAAAGGGTTCCTTCTTGTTAAACCCTAGTTAATATTTATTGTGGGGTAGCAGATTATGATCTAACCTACAATTGTAGAGGTTTTTCAAGATTGTTCATGGGAGGAGAGATGCAGATCCAAGATTGGCAAATATGTTAAGGCAGATTGCTGCTAGGTTAGAAGTTGTTGAGATAGCTCAGCACCGAGGAAGACATCTTAAATATGTTAGTGATGAAGAAATTGAAGAGGAACAAGACAAAGCAGAACCTACACCTGTGATGGATCAGGGTGAGGAAAGATTATTGAAGGCTTTGACAAATCTGAAATCTACACCATATTTCAATCCTCATAAGTATAGTGGAAAGCTAGATTCAGATGAATTGATGGATTGGATCACTGAGATGGAGAAGTATTTTGAGTATGAAAATGTCCCCGAGGAAAAGAAGGTGAAGATTGCAAGCACAAAGTTGAAAATTCATGCATCCTTGTGGTGGGAGCACGTGCAATTGGATAGAAAAAGGAAAGGAAAAGATAAAATCAAGGTATGGAATAAGATGGTGAATAAATTGAAGGGTAAGTTCTTACCTTGTGATTATTAGATTAACCTAGTTAGGTGAATGCAAAGTTTGAGATAGAAAGATAGCTCGGTAAAAGATTATACTGAGGAATTCTATAGATTAGATATCATATTTGCACATGATGAAGATGAAGTGGAAATAATTGCTAGGTACTTGAAAGGGTTAAGATTTTCTATCCAAGAAGAAATCAGTTTAGTTAAATTGGAAAATATTGAGGAAGCTTGTCAGTTTTCCTTGAAAGCTGAGGAGAAATTGAACAAGCAACATGAGCAAAGATAGAGAGGAAGAGGTAGATCCTATGGTGAAAATAATAGATCTAATCAAGATAAAGCAAATCTGGATAAAGGCAAGACCAAGTGGAAAGGTGAAAGTTTAGCTAGAGGAAGAGGCAATAACTACCAAGGTGGTTATAGCAGAGGTGGATTCAGAGGAACTTGTTACAATTGTGGAGAAGGACATAGGTCATTTGAGTGTACATGTGCAAGAAAGAAGGTTGGTATCAGTAGAAATGCTTTGGTGCAAGAAGAATCACCGAATGAACTTGAGAAAGAAAAGAACTTGATTGTCAGGAGAGTACTTTGGAGTGAAAGTAATAAGGAAGATCTAGTAAGGAAAAGTTTGTTCAAGACTAGATGTAGAGTTTCTGATGAAGTGTGGAAGGTAATCATTGATAGTGGAAGCTCAGAGAATTTGGCATCTGAGGAAATAGTTGCAAAGTTGCAGTTGGAAAGGTTGAAACACCCAAGACCCTATCAGATTTCATGGATCAAGGATGAGCATACACTATTGGTAAGTGAAAAATGTTATGTGAACTTAAACCTTGGCAATATGATAGACATGCTATATATGATGGGAGATTGCATAAATATACTATTTGGGTTGATGGGAGAAAACAAATCTTGTTACCTTTGATTGAAGAACATGTTAGTAGTGTTTGTACATCTGTGAAAGTTTGTTTGATGGGAGGAAGAAAGTTTGTTAAGGATTTAAAGAAGAATGATGTGTTTTTTGTTGTGATTCCTAAAAAACTGAGTGAGAAGATAGTGGATAGCATCCCTGAAGAGATTGATAAGATACTCATTGAGTACAGAGAGATATTTTTTGATAATGTACCTGATGGTTTTCCACCGAAGAGAAGTATTGATCATTGCATGGATTTGATCCTAGATCTAGTTTATCGAAGAAGGTACCACATCGGCTAACACCTACTGAGAATCAAGAATTGAACTGAAAAATCCAAGAATTGTTGCAGAAAGGTTTGATCCGAGAAATTTTGAGTCCTTGTGAAGTACCAGTTGTATTGGAACCTAAGAAGAATGGACAATGGTGAATGTGTACTGATTCCAGAGCAATAAACAAGACAACAGTGAAATATAGGTTTCCTATACCGAGAATGGATGACACAATGGACAGTCTGACTAGAGCAAATTATTTTACCAAGATTGATTTGAAAAGTGAATATCATCAAATCAGAATCAGAGAAGGTGATGAATGGAAGACTGCTTTTAAAATAAGAGAAGGTTTGTATGAGTGGTTGGTTATGCCTTTTGGTTTAACCAATACACCAAGTACTTTTATAAGATTGATGAATGAGGTTTTGAAGAAATTTTTGGGTAAATTTGTGATTGTATATCTAGATGACATTTTGATATTCAGTAAGACCACAGAAGAGAATTTTTTGCACATTAAACAAGTATTGCAAAGATTGAAAGAAGAAAAGTTGTTGATTAATCTAAAAAAGTGTTCCTTGAAAGAGGAGATTATGTATTTGGGATTTATGATTTCAACTGATGGTTTAAGAATAGATCTTGAAAAGTTTGACACTATTTTGAATTGGCCTACACCTAAAAATGCTAGTGAGGTAAGATCATTTCATGGTTTAGCAAGTTTTTACCGTAAGTTCATTAGAAATTTCAATTCAACTTACAATGCTATGACTTAGACTATGAGAGGAGATAAAAGAGAATTCAAGTGGACACATGGAGTTGATAAAATTTTTGAGACATTGAAGTAGAAGGTTGTTGAATTACCTGTGTTATCTTTACCTGATTTCAATAAGGTATTCCAAGTTGAATGTGATGCAAGTGGTAGTGCAATAGGAGTTGTGTTGAGTCAAGAAGGTAAACCTGTTGCTTTCTTTAGTGAGAAGTTGAATGATGCAAAAAGGAAATATTATGTGTATGATCAATAATTCTATGCTATTGTTCAAGCCCTAAAGAAATGGAGACATTATTTGATACCGAGTGAATTTTTTCTATATACTGATCATAAGGCTTTACAGTATTTGGGTAGTCAGAGTAAGTTGAATTAGAGACATATGAAATGGGTTGAATATTTACATAGTTATACATTTGTGATAAAACATAAGAGTGGAGTCACTAACCAAGTTTTTTATGCATTGAGTAGAAGATCTTTGATGACCAAGATGATAATTGAAGTTCTTGGTTTTGATGACATGAAAGATTTGTATGAAACCGATCCTAATTTTTCTGAGTTGTGGAGGAAGTGCAGAGCAGCTATTCAAGATCAACCGAGTACTAAATGGGAATACTATTTCATTCAAGAAGGTATGTTGTTTAAAGGTATTTAGTTGTGTATACCGAGAGGTTCAATGAGAACTAATTTGATAAAGGAGAAACATAGTAGTGGTTTGGATGGACATTTTGGCATTGACAAGACATTGAATTTTATTAAGGAGAAACACTTTTGGCCACAGTTGTATAAGGATGTTCACAAATTTGTGAAAAGTTGTGGATTTTGTCAAGTTGCAAAAGGAGTAAGTCAGAATACTCGATTGTATACACTAATTTTTTCTTCTGAGAAACCTTCGATTGATATCAATATGGATTTTTTTCTTGGCTTACTGAAGACAGTAAGAGGTAATGAATCTATATTTGTTATTGTGGATAGATTTTCTAAGATGGCACCTTTTATACCCTATAGAAAGACATCAGATGAAGTGCATATAGCAGATCTTTTCTTTAAGGAAATTTTCAGATTGCATGGATTACCGAGGAGTATCATCTCTGACCGAGATAGTAAATATGTTGGATACTTTTGGAAGACTCTTTGGAAAAAGTTGGGCACCGAGTTAAGGTATAGTTCTACATTTCACCCACAAACTGATGGATAGACCGAGGTTGTGAATAGAAGTTTGGGTAACCTTTTGAGATGTTTAGTTGGAGATAAACCAAGTAATTGGGATTCTATGTTGGCACAAGAAGAGTTTGCATACAATAATTTAGTGAATAGGAGTACTAGGAAAACACCTTTTGAGATTGTTAATGGCATACAACCGAGAGGTATATCAGATTTAAAGGATATTGTTGGTGAAGAGAAGAGAAGTGTTGAAGGAGTAAAGTTTTTTGATTTCATGAAGACATTGCATGAGGAAATGAAACATAAGTTCAAGAGTAGTAATTAGAAATACAAAGACAGAGCAGATAGATCAAGAAGACATAAGAAGTTTGCAGTTGGTGATGAAGTAATGGTTCATGTGAAGAAAGGTATATTTATTTTTGGAACATATGGGAAGTTGAAAATGAAGAAATTTTTCCCTTGCAATATATTGAGAAAATTTGACAGTGGAAATGCGTATGAGATTGAGTTACCTGATGACATGGATATATCACCTATATTCAACATTGCAGATTTAATTGAGTATCATGAACCTAATGAAGACATGATAGTACCAAATGATTATCCTAAGAAGCAGATAGAAGAAGTTGAGTGGATTTTGGAGCAAAGAGTTGGCAGAAGCACAAGAGGAAAAGAGTATATGGAGTATCTAGTAAAGTGGAAGAATAGACCGATTGAAGACAGTTCATGGATTTCACAATCTAAGTTGGATTCATCTCGGGTTGTACCTATTGTATGATTCAGAGAATCATTTCAAACAACCCAAGGTGTCTGATGTAGAAGCATCATGAGTTCTTGGAAATCTTGTGTCACCAAAAATAAGTTTGAGTTTTTGTGTTGCTCGATTCCTTCATTGACCGAGTTGGTTCGGTAGTTTCTCGGTTCCTTCTGTGACTGAGTTGTTCGGTCAATTTACCAAGTTATTTCCTAGTGTTCGGTAACCTTTCTTACTAAGTAGTTTATTTTGATTTTATGTTGAGGCTGACTTGTGCATTTAATTCTGGTCGTAGAGTTAATGTTGGTATCGATCATTGGGAAGCATGTGGACCTAGATCTGGTCATTCCTTCCACCAATGATGGATTTAAAGGCTGACTTTTTTTGGTAGCATCTTGTATAAATAGAGTAGTTGGTTTTAGTTTTAGGGATCAGTAGTATGAGTTGGAGGTGTCATTTTAGGAGTTAGAAGATAGTTTCTGATAATTGAATCCTCGCATGTTGGAGGATGGTTGTAATTGAATTTTGCATTTGGCCATAACTAGGAAGGCCTTACAACCCAACATGTATGAGGTGATTTTATGAATAATAAATGATCTATTCTACATTCTCTCTTACTTGTTTTGTATTTTCTTTTGTGTGTGTGATCTCTGCAAAGGGGTTGTGATTAAGGTGTTCCTTTGGCCCTTCATCCTTCCCTTCCTTGTGTCACTTTGGTAATATATGATCATCGACTCTATGTTATCACTTATATTAGTAATTATTATTTTTTGTGTTGTATTTTGAGAGTCGACTGGATGGCAGAATTTATATAAGTATAGAGTGTTTTGTGGAAGCGTTGTGTGTGATTGTGATGATGATGTGATGGATGAGAATCTAAGACCATAGAGTAGATACGATATTAGTGTATGAAAAATATATAACTGGAACTATCAAAGCGTAGAAGATGCTTGTACGATTCATTTGTTAATAAAATTTTGTGACAGTATTGTGATTGTAAGAGCAATAAGCTCACCACCTTTAATAGGGTTTTTGTATACCCCTAAAAGGGTTTTGTATTCCTCTACCAAGGAAATGTACTATGTAATACTCAGCTCCTAACAGGGCTAGATCTCCTAACATGGATACTATATTTTAGTGTATAGTTGTGGCTACCATCCCCACCAGGGTTTTCCCTTGGCCAGGGTTTCCTCAAAAACAAATCATAGTGTTCTAAGTTATGTGTTGTGCATTTATGTTCTTTTCATTTCAGCATTAATTTGGTTTATTTGTAATTGATTGAAGTTTAAATTAAAGTGTTGTAATATTGATTCACCCCCCCCCCTCTCAGTATTACCTAATCATAACAATTGGTATCAGAGCTATTGGCCCTTGGAGAGAAATCCTAACAGCTTAAGAGAGATCAGAATGGATTCAGAAAGTTTGCAAGAGAAATTTGAAGCAACACTTGATGACCTGGACAAAGAAAAGGTTGAGAATGGCGAACTAAATTTCAAATTGAGAAGAGCAAAAGGTTTCATCAAGAAACTAAAGGAACAGCTTGAAATTTCAAGAAGTTAGAAACAAGACCTTATGGAAAAGATCAAAGAGGATTCAGACAATGATAGATCAGACCAAGTAAAGAAGCTAGAGTAGGAAAAAGAACAAATCAATCTTTTGATGATTAAAGAGATTCAACATGAAAATGATGCAAGATACAAAGTTGAAGAATCACTAAAAGAAGCAAATGAGAAGATAGGACAAATGAAGACTGAACTTGATCACTACAAGGATAAGTGTTAGGAATTGGAGAAGTACAATCAGATCATAAAAGGAGAACTCACTCAATCCAGATTGCATATTGAGAAGTTGCACATGAGAAGTGATAAGATTGATGAACAAAGAGAAAGACAGAAACCCAAAGGAGATATGACTAGAGTTGGATTCAATGAATCAGAATGTTCTAAGGCTAATAAAGAAACACATGAAGCAAAGACTGAAGAAAGAGCTACTCATGAGAGACCTAGAGATCATACCAGACCTTTCAAAGGTAGATGCTTTGGATGCAACAAAGTTGGACACATGAAAAGAGATTGTAGAGGTAACAGTTCTTTCAAACCCTTTTTTGGTTATTGTTATAACTGTTATGATTATGGACATAAGAAAGCAAAATGTAGAAATCCTAATTAGTCCAGATATAAACAAGATTACATCAGAGAAGAGTCATTATCCAAGATCACATACCTCAAATGCAATAACTTTGGGCATACTGCAAGGTATTGTAAGCTACATATAAATTAGGATAGAAGGAGACCACCTACATGTTACAAATGCAACAACCTTGGAAACATTGTGAAGTTTTGCAGATACAATGGAGAAGACAATAGAAGAGGACCAAGAGGACCACCTCCTGTGGTTATAAAGAAGAATGTTGGTGACAGTGGAAAAATTCTTAATGAGTATATGGATGAGTTCGAGAATCATTTCAAGAAATCTGTGAATGAAGAGGATGAGAAGATATGGAAGATAAAAAATTTCAATAAGGCATTGGTTCAAGCAGAGACAGTAGATGCTACTATGTCTTCCCATGATGATTTCATTGAGACATCAACCTAGAATGCCACATGACCTTAGGGGGAGCATTGGATGTAGACAACAGAATATATCCAACCCCTTATTTGGAATGAGCTCATGCAAGCTTAGATATGGTGTGTACAGACACTATGGAGTCTATATTTGTGATCGCAACACTTGGAGATTGATATCTTGTGTTCGTGAGATTTTGTTTGACTAGACAGCATGCGAAGTTGAGCTACATGTGATTAATGCACTTACTCAACTTGTGAATAATAAAAGAGCTTGAATTATATCATATATGCACCGTGTGATAATTAGGGACCAAGGAGAGCAATGTGAAGAAGCATTTCAGCTACCTAGCAACCATATTGTGTGATTGATTCAAGTAGAAGTTCCAAAATTTAGCATGTTAAAGGTATTTAGACTTTATACTCTTTCAGAAATTATGGATGCACCTGTAATATTTAATGTTCTAGATAGACTGAGGTATAAGTTTAAGAAACATCCATTTAAGTCTTGTGAGGATGATCTTGAAGGAGCATTTTTGCAAACCCCTTATGACATGTTGCATGTTGAAGATATTAGGGCGTACATACATTCCAAGTATGAGATCACAGGAGATGTTAATATCTATAGTGAATTAGATGGGATGATATAAGGAGATGGAAAGATGGTAGAAGAGTTTAAACACTTGGAAGACCAGTCCATTATCAAGTTATCCCTATTGAATGAGTTCCATTAAATTGAATGGTTTAAGATAATCCTAAGTAGATTCCATGACTAGTTTATATGGATTGGAGAACAACTAGTAAATATATGTGCACAAATGATTCATGATATAACCACATTGGATAATACTGGAGCTCTCCCAATAGCAGAGAAGAATATCAGAAAATAAGTGGAAACCCTAACCCATTCTAAGTGGGATAAGAGAGCAATGACAATAAATGACATCTATCAGCAAGATGTAAGGTTGATAGCTATGATATTAGGTTACAAGATGTTCTATACCAACAGACCTAACTTAGTATCAGTTGGAGTCATTATGATGGCATATAGAATGGTTAAGGAAAATAAGAAATATAACCTATGCGAAGTTCTAGCACAATAGTTAAGGAAAACAAGAAATAAATAAAATAAAGATTTTATTAATTTTTGAGGAAGTTATTTTCTTCAAAACAATGAATTAAATAAATTTTAAAGAAAATATTTAATTGGAGAAGATCTCAAATAAATAAATAAAACAAAAAAATTATGTATTTTTAGAAGAGATGTTGCTTTCTTTGAGAAAAATAAATAATTAAATAAATTAAAGAATTTATCTAATCATAGAAGACTTAGTGAACTTATTAAATAATTAAAATAGTTATTTAATTATGAGGCAAAATGGAAGAAATTATTTACTTAAATAATAATATTATTTAATTAGTATTAGAAGAAAATTATATAATTAAATAATTTAAAAATTACTTAATCATGGGAAGGGAGAGAAATGTTAGTTTTTTAACTCAAATTAGAAGAATGACACTGAATTAATCAAATAATTAAAAGTATTTAATTAATTAAGAAGAAAGTAAATTCATTTCTTGCAGACATGGGACAATTTTAGGTGTCTACATTTTGTCCCTCTTTAAGACAATGTGATTTTGAACATTGTTTCAAAGAATAATCATTAAAAAATTGTCCCAATATGCCCCAGTGAGAACAAGGTGACTATAGGGTAATATGGTGCCCCCTTGAGTAATTGTTTGTGCATTGAAGTCATGAATGATCTTTCGAAAGAAGAAGACGAATGTTAGATGAAAGAGAAGAATAATTAGTAAGAAGTGAAGAATGTTGGTAGGTGATGATGACTATTTGATCGACATTTTTCATAGAGATGGTTGATGGGGAATCATGTCTGGTTTTAGGAAGGAACCAACCTGTATAAGACTAGAGACAGCGTCTGGTTTCAAAAAAGACATACCATGTATAAGACAAGTGATGATTCATTGATTTACTGACTGATAGAATGATTGAGTAGTTGAAAAGGCCGAATAAATGAGAGGTGGGGGAGGGGTGAATCAATTATAATCAAACTATTTCCTTCACTTATTTTAAACTGGTAAATACTTAAACTAATCAGAAACTTATAACAAATATTTAAACATGAAAACACAAAACCATCAATACTATGAACACCAGATTTTACCTAGAAACCCAAGATGGGAAAAACCATAGAGAAGTTAATCCTCATGAAATGAACACCAGTTGAGGTGACACCAATTAAGGTGATTTTTAAAAAGGACTCACTGTTAGTTTTCTCACTATTGTTAAATGCTCACCATTGATTGGGCTAACTACCCATAGAATAAGAAAGGCTAACTACCAATGCAAATAGGCTCATTGCCAGTATAAATGGTCTCACTACCAAAATATAAGAAATTAGAATGGAATCCACCACTGAATTCACTGTCATGACCGATACTCTGTGATACATAAATAATATAATAGTCTTCTACCAATTACATTAACTCACATAAATATCAGTGCACATATATTTCCTTGTTAGATTTGCATTCACTTCATAGATACTCGCATACCAGCATGCATAAAAAATAAACTGATTATTCTCTTATACCATCTCATGCCAATAATAAGGTCAGCCTAAACCAATTTGAAATAGGTCACACCGAAGCATTCTTGTGGTGGTAAGAAATGAAACATAGAATTCCTTTCTCAATTCAACATGCCTTGAACATAGTAATATGCTACACCATCACCAAGATCTTCGGTACCAACAGATAGGATCTATATGTTAAAATCCAAATTTTTATTGACCAAAGCACAATTAACACTTCCAATATAGGACCAAACCCAAAAAAATGATCCATAGTATGTTGCATGCTAAATATAACTAGCACTGACACAGATAAGAGAATATTTAATGCATATCATCTAGTGCTCACTTTTACTGATACACCAAAATAACTAAACCACTTCCAAACCTCTTCTATGCATCTGATATGTTGAAATCAATGACAACCATTAGTTAAAAAACAATAATAGCATCAACTTCACATTCTAACAACCTCCCCCTTTCTCATTGATGACAACATTCATCGACAATAACAAAACAAACAACTCACTATTAAAATATATCAGCATCAAATTTCTCTATTCTTCTCCCCCTTTGACAATAATAAAAAAGGACCAAACTCCCCCTTACAATCTCACTCTACTCCCCCTGAGAGGAAACCACCAAGCATCAATCCAGAAATAAATAAGCATGTAACTCACTAGACCGATGCGCACACTAATCTACATTTACTAAACACTAAGGGGTATGTGCAAGATCATGAGGGGCCAAACTATGCCCTTAAGTGGCAATGAAAAATCAGCAAATCAGGGTTAGTCAACTTGACGTGAAAATTTCAACTAGCTATCAACCTAATATCAAAAAGTTGTAAGAATAGAATCTATAGAAAATTGAATGTAGTTTCTAAACTACTAGGCCTTTTTTGAAAAAAAGTTAGTATGATTGGTGAAAAGTATAGATTTCAATGCAGCAGTACAAAAAATTTTAGAAAAAAATAAGAAGTAGGTGTATGTCTGACCACCTTAATCATAATCAAATGATAATATTTTATTATAAGATTTTATATATAAGTAGTAGACTCATGCTTGAATGTGACGCATTTTTTTTTATAATTTTATTCCAAAAAATAATTAATTATGAATTTTCTACTACAACATTTTCAGAATAAAAAAACTCTCGTGTCTGACCACTTTAACTCATTCAAAACTTTACAAAAAATAAAAATAAAAAATTTCCTTATAGTAGGTGAAGCATAGAATGTAAGCATTTTTCAAATTTCAAAAATGTTATACCGTCTGAAAGTTATAGTCATTTTTCAATCAATATATAAATCAACACTTTAGAGGTAACTCAATTAGAAAATAACTAATAATTACTTACCGAATTCAAAATTTGATAGCAATTATATCAATAGAAAGCTAATAATCTCCTTAAGATACCCTTTTCATTTCAAAAAATTCAGGTGAAAAAAAAGTTGTCAGCTACATGGTCAAAGTCTACAACTCATAGAAACAGGGGAAAAACACCTTTTTGAGACATTTCAATAGTTGACCATGTAGGTTTGGAGCCATATCGAGCCTAATCGGATACCCGATATTTTCAGGTACCCAAAAATGCCAGCTAAATTTTGAGTTTTAACTTTTCCCTCCCCTTTCTCTCTCTTAATTTCGTGAACCCCTTTCTCCCTCCCATTTCTCCATCCTTCATATGATATATTATATATTAGATTATATATTATATATATTAAATATTATATCATATCAATTATATATTAAATATTAAATATTAAATATTATATTATATACATTTTACATTAAATATTATTTAATATATATTAATATTAAATGTTACATTATATATCATATATTATATATTATTTTATATGTATAATATATTAATATGTATTTTACAACTATGTATGAAAGGTTGGAAGATTGAAGAAAAATCATAGATGGCCATTGAAAAAAGCAAAGGAAATCAATCAGCCATTTAAAAAATTCATGGGCAGCCATTGAGGAAGAAAGAGAGTGAGAAGGTGGCAGGGGCTGGGAGAGGAAGAGAGAGAGTGAGAAGGTGAGAAGGAGAGAGAGAGAGAGAGAGAGAGAGGGAAGGGGGCAGAGTAGGAGAGATAGAGAGAAGGGGAAGGAGAGAGAGTAGGAAAGAGAGAGAAGGGGAAGGGGAGAGAGTAGGAGAGAGATAAAAGGGGAAGGGGAGAGAGAGAAGGGGAGAGAGTAGGATAGAGAGAGAAGAAGGGGAGAGAGTAGGATAGAGAAAGAAGGGGATGGGGAGACAGTAGGAGATAGATAGAGAAGGGGAAGGGGAGAGAGTAGGATAGAGAGAGAAGGGGAAGGAGAGTCTCTCTCTCTCCCCTCCCCTTCCCCTTCTCTCTCTCTCTCTCCCCCCTTCCCCTTCTCTCTCTCTCTCTCTCTCCTACTCTCTCCCCTTCCCCTTCTCTCTCTCCCCTTTCCCTTCCCCTTCTCTCTCTCTCCTACTCTCTCCCTTCCCCTTCTCTCTCTCCTACTCTCTCTCCTTCCCCTTTTCTCTCTCTCCTACTCTCTCCCCTTCCCCTTCTCTCTATCTCTCCTACTCTCTCCCCTTCCCCTTCTCTCTCTCTACTACTCTCCCTATCCCCTTCTCTCTCTCTCCTACTTGTAGACTAGGATTTGAGCGTGCACCTAAACCTGTTTTGAAGGCCAAAGACAAACAAACGTCATAGCATATAATCAAATTAAATTTAATGGTAAACAAACTAAAATCAAAGCCACCTCAGTTTAAGCCTAAAACGGATGCGCCCATGCACCGTTTGATATGCTTGGATATAAATGGATGTGGGTGTGCAAACTCAAGCACTTGGAGCATGCAAGATAAATGATGATTTGAGGATCAAGAAGACCCAAAATGACACAAAATAGGTATGAGGAACCTATTTTGCCTCAAAGGCCTCAAGAACACACAAATATGCAAAGCTAAATGAAAGAACTAAGATTAAAACAAGAAAATGAATCTATGTTAATCCATTTAAGCTAATTTAGATGTGATTTAAGCTTGGAAATGATCTAAAATGATGAGTTTATGCTTATGCTAGAATGAAAATGGCATTATAACTTTTCTATTGAGTTTGAGAGTTGAGAGATGATTTGCCTTAGGAAGTGAGGGTATTTATAGGATTTCTAAAGGCTTGGGGTAGGAGGAATGAATGGCCAGGATTGAAATCCTTAAGAGAGGCCAAGATTCACTCAAAGGGAAGCACATGGATTGTGCTAGCTCTCAGCCAATCAGGAGGTGACACATGTCACAAGGTGAGTGGATGAAGGGAAGGGAAAAGAGGAGTCAACAAAGGGGGCTCCAAGCTCATAACTCTCCAAATAAATGCTTGTAAGAGCAATGAATGGGCTTTAAGAGGCTTTGAAGACTTTGGGGAAACAATAAATGCTTTGTGGTTGAGATATTTGGAAGGAAAGACTTTGCTTTGGTTTAGGAAAGTCTTAAGCTTGGTTAGGATTGCACAAAGGTTTAAGGGTAGGATTAGGATGGGTGAAGAGGGTGGATTTGAGAAGATTCTAGAAGAGTCTAGATTTCTCCTTAGTTTCATGGAATAAAAGTTATTCATTCCAAAAGCTTAAGTTTTAGGAATATTTATTAAAATATTTTCAATAAATATGAAAATTAAATATTTAACCTTAATTAAATATTTAACCTTGGGATTAGGGTTAGAAAAGATGGGATTAGCGTTTTAATCGAAATTAAGAAGGGATTAGAAGATTTTGGAAGAGGTTAGTGGTCTTAAGGAAATTGGCCAAGTTTGGGATAAAAAATAAATTAAAAATAAATTAATTTATTTTTGAAGTTTTTGGTCAATTTATTAATTAAATAATTAATAAATTAGGGATAATGTCCAAATGACATTTTTAGGCTAGATTCCTTAATTAAAGATTTTTAATTAAGAGAGAGGGATTTAATGCCATAAAAATAAATTAATTAATTAAATAAATAATTAATTAATAAATGATGATGTCATCAAGGATTTTCAGAAGAAAAAAAATAATTTATTTTCTGAAGGATTTTTTGGTGTCTACATTTTGCCCCTCTTTGATGCGACGCCGCAAGTGGCATGGCGTCAAAGACAAGAAAACAAGATGCCAAGGCTAGAATCAGAAGAAGAGGGTATGACGCCTGGGTGGACTAGAAGAAAGAGGAACATGCCCCGGTGGGACAAAATCATGGAAGATGCACCCAGTGGGACAAGGAGAAAGAGGGATTACGCCCTGGGACAGAGTGTGCCCGGCGGGACGAGGAAGGAAGGGCCTAGGAAGAAAGGGGAGGTAAATAACCTCACTTCTAAGAACAAATATGGATGATATGCAAGATGAGATGGAAATGCAAGATGCAAGATGCAGCTATATGCAAAGATGCAAGATTAATCTATATGATAAATGCAAGGGACCAGATAGATCCAAGTGCAAACGGGAGTGCACAGCCTAGATTTAATATAGCTATGTTAGAGACCTGCCAAGGATACTGGGATCACGAGGCCTGCCAACAACATCGCAGAGGACTGACGAGGACTGACGCTAAACAAACACACAGGGTTGCGCCAACATCACACATGAAGCACAGAGGTGACATGGCGGAACCGATGCTGAAGGAACCACAAACACACAACTGACTCACAGGCAGAAGCGAAAGATCAAAAGACCTTGCCCCAGATTATCCGCACACGCAGCACACCGTGATATAATGAATCGTGGTGACCCTGGTGGGATAAAGAGAAGCCAAAAAGATTAACAAGACCCAAAGGACAAAAATCCAAGATCAAAATGATAACTCCAAAAAGACATCCTTTGCCAAGGAGAGAGATTAGGTTTGATTGATGGTGGGAAGATTGGTCGGACAGGAGGAACGATATATCCTCAAGGACCAGGATGGAAGATTAGGTCAAATAGGAGGAACGATATATCCTCAAGGACCCATGGTTGGTGAGATAATAAGTGTAGTTGTTCGCTGGCAAAAGCTGAAGTTCAAGGAATAATCAGGATGAGCAAGGATAAGTCGACAATTGATGTTGCTGAAGCACAAGGCCCGAGTGGGACCAAAAGTTTTCTGAGGCTGAGGATGAGACAAGATATTTGATCAAATGCTACTGCAGGACGGACAAAGGTTATGTACAACAAGGAGGAATGATATGCACAAGGGATATGTACAGAAGCTCAGGATTGGGGATAGGAAGATCACACTCGGCAGGACTCTCACTAGGACGGAGACAAGAAGGATAAATACAGAAAGGACTTGCGCTGTACAGGATAGGGATAAGGATATGGTACAAGATATGGTACAAAGCTTTGGAACAGGATATGGATTGCAGATGGGTTGGAGGAAGATGGAAGCTGAATGCGTGGAGGATAGGGGAGATGGAACTGCTGGGAGATCTGTTAAGAGATTATGGATGGAGGAAGAGGACGGTAGCTGAAAGGACAACTGAATAGATAAAAAGCTCAGTTTACTATGTTGGCACCTGTTTGCCAGGTTTTCACCAACATACTTGTCCAAGGTGCTTGAATTGCCAAGTTTTCACCATTGGATGATTATTTTCTCTTTCTCTTTTCTTCTTTCTTTTTAGCTTTTTTGCTTTTTTTGATTTTTTTGCTTTTTTGATTTTTTGCTTTTTTGAATGTTTTTGGATTTTCTGATATATGCAGGATCAGGTTCAGGCATAGAACCTCTTCAGATGGATGATGTTGATAGGATCATTCAAGGGCTCACCTTCTAGTGTTGATAGCTGATAGGCTCCCGAGCCAAAGGATGCGGTGACAACATAAGGGCCCAACCAAGTAGGCTCAAACTTGCCTTTCTTTTCACGATTTGCTAGGACCTTATTTTCTTTAAGAACCATGTCACCGACCTGGAATTGTCTAGGATGGACCTTTTTGTTATAACTCCTTTTGAGTCGATTCTGGTATGCAACTAGGTGATCATAAGCTTGCTGTCTCTTTTCATCTAGCAGATCTAGCTGTGTGAGCTGGGCCACACGATAGTCTTCATCAGTTGTATAGTTCTTCATGGAGACTCGCAATGATGGGAGCTCAACCTTGATCGATAGAACGGCTTCAGCACCATATACAAGGGAGTATGGGGTGGTGCCTATGGGAGTACGATAAGAAGTGCGGTAGGCCCAAAGGGCGGGATTGATTTGGAGGTGCCAGTCACGACCAGAATCATTGACAACCTTCTTGAGGATTTTCAAGATAGTTTTGTTAGTCACCTCAGCTTGGCCATTTCCTTGAGGGAAATATGGACTGGAGAAACGGTGATGGATGTGGAGTCTGGCACATAGATCATCCACATGCTGGTTTTCAAAAGGTGTGCCATGGTCTGTGAAAATGGTAGATGGTATGCCGAAGCGGCAAATGATATGGTAGAGGATGAACTTGGATATTTGGATGCCAGTAGTTAGGGTGAGCGGAATCGCTTCAACCCATTTGGTAAAGTACTCTGTGGCTGTTATGATATACTTGTGTCCATCCGAAGAGAGGGGGGTGACCAAGCCAACGAGGTCGAGGCCCCAACATGAAAAAGGCCACGGTGGTGCAATAGGCTGTAGATCCTGTGCTGGAGCATGTATCAAATTGGCATGTTGTTGACATGGGAGACATTTCTTGACAAATTCACATGCATCATGTTCCATTGTTGGCCAATAATATCCAACTCTAAGCAGCTGCTTTGCTAGAACCATGCCACTCGTGTGGGCACCGCAAATTCCAGCGTGAACTTCTTGTAAGGCCAGGACGGCCTCGTTTGAGTCTAAACATCTAGATAGGACATTATGATACCCGCGACGATATAGGGTGTTGGCTACAAGAGTGTAGCGGGAAGCTCTGTGAATAAGGTTTTGGCGTTGGTTATTGGTGAGATGGGGAGATATGATACCATTTTTTAGATATGCATGGATTTCATGGTACCATGGGGATTGGGGACCAACCAAGACACACACCATGTCTGCATCAGCGTTCTCATAAGCTAGTGAATGTAGCTGCTCGACTAGAAATTCATACTTTGTTGCGTCACGTGGGATTTCCAATAAAGATCCGATGGTTGCCATTGCATCTGCTGCTTTGTTTTGAAGCCTTGGGATCTGATTGAATTGTAGATGTAGGAAATGCTCTTTCAGTTTATCCACCAGTTGCTTGTAGGGTAGCAATTTGTCATCCTTTGTCTGATACTCATCAAGGACTTGCTTGATAATAAGCTGTGAATCTCCAAAGACTTGTAGTTCTGTGATGTTCCATTGGATAGCTATTTTGAGACCTAAGATGAGTGCCTCATATTCTGCAATGTTGTTGGTACAGGGGAATCCCAACTTGAATGATTTTGGAATATAGTCACCTTGAGGTGTGACGAATAGGATTCCTGCCTCAGAGCTATGGGATGTGTTGGAACCATCAAAGTATAGTTTCCACATGGGCTACTCTTCAATCATGCATAAGTGTTCATCGGGGAATTCCATGATTAGTGGATAGGCATCCACCAGTGGTGCTTCTGCTAGTTGATCGGCAATGACTTGCCCTTTGATTGCTTTGCGATCTACATACTGAATGTCAAATTCACTGAGTAACATGACCCATTTTGCCATACGGCCTGTGAGGGTTGTCGTTGATAACAGATACTTAAGAGGGTCCACCTTTGATATGAGCTTGATTGTGTGGCTAAGCATGTAATGTCTAAGTTTTTGAGTGGCAAAGACCACTGCTAAGCATGCTTTCTCCATGGGTGAATAGTTAAGCTCATAGCCCACAAGAGTGCGATTGATGTAGTAGATAGCTCATTCTCTATTTTCATCATCATGCTGTGCTAGGAGTGCCCCTAGTGCTGTAGCTGTTGTTGAGATGTAAAGGATGAGTGGGCATCCTGAAACCGGTGGTACTAGGATTGGAGCATTAGCTAGATACTCCTTGAGCTTATCAAAGCTTCTTTGACATATGGGATCCCACTTGAAGTTGGTGTCTTTGCATAAGAGATGTGAGAAGGGTTGACACTTATCTGCTAGTTGCAAGATGAACCGCCGAACTGATTGAAGCTTGCCCTGTAGGCTTCTGAGCTGTTTGAGATTTCTTGGTGGAGGCATCTCCGTTATTGCTTTTACCTTTTTAGGATCGATCTCTATGCCTCATCTAGAGACGATGAAGCCTAGAAGCTTGCCAGATGTAACACCAAAGACACATTTCTTAGGATTAAGCTTTAAGCCATAATGATTCAGACGATCAAATACACGCTCTAGGATGTTGAGGTGCTCATCTCTTGTTTTGGATTTTGCAAGGATATCATCCACATAGTCTTCAAGGATCTTGTGGATCATGTCATGGAAAATGGCTGTCATTGCTCTCTGATATGTTTCTCCTGCATTCTTTAGCCCAAATGGCATCATGTTGTAGCAGAAGGTACCCCATGGGGTTGTGAATGCTGTTTTATGTTGATCTGCTTCCGCTATATGGATTTGGTTGTAGCCTGAAAAGCCATCCATTAATGATAACATCTCATGACCCGCTGTGAGGTCTACAAGCATGTCTATGTTTGGCAATGGGAAGTCATCCTTAGGGCATGCCTTGTTCAAGTCCCTGAAATCAGTACAGATTCTGATGTCGCCAGAAGGCTTTGTGACTAGCACCATGTTAGAGATCCACTCTGAATAATCTATTGCTCTGATGATCTTAGCTTGGAGGAGCTTCTCAAGCTCTACTTTGACGAGCAATGCTACCTTTGGATGCATTTTCCTTAGCTTCTGCTTCACTAGCTTGACGTTTGGATCTACTGATAGATGATGAACAACAAGGTTTGGATCAAGCCCAGGCATGTGGGCGTATGACCATGCAAAGTTGATGATGGATTCCTTGAGCAAGGCACTGAGAGCCATTTCTTCTCCTTCTGTTAGGTTGACTGCAATGTAGGTGATCCTTGGACATTCTTCTGTTCCCAAGTTGATTGGCTTGGTCTCTTCTATGATGATCGGTGACTGCTCTGGTCTATAATCTTGGATAGGGGGAAGAGGCAAGGCTTCATCTTCTAGCGCCTGAATTGCCAAGTTTTCGCTAGAAGATACGCCCTTTGTTTTTACTATTTTGGAATCAGAATGTGCCCCAAGGGGGTTTTCACATAAAGACTCATGATGTTCTTTTGCTATTTCATTTTTGCGACTAAAGCTTGCCTCTTCCCCAAAATATCCTTCTGGGTGAAGCTGATAGACAGAGGTTGATGTTGGATCTTGATTGCTTGCTGGACCTGATGCCCCCATGAATTCTAGGAGTGCTTGTGCGCTTTGGAACTCATCGATGTGTGCGATGCTTGGTTGGTCCCAATCTATGAGGTCAGGGTTTGTGAGGGGAAGATCTATGAGGTTAATGGAGAGTTGTTGGAGGATAGAAGTCCCCAGGAGGGTGTCGTCGGCAAAGATATCGTCGTAGGATCGGATGTCTTTCTCTTCGGGGATGTCTTCGATTTCCACAAGGTCATCCTGGCTATTCGAAAAGTTCACGTTGGTCATGTTAGTGCACGCAGTTGTGGTATTGGGCTCTTGTTCAAGCAGGCGAGAGGTATTAAAGCCAAGTCCTTGCTGTTCTGGATTCTGGGATGGTATGATAGGAAACAAATTTTTGTCCTCTTGTGGTCCTAGACCACCACCTTGATAGTTATAGTGTTATGTGACATTTTTGTATGGGATTGGATATTTCTCTTTGAAGTACTCAAGAAGTTGCGTGTCACGGGATGGGGGATCTTTGTATAACCATTTGTTAATATCTGGATCCATTTCTTTGCTGCTGATGGTACCATGGGACTCAAAAGTCATGTTTCTGATTTGCTTGAGCTTATAATGTTCCTCAACAAGCTTGTTTTGACAACTTGGGCGCCCTTGAGTATGTGGATCACGTGGAAGAGCTCCTACAGCAAATGCATCACTGAGGCTGTATTCGCCACAACCCTGGTTATTGATCTTGATGGATGATAAGGTGGAAGAAAGGATGGTCTCTGGATCGCGATGGGATCGGGATGAGCTAGCAATAGAAGTACCAATATCGGTTCCAGGACAATGAGTAGAATGAGGGAAAGATGCTTCCATCGCAAGGCAGTATGCGAAGGGGTTAGGGTCAGCGTGGATGGTAACCTCAGTGCCTTGATGTGGAAACTTGATGCACTGATGGTAAGTAGATGGTACGGCCTTAATGGAATGGATCCATGGATGACCGAGGAGGATATTGAACGGTAGGTCAAGATCAACAACATGGCAGAGAGTATCTTGCATTGCTGGGCCTAGCTGGATAGGCAAAGTTATAGTACCTTCAGAGGTACGCTCCAAGTTATCATATGCTTTGATAGTGATCATCTCGTGCTGTATGTCAGCCTCCGTGAACCCGATCTTTTTCATGAATTTTAATGTGCACAAGTTGAGGGCTGAGCCATTATCTATTAAGACCCGTTTGATGGCAAAGTCTCTGACCATGACGGCAATGCGGAGATGAAGAATATGGTCAGGAGCGACATCTGGTATATCAGATTCTTTGAAGGATAAGGCACATGCTGCTGATAGGTGTCCCACAAGAGTTTCAAACTGAGTTGTGTTAATGTCCTTGGGGACATGGCCTTCTTTTAGAGCTTTGTCCAGGATCTCCTGATGGATGGGTGATGTGCGGAGCAAATCCAAGATAGATATTTGGGCTGGCATGTTCCCAAGATGCTCTATGATATTGTATTGTGCTCTTGGTGCATTATGCTGTGTTGCGCGTGCATTTGATGCTGGCCTGGTGTTAGACTGTGCTGTGGATGCAGTAGATGTTGGCCTTGGAGGAGCAGCTGACCTCGGAGGAGCACCGGCAACAGTTATCCTACCACTGTGGGTAGTTGCAGCACATTGTTGATCCGGCCCTCTGACGTGGATGGTATTGATGGTGGGCTCATCTTGGATGGGCTCAACTTGAGTTATGCATCCGACATACTTGTCATAGTTGATGTAGGCCGCTGTGTGATCTTCTTGCTTGCTTTTGCCACGATTTTGGGGCTGATTGGCGTTGGCTTGATTCTTCCCGGTATCGTGTTGAGGGAACACATTTTGATATATTTGCAAACCGGCGTTGGGTGAAGCTTGAGCTGGTGCATCGACCTGGATTTCCTTGCGATCAATGAGATCCTAGATGTAGTGCTTAAGCCGCATGCACTTCAATGTTGTGTGCCCCTTCACACGATGGTAATCACAGTATTCATGTTCTTTATACCAATCAGACTTTGGTGCGTTGTCATCCTTCTGTGGGATGGGCGGATATGTGATCATATTTGCCTTGGCTAGCCGATAAAAGATCTGATCCAGAGGCTCACCCAAAGGTGTGAAAGTCCTCTTTGGATTGTTTTGATTGTTGGGTTTGTTCTGCCTTGGGGCAATGTTAACTGCATTAATAGGATTACCTTGACGTGCTGGCTGTTGCTGTTGGTATTGCTGCTGATACTGTTGCACAGGTGGTTGATGAGCTTGAGGAGGTTGTTGATAAATAGGTGCTTGATATGCGGGAGCTGGTGGTTGCTGATAGATGGACGCTTGTGGCGGTTGGTATGTTTGAGCTGGTGTAGGACTAGCCACAACGAATTGTACATTCTTAGTATCAGTGGCTCCATCTGTAACAACATTCTTGTTACGATTCCAATAATGGGATTTATCATTGTTGGGTTTGTTCTTGGAATCATCCTTGAAGTGACGAATAGTGCCTTCGTCTAGGAGAGCTTTCTCGATGCCTATGCCCTTGCTCTTGATGTCTTGGTATGTCTGGAGACAGTTCATTCGCATGTGATGGGATAGCTTTGGATGTAGGTTATCAATGAAGATCTTTGTTAGATGCTTCTCTGGCGGCTGATATGATAACCTGGTTGTAAGATTCTGCCATCTTTGTAAATATTCTGCAAGGCTTTCTTCGTCTTTCTACTTTGAGTTGCATAGGTCTAGCAAGGACAACTCATTCTCCACATTATGGGCATAGTGTGTGATGAACTTCTCAGAGAGTTCAGCAAAGGTTTTTATTGTCCCATGTGGTATTTTGTAAAACCACTCAACAGCAGTTCCTCCCAAGCTTTTGGGAAACAGGCGCAGGAGATAGTTATCACTGTAAGCCACTTCTTGGCACGCCATGTAGAACTCTTTGATATGGTTTACTGGATCTCCTTTCCCCCGATACTTGTCGAACTTGGGCATCTCAAAATGCTTGGGAAAAGGGATAGTTGCTATGGACCGATCGAAGGGATATGAGCACACCTCTTCGAACTTGTATGTTTTATTCTTTGTTCCACTTTGTAGCTCTTTTAGAGTATTTTTCATTGCTTCCCACTCAGCATTGAGTGGCGAGGGAACTGGAACTTCTGCTTGTGATGGAAGCTGTGGAACTGGATATGGTGCTTGCTGTGGATAAATGGGTTGGAACTGATTCTGGGGCAATGGTTGCTGGGGATATTGCTGATGTGGCATAGGGGGATATTGTGGTAAATGATATGGAACCGTTTGATGTTGTTGGGCTGCTTGCTGTTGTTGAACTGGCAGTTGTTGTGGGACTACTTGCTGATATTGGACATTTGGAACTTGTTGTTGTAACTGATGGGTGGGAACTTGTTGTTGCTGGGGGATGATAGGGATTTTTTGCTGAGGTTGATAGCAAGGGACTTGCTGTTGTTGAGGAATGATGGGTGTTTGCTGAAAGGGGACATGTGGTTGCTGTGGGGGAGGCTGTTGGAATGATGCTGCTTGCGGGTATGATGGTGGTAGTTGCTGAGGTGGAACAGATGTGGGGAAGCTAGAAGCAAAGGGTGATGGGGTAAGATAGCTGGGGAAAGTTGGCTGTTGAGGTGGTGGAACTTGCTGGAAGGTATTTGGAATTTGGGATGAATAGCTTGAAGCCGGCGGTGGTTGGGGTAGTTTCTGCTGTGCTGCTTGGGTGAAGGCGGTTTGTTGACTTGCAACCATAGATGTAGGGGATTGAGATGGGATCCCCCATGCCTTCATTTCTTCTTGTGTAAGGCCCCACTAAGAGCTTGTGTTAGGGTGCACTGCAGCGGATGATGGAATGGTAGGAGCAACAGGAGCTTGGGACACGAATGATGGTTGAGAGAAAGGAGCTTGTTGAGGTTGTGGTTGAGCGGATGCTTGTGAAGAGGAAAATGAAGGAAACACCCAAGAGAAAGATGAGGTTGGAATGGGAAGCGATTGTGCTAACCCCAAAGAAGAAGGTACGGGTGCTTGGGGAGTGAAGGGTGACAGTGCTCCTTTGATGGTGAAAGGTGTTGCTTGACTTGCGGATGATGGTGAAGCTTTTGGTGTAAAAGCTTGCGTGAGAGGTGGAAGCTGACTTTGGTTTAAGTGTTGGTTTTGGGCTTGGGCAGCCATAGCAGATGATGAAGCAAAAGGGGTAGGAGATGGAGCGGATGGCGCTGCAGCTTGTGTTGCGGGACTGGCGAGGCTTCCTTGCAAGAAAAGGGGAATGGTGGAAAGCTCTTGGGGTGTTTGCATGATAGGATCGGGGAATGATTGGACAAACGGGGAATATGCTTGTACTGGAACTTGGATAGTTTTGATGGGGATGCGTGGATAGAGAGATGGTGGGATGGAGGTACTTTCTGGAAAATAGTGGGCAAACGTGCTTTGCTGATGTTGCGGTACAAGGGCATTGGTCGCTGGTGGGCTTTCTGGAGGATTTACAAATGCTTGGTTTGCCAAGGGGGATGAAGGGATGTTTGGATCTTCACATGGGTTACTGGCTTGGATCTGGGGATTGTAGGTCATCATGGCGTTGGTGAAAAGTTTGGGATCGGATGAGGTTGTTGGTGGATAAGGATTCATGCTTCTTCTTTTCTGAGATCTGGTCTCAACAGGCATGGAGATGCAAGTGCTAAATGTATGCAAGATGTTTGGCTAAAAGATGTTGATGGATGCAAAGTTGATGAACTTCTAAAGATGATGACTTCTAAGATGCAAATGCAAAGAGAGGGATCAAGATGGCGATGATGGAAGCTGGATGGAACGGATATGGATCAAGACGGTGGAGGAAAGATAGGTTGCTGGTGGAAAGCTGGTGAAAGATTACTAAGTGGTCAACAAATGAGCTGCTGTTTTTCCCAAATGGAGGATCAGAGATATGATGGGGTCAACCTAGGATAGACTGATGATCTTCGGTCAACAAGTTTCTTATCAATACACTCCAATCTCTTGCTCGAGATGATGGCTATGCAAGGACAAGGTTTGATTTCTTTATGACAACACGTTGTGCCAAAAAAGAAGATGATGGTCTCTGATCTTTGGATATGGGATAGGAACAACTCAAAAGGTAGAACACTAAGTGTTGGTGGGTCTCTGGATTTGGAACAAAAGATGATGGATCTGCTGGAAGGATATGGAAAGCTGATGGGGGGATGCTGGTGGAAAAGGTATTGAAGGGTGAAGGGACAATGCTCTAGAAGGATGATGCAAGTGCAAATGACAAAGACTGATTTCTAGAATGCTGGTAGGAAGATGAATGCAACTTTTATGATGTTCTTGAGATGCAACTAGGGTTTTGATGCTGATGCAAAAGGTGAAACTAGGATGAAACTAAGATGCAAGGCTGTTTGAGACAAGATTTCAAGATCTGAAGATGGAACAAGACATGAACAAGGATTTGGCTAATCTTCTGGAACAAGACATGAACAATGAATTAAATAAATTTTAAAGAAAATATTTAATTGGAGAAGATCTCAAATAAATAAATAAAACAAAAAAATTATGTATTTTTAGAAGAGATGTTGCTTTCTTTGAGAAAAATAAATAATTAAATAAATTAAAGAATTTATCTAATCATAGAAGACTTAGTGAACTTATTAAATAATTAAAATAGTTATTTAATTATGAGGCAAAATGGAAGAAATTATTTACTTAAATAATAATATTATTTAATTAGTATTAGAAGAAAATTATATAATTAAATAATTTAAAAATTACTTAATCATGGGAAGGGAGAGAAATGTTAGTTTTTTAACTCAAATTAGAAGAATGACACTGAATTAATCAAATAATTAAAAGTATTTAATTAATTAAGAAGAAAGTAAATTCATTTCTTGCAGACATGGGACAATTTTAGGTGTCTACATTTTGTCCCTCTTTAAGACAATGTGATTTTGAACATTGTTTCAAAGAATAATCATTAAAAAATTGTCCCAATATGCCCCAGTGAGAACAAGGTGACTATAGGGTAATATGGTGCCCCCTTGAGTAATTGTTTGTGCATTGAAGTCATGAATGATCTTTCGAAAGAAGAAGACGAATGTTAGATGAAAGAGAAGAATAATTAGTAAGAAGTGAAGAATGTTGGTAGGTGATGATGACTATTTGATCGACATTTTTCATAGAGATGGTTGATGGGGAATCATGTCTGGTTTTAGGAAGGAACCAACCTGTATAAGACTAGAGACAGCGTCTGGTTTCAAAAAAGACATACCATGTATAAGACAAGTGATGATTCATTGATTTACTGACTGATAGAATGATTGAGTAGTTGAAAAGGCCGAATAAATGAGAGGTGGGGGAGGGGTGAATCAATTATAATCAAACTATTTCCTTCACTTATTTTAAACTGGTAAATACTTAAACTAATCAGAAACTTATAACAAATATTTAAACATGAAAACACAAAACCATCAATACTATGAACACCAGATTTTACCTAGAAACCCAAGATGGGAAAAACCATAGAGAAGCTAATCCTCATGAAATGAACACCAGTTGAGGTGACACCAATTAAGGTGATTTTTAAAAAGGACTCACTGTTAGTTTTCTCACTATTGTTAAATGCTCACCATTGATTGGGCTAACTACCCATAGAATAAGAAAGGCTAACTACCAATGCAAATAGGCTCATTGCCAGTATAAATGGTCTCACTACCAAAATATAAGAAATTAGAATGGAATCCACCACTGAATTCACTGTCATGACCGATACTCTGTGATACATAAATAATATAATAGTCTTCTACCAATTACATTAACTCACATAAATATCAGTGCACATATATTTCCTTGTTAGATTTGCATTCACTTCATAGATACTCGCATACCAGCATGCATAAAAAATAAACTGATTATTCTCTTATACCATCTCATGCCAATAATAAGGTCAGCCTAAACCAATTTGAAATAGGTCACACCGAAGCATTCTTGTGGTGGTAAGAAATGAAACATAGAATTCCTTTCTCAATTCAACATGCCTTGAACATAGTAATATGCTACACCATCACCAAGATCTTCGGTACCAACAGATAGGATCTATATGTTAAAATCCAAATTTTTATTGACCAAAGCACAATTAACACTTCCAATATAGGACCAAACCCAAAAAAATGATCCATAGTATGTTGCATGCTAAATATAACTAGCACTGACACAGATAAGAGAATATTTAATGCATATCATCTAGTGCTCACTTTTACTGATACACCAAAATAACTAAACCACTTCCAAACCTCTTCTATGCATCTGATATGTTGAAATCAATGACAACCATTAGTTAAAAAACAATAATAGCATCAACTTCACATTCTAACAACCTCCCCCTTTCTCATTGATGACAACATTCATCGACAATAACAAAACAAACAACTCACTATTAAAATATATCAGCATCAAATTTCTCTATTCTTCTCCCCCTTTGACAATAATAAAAAAGGACCAAACTCCCCCTTACAATCTCACTCTACTCCCCCTGAGAGGAAACCACCAAGCATCAATCCAGAAATAAATAAGCATGTAACTCACTAGACCGATGCGCACACTAATCTACATTTACTAAACACTAAGGGGTATGTGCAAGATCATGAGGGGCCAAACTATGCCCTTAAGTGGCAATGAAAAATCAGCAAATCAGGGTTAGTCAACTTGACGTGAAAATTTCAACTAGCTATCAACCTAATATCAAAAAGTTGTAAGAATAGAATCTATAGAAAATTGAATGTAGTTTCTAAACTACTAGGCCTTTTTTGAAAAAAAGTTAGTATGATTGGTGAAAAGTATAGATTTCAATGCAGCAGTACAAAAAATTTTAGAAAAAAATAAGAAGTAGGTGTATGTCTGACCACCTTAATCATAATCAAATGATAATATTTTATTATAAGATTTTATATATAAGTAGTAGACTCATGTTTGAATGTGACGCATTTTTTTTTATAATTTTATTCCAAAAAATAATTAATTATGAATTTTCTACTACAACATTTTCAGAATAAAAAAACTCTCGTGTCTGACCACTTTAACTCATTCAAAACTTTACAAAAAATAAAAATAAAAAATTTCCTTATAGTAGGTGAAGCATAGAATGTAAGCATTTTTCAAATTTCAAAAATGTTATACCGTCTGAAAGTTATAGTCATTTTTCAATCAATATATAAATCAACACTTTAGAGGTAACTCAATTAGAAAATAACTAATAATTACTTACCGAATTCAAAATTTGATAGCAATTATATCAATAGAAAGCTAATAATCTCCTTAAGATACCCTTTTCATTTCAAAAAATTCAGGTGAAAAAAAAGTTGTCAGCTACATGGTCAAAGTCTACAACTCATAGAAACAGGGGAAAAACACCTTTTTGAGACATTTCAATAGTTGACCATGTAGGTTTGGAGCAATATCGAGCCTAATCGGATACCCGATATTTTCAGGTACCCAAAAATGCCAGCTAAATTTTGAGTTTTAACTTTTCCCTCCCCTTTCTCTCTCTTAATTTCGTCAACCCCTTTCTCCCTCCCATTTCTCCATCCTTCATATGATATATTATATATTAGATTATATATTATATATATTAAATATTATATCATATCAATTATATATTAAATATTAAATATTAAATATTATATTATATACATTTTACGTTAAATATTATTTAATATATATTAATATTAAATGTTACATTATATATCATATATTATATATTATTTTATATGTATAATATATTAATATGTATTTTACAACTATGTATGAAAGGTTGGAAGATTGAAGAAAAATCATAGATGGCCATTGAAAAAAGAAAAGGAAATCAATCAGCCATTTAAAAAATTCATGGGCAGCCATTGAGGAAGAAAGAGAGTGAGAAGGTGGCAGGGGCTGGGAGAGGAAGAGAGAGAGTGAGAAGGTGAGAAGGAGAGAGAGAGAGAGAGAGAGAGAGAGAGAGAGAGAGAGAGGGAAGGGGGCAGAGTAGGAGAGATAGAGAGAAGGGGAAGGAGAGAGAGTA
This sequence comes from Chamaecyparis obtusa, assembly GCA_027943335.1. NCBI lineage: Eukaryota > Viridiplantae > Streptophyta > Pinopsida > Cupressales > Cupressaceae > Chamaecyparis > Chamaecyparis obtusa. The sequence continues at coordinate 527,055 of BSBK01003955.1, forward strand.
GGAAAGAGAGAGAAGGGGAAGGGGAGAGAGTAGGAGAGAGATAAAAGGGGAAGGGGAGAGAGAGAAGGGGAGAGAGTAGGATAGAGAGAGAAGAAGGGGAGAGAGTAGGATAGAGAAAGAAGGGGATGGGGAGACAGTAGGAGATAGATAGAGAAGGGGAAGGGGAGAGAGTAGGATAGAGAGAGAAGGGGAAGGAGAGTCTCTCTCTCTCCCCTCCCCTTCCCCTTCTCTCTCTCTCTCTCCCCCCTTCCCCTTCTCTCTCTCTCTCTCTCTCTCTCTCTCTCTCTCTCTCTCTCTCTCTCTCTCCTACTCTCTCCCCTTCCCCTTCTCTCTCTCCCCTTTCCCTTCCCCTTCTCTCTCTCTCCTACTCTCTCCCTTCCCCTTCTCTCTCTCCTACTCTCTCTCCTTCCCCTTTTCTCTCTCTCCTACTCTCTCCCCTTCCCCTTCTCTCTATCTCTCCTACTCTCTCCCCTTCCCCTTCTCTCTCTCTACTACTCTCCCTATCCCCTTCTCTCTCTCTCCTACTTGTAGACTAGGATTTGAGCGTGCACCTAAACCTGTTTTGAAGGCCAAAGACAAACAAACGTCATAGCATATAATCAAATTAAATTTAATGGTAAACAAACTAAAATCAAAGCCACCTCAGTTTAAGCCTAAAACGGATGCGCCCATGCACCGTTTGATATGCTTGGATATAAATGGATGTGGGTGTGCAAACTCAAGCACTTGGAGCATGCAAGATAAATGATGATTTGAGGATCAAGAAGACCCAAAATGACACAAAATAGGTATGAGGAACCTATTTTGCCTCAAAGGCCTCAAGAACACACAAATATGCAAAGCTAAATGAAAGAACTAAGATTAAAACAAGAAAATGAATCTATGTTAATCCATTTAAGCTAATTTAGATGTGATTTAAGCTTGGAAATGATCTAAAATGATGAGTTTATGCTTATGCTAGAATGAAAATGGCATTATAACTTTTCTATTGAGTTTGAGAGTTGAGAGATGATTTGCCTTAGGAAGTGAGGGTATTTATAGGATTTCTAAAGGCTTGGGGTAGGAGGAATGAATGGCCAGGATTGAAATCCTTAAGAGAAGCCAAGATTCACTCAAAGGGAAGCACATGGATTGTGCTAGCTCTCAGCCAATCAGGAGGTGACACATGTCACAAGGTGAGTGGATGAAGGGAAGGGAAAAGAGGAGTCAACAAAGGGGGCTCCAAGCTCATAACTCTCTAAATAAATGCTTGTAAGAGCAATGAATGGGCTTTAAGAGGCTTTGAAGACTTTGGGGAAACAATAAATGCTTTGTGGTTGAGATATTTGGAAGGAAAGACTTTGCTTTGGTTTAGGAAAGTCTTAAGCTTGGATAGGATTGCACAAAGGTTTAAGGGTAGGATTAGGATGGGTGAAGAGGGTGGATTTGAGAAGATTCTAGAAGAGTCTAGATTTCTCCTTAGTTTCATGGAATAAAAGTTATTCATTCCAAAAGCTTAAGTTTTAGGAATATTTATTAAAATATTTTCAATAAATATGAAAATTAAATATTTAACCTTAATTAAATATTTAACCTTGGGATTAGGGTTAGAAAAGATGGGATTAGCGTTTTAATCGAAATTAAGAAGGGATTAGAAGATTTTGGAAGAGGTTAGTGGTCTTAAGGAAATTGGCCAAGTTTGGGATAAAAAATAAATTAAAAATAAATTAATTTATTTTTGAAGTTTTTGGTCAATTTATTAATTAAATAATTAATAAATTAGAGATAATGTCCAAATGACATTTTTAGGCTAGATTCCTTAATTAAAGATTTTTAATTAAGAGAGAGGGATTTAATTCCATAAAAGTAAATTAATTAATTAAATAATTAATTAATTAATAAATGATGATGTCATCAAGGATTTTCAGAAAACAAAAATAATTTATTTTCTGAAGGATTTTTTGGTGTCTACACTACTCTCTCCCCATTCCCTTCTCTCTCTCTCTCTCTCTCTCTCTCTCCCCTTCCCCTTCTCTCTCTCTCCTACTCTCTCCCCTTCCCCTTCTCTCTCTCCTACTCTCTCTCCTTCCCCTTTTCTCTCTCTCCTACTCTCTCCCCTTCCCCTTCTCTCTATCTCTCCTACTCTCTCCCCTTCCCCTTCTCTCTCTCTACTACTCTCCCTATCCCCTTCTCTCTCTCTCCTACTCTCTCCCCATTCCCTTCTCTCTCTCTCTCTCTCTCTCTCTCTCTCTCTCTCTCTCTCTCTCTCTCTCCCTTCCCCTTCTCTCTCTCTCCTTCTCTCTCTCTCTCTCTCTCTCTCTCTCTCTCTCTCTCTCTCTCTCTCTCTATTATAGTATATATATAATACATATATATATATATATATAATACATATATATATATATATAATATAATACATTATATATATATATATACAATACATTAGTATATATATTATATACATTAGTATATATATAATGTTGGAGATTTGCCAGCAGGCCAGTACTAACTATATGTTTCTCATTGACGACAGCATATGGAAAGTAGCATGTGTGGAAGTCTTATGCAGTAAGCTTTCAGTATATGTAGCATGGACATGATATCAGCATGATATCATGGGTGCAGAGGTTAACTGTTAGTACAAACAGTTATATAGCAGTTGGTGTCAGCAGTGTTCCTGATAGAGTAACAAACAGTGTTATGTGTATGGTTGTCCGTATAGTTATCATGAAGCCTTGCGCACTTGGATATATGTTGAAGATATGTTATTGATGTTTCAATTATAGATGCATAGTCTGGTGATGAATGTAAGTGAAGTTATGCAGTTGCTATTCACCAGTAGCAGTTTCATGTGTTTGTTTAGAAGAGCCAATAGAGATTTTATTGGTTCTTGAGTTGTACCTATCTTTAGGGTATGCTCCCTTGGATTTAATCTTGGAGAAGTGTTATTAATGGTTGGTTAAGAGTGCATGAGTTAATTCAGCTTACAGAGAAAGTTTCAGTTGTTTTGGTAGAGCCAACAGTATGTAGCGTGCGTCTACAATTACCTTATTAGACAAGTCCCAGAATGAGTTGCATACATAGTAGAGCTGATAGAATGTTTATTGGAGTTTGTTATGGTTTCTCTAATATGATTTCAAGGTGGTTCTATCAAGATGACTTGATTATATCATTTGGAGGAAAGATATCTATAGGCAGTCATTTGTGATTGCTTGAGTGTGGTTCATGGTGGATTAAACATAGTAGAGCAGAGTGTGCAAGTGTTGAGCCATCAGAAGAAGTTCTATGTGACCAAGTAAAGTACTTGTGCTATTCATTGAAACTGATCCAGACAGCAAGTCAAAGTGCAGTTCACCAAGATCCAGATATAGTGTGTATTTGTTATTCAGAAGGTTGTAGCCTTCACCCCTTTGAGTAGTGAGCTCTCAGATAGTGCATCCTCTCCCCTAGCAGGGACAATTGTAAAAGACTCCTAACAGGGTCCGACCCTTGACTAGGACTACTGTACATAATATATTGTAAAGCTACTCCTAACAAGGTAAAGGATCTTCTAACAAGGATCATTATACACTAGTACAAAATATTAGTGGGTATCAAGCCCCACCGGGGTTTTTACCTATTTGGGTTTCCCCGTAACCAAAATATTGGTGTTGTGTTCATGTGTTCTTTCATTGTGTTTATGATTTATGTTTAAGTATACTTAATTGGATAAATAATTGAATCTTGTAGATAACTTATTCACCCCCCCCCCTCTCAATTATCTCTTGGGACTATTCCTAACAATTGGTATCAGAGCCAAGTGCCTCGGAGAGAAATTTTAATAGCTTGAGGTTGATCAGATGGTGTACTTCAAGAAAGAAAGTCCTAAGTTTGATGGATAGAATTATCTTGATTGGAAGAACAAGATGGTAACTCATTTGCAGTGCATTGCTTTTGAAGTTTTTAATGTAACCATCAAAGAAGCCAAGATTCCTACCTTAGAAGACCTTGCAAAATATGATGCTACTGACATACAAAAGGAATTGTTTCATCATAATGATATTGCTAAAGAAGCCCTTATCAGTGCTCTATCTGATGGTGAATTTTTAGAAGTAAAAAAGGTAGATACAACCCACAAAATATGGAAGCACCTAGAAGACACATTTGAAGGAGACAAATAAGCAAAGGATGCACGCAGAAAGACATGGAAGAAAAGATACAATACATTAGAGATGCTGCCTAAAGAAAATATCAGAGCTTACAATCAGAGGATTAATGAAGCAGTTGCTCGAATCAGGAACAATGGTGGAGAGATCTCAGAGGAGGACATTATGGACAAGTTGATGACTACTTTTACTCTAGAATATGAAAGCAAGATCAACGTCCTTAATGAGACCATGCAACTTACATCAAATTTCAAGAGAGAAACCTTGATCAGCAAAATCTCAGCTTTTTGAGATTTCAAGATTGAAGACAGAACCAAAGAGTGAGACAGCTTTCAAAGCAACAATTCATGGTAAGAAATCTACAAACACTTCTGGTAATTTTGATGATGATGATGATGATGAAGAGAGAACATTAGATGATTTTATTGCTATGATTTCCAAAAGAGAAAAGAAAGGAAAAGGAAAATATGAAGGTCAATTGCCTTTTAAATGCTTTTCAGGTAATAAGATTGGTCACTTTGCATCTAAGTGTCCCACTAGAGCTAGAAAGTTCAAGAAGGATTACAAGCCTAAGTACTCTAAGGAATGTTACTTTGTTAGAGATGGAGTTTCATACAAAGAATTAGGTGAAGAAGAAATTGGATTCATTTCTACTATAGACAAAATGAATAGTAAGTCAGTTCCTAAAGATGAGAAAGTAAATCAAGAGCTAGCATTGATTTCCCAAGAAAATATAAGGACAAACTGGATTATAGATAGTGGTTGTTTACATCACATGACAGGTGATAAAGGTAGATTTGTTCATCTGGACAAATACAATGGTGGTACGGTTAGATTTGGAGACAACACTCCTAAACCTATAGTCAATAGAGGAGCCATCACTTTTGATGGAAAGAACAGTACTGATGATGTTCTTTATGTTGATGGTTTGAAACATAACCTTCTCAGTGTTGGAAAGTTACTTGGAAAAAGATATCAGTTTGAATTCAAATATGAAAAATGCATCACTAAAAACAAAGATGGTGTTCTGATTGCATTAGGCACAAAGACAAGAGGTAATGTTTTTCAACTCAATTCAAAAGCAAGTTTTTTTTTGCTAAAGTTGATGACAGTTGGTTGTGGCATAAAAGACTATGTCATATCAATTTTGATAGTATAGTGAAGATAAGCAATGTAAAGGCAGTAAGAGATCTACCTAGCATAGCAAAGCCAGTTGATACTATATGTAGGGAATGTGTGATGGGGAAGCATGTGAGAAATTCATTCAAGAGCAAGAAGAATTCAGTAGAGAACAAGTTGGATCTGATTCATACAGACCTATGTGGTCCAACTCAAACAAGATCATACTATGGTGAAAGGTATTTCATTTTATTTGTTGATGATTATACTAGGATGATGTGGGTTGCATTCTTGAAAGATAAGTCAGAAGAATTTGATAAGTTCAAAATATTCAAAGCTAAGGTTGAGAATGAATCTGGACTAAAGATAAAATGTTTGAGGTCAGATAGAGGAGGAGAATTCACCTTTGATAGATTTTATGAATACTACGAAGAACATGGCATAAAGAGATAGTTAAGTGCACCTAGAACACCTTAGTAGAATGGAATTGTAGAGAGAAGGAATAGGATCATTCTTGATATAGCGTGCACCATTATGATAGAAGGAAAGGTTAAACACCTATTGGAGAGATGCGGTCAATACAGCAATCTACATAATCAATAGAATTCAGTTAAGGCCTGGCACTAACAAAACACCTTATGAGCTATGGTTTGGTAATGTTCCCATAGTAAAATACTTTAAAATCTTTGGAAGAAAGTGCTACATCAAGAGGGATGAAGCAGTAGGCAAGTTTGATGCAAGAAGTGATGAAGGTATTTTCCTTGGTTACTCTACTAAAAGTAAAGCTTATAGATGTTTCAATTTAAGATTGAAGAAGATCATTGAAAGTGCTCATGTAAAGATTGATGAAAAGTTTATAATTCAAGAAAGATATCATGATTACTCACCCATGATTGAAGAAGAACCTAGACCCTCCACTAGTGAGACAGTTATTGAAGAAATGCTTGACAGTATTGATGTGTTGTTCAATGACCCTGAGACTAGTGAAGAAAATACTCCTAAGGCTGATATATCAACATCACCTAAAGTTCCAAAGTTTACATCAAGAAATCATTCTAAGGTAGACATCATTGGAGATCAGAGTGGCAAAGTCTTAACAAGATCACAAGAAAAGAACTCAGCTAGCAGTGAAGCGGTATGTTTACTATCTCAGATTGAACCTTTAAGTGTTGAAGATGCTTGTAATGATTTAGATTGGCATGATTCTATGAAAGAAGAACTTGATCAGATTATTAAGAATGACGCTTGGGAACTGGTCCCAAGACCTAGTGATAAGAATGTGATTGGAACAAAGTGGATATTCAGAAACAAGATGAATGAAGATGGTACAGTAGTAAGAAATAAAGCAAGATTAGTATGTAAGGGTTATGCGCAAAGAGAAGGCATTGATTATTCAGACACATTTGCACCTGTGAGAAGATTAGAAGCTATTAATTTTTTTCTAGCCTATGCTACAATTAAAAACTTCAAAGTTTATCAGATGGATGTCAAGTCAGCATTCTTGAATGGAGATTTGAAAGAAGAAGTATACATTGAGCAGCCATAAGGATTCACCTTATCAAACAAACCTGATATGGTATGCAGATTGAAGAAAGCCCTCTATGGACTTAAGCAAACCCCTGGAGAATGGTATGAAAGACTAGATGGATACTTAACAAAGATTCGATTCAAGAAAGGAGCAACAAATTTTAATCTATTCATTAGAGAGACATCTGAAGGTTTACTACTTGTAGCTATATATTTTGATGACATTATCTTTGGAGGTAATGACAAACTCAATGTTGAATTTGCTAAAGAAATGCAGAATGAGTTTGAGATGAGTATGATTGGTCCTATCAAGTACTTTTTGGGACTAAATGTGTAGCAAACAGAAAAAAGGATTTTCATTAATCAATCAAAGTATGTGAAAGAGATACTAAAGAAATTCAAGATGGATGATTGCAAGCCAGTAGGAACCCCTATGATCATTGGATGCAAACTTACAAAAGAAGATGACTCACCAGTAGTAGATACAACATTATATAAGTCTATGATTAGTAAACTCATATATCTTACTCAGACTAGACTTGATATTTCCAATGCAGTTGGTATAGTTGGAATATTTGCAACAGAGCCTAAACAAAGTCACCTCATGGTAGTAAAGAGAATATTCAGATACTTGTAGGGCACTATAGATTATGGTCTATCGAATCCTAATTCAGAAAATGTTAAGCTTCATGTGTACACTGATACAGATTGGGCAGGATGTGTTGATGACAAAAAGAGTGCTTCAGGTGGAGCAGTGTTTCTTGGTGATAGACTTGTCACTTGGACAAGCAAGAAACAAAATTGTATTTCTCAGTCAACAGTAGAAATAGAGTATGTTGCAGCAACCTTGAATTGTTCCACAATTATTTGGATCAAACAAATGATAAAGGATTTTGGAATTCAAATTGATTATCCTATTTTTATTCACTGTGATAACACTAGCACTATCAATATGTCAAAGAACCCTGTGATGCATGCAAAGACAAAGCACATTGAGATCAAGTATCACTTCCTAAGAGAGAAAGTGGCAGAGAAAGAAGTCAAGTTGGACTATGTGAGTACTAAAGATTAGTTAGAAAATATATTCACAAAGCCCTTGCCTAAGGATACTTTTGAGTATCTCTAAGGATACTTTTGAGTATCTCAGGGAGAAGTTGGGAGTCATTCCCTTCCCTGATTCTGCTTAGAAAAAGAAGGAAAGGCATCTATCCTCAAGGACTAGTGGAAGGTTAACTACTCTACCTCAGGAGTAGTACCGATGCTTAAAATCACTGGTGCCATTTTCCATTGATGTTAAAGGGGGAGTATATATAGAGTCATGAAAAATAGAAGTAAAAAGAGGAGTAATATACTAAGGGGGAGAAACATTCAGTTATGACAGCAGTACAGTTGAGGAAATGGAGAATATTAGAAAATATTGTAGTAGTTGGAGGATTCATCTTTGGGGGAGTTTTGAAGAGGAAATGGAGAATGTTATAAAAGAAATTTTCATTTGGGTTGGTGGTATTTTTTCATTCCACATGTTTCCATCAATGCCAAAGGGGGAGATTGTTGGAGATTTGCCAGCAGGCCAATACTAACTGTATGTTTGTCATTGATGACAACATATGGAAAGTAGTATGTGTGGAAGTCTTATGCAGTAAGCTTTCAGTATATGTAGCATAGACATGATATCAGCATGATATCATGGGCACAAAGGTTAACTGTTAGTACAGACAATTATATAGCAGTTGGTGTCAGCAATGTTCCTAACAGAGTAATAGACAGTGTTCTGTGTATGGTTGTTCGTACAGTTATCATGAAGCCTTGCACACTTGGATATATGTTGAAGACATGTTATTGATGTTTTATTTATGGACACATAGTTTGGTGATGAATGCAAGTGAAGTTATGCAGTCTCTATTCACCAGTACCAGTTTCTTGTGTTTGTTCAGAAGAGCCGACAGAGATTTTATTGGTTCTTGACTTGCACCTATCTTTAGGGTATGCACCCTTGGAGTTAAGCTCGGAGAAGTGTTATTAATGTTTGGTTAAGATCGCATGAGTTAATTCAACTTACAGAGAAAGTTCCAGTTGTTTTGGTAGAGCCAACAATATGTAGCGTGTGTCTACAATTACCTTATTGGACAGGTCCCAGAATGAGTTGCGTGCATAGTAGAGCTGACAAAATGTTTATTGGAGTTTTTTATGGTTTCTCTAATATGATTTCAAGGTGGATCTAACAGGCTGACTTGATTATATCATTTGGAGGAAAGATATTTATAGGCAGTCATTTGCGATTGCTTGAGTGTGGTTCATGGTTCATTAAGCAGAGCAGAGCAGAGTGTGCGAAGTGTTGAGCCATCAGAAGAAGGTCTATGTGACCAAGTAAAGTACTTGTGCTATTCATTGGAAATGATCCAAATAGCAGGTCAAAGCGCAATTCACCAAGATCCAGATATAGTGTGTATCTGTTATTCAGAAGGTTGTAGCCTTCGCCCCTTTGAGTAGTGAGCTCTCAGATAGTGCATCCTCTCCCCTAATAGGGACAATTGTAAAAGACTCCTAACAAGGTCCGACCCGTGACCAGGTCTATTGTACTTAATATATTGTAAAGCTACTCCTAACAGGGTAAAGGATCTTCTAACAAGGATCATTATACACTAGTACAGAATATTAGTGGGTATCAAGTCCCACCGGGGTTTTTACCTATTTGGGTTTCCCCGTAACCAGAATATTGGTGTTGTGTTCGTGTATTCTTTCATTGTGTTTATGCTTTATGTTTAAGTATACTTAATTGGATAAAGAATTGAATCTTGTAGATAACTAATTCACCCCACCCCCCCCTCTCAGTTATCTCTTGGGACTATTCCTAACATATAATACATTATATATATATATATATATATATATATATATATATATATATATATATATAGATATATAGATATATAGATATATATATATATAGATATAGAATACATTCTACTATATATATAATACATATTTAAACCTCTTTTTATATATAAAAGTTTAATTTTTTCATTTACTCCCGCCATTTTTTCATGTACCCAAGAAAATTGGGTACCCGATTACACTTGTGCTTTGGTGTCAGGTTTGCCCAGGTGTACTGACACCCAGGCCTACTAAAAATTCAACATAAATTTTCAAGCGCTTTTGGATGACTGAAAAGTGGATTTTTTTACATCGCCACTTTTTGGCCCCTCATGATCTTGCACATACCCTAAGAAGGGGTATAATGCCCAACTTTCCCCCTAAGATACTCAAAATTATCCTTGCATAATGGTTTTGTAAATATATTTTCAATCTTCTCCTTTGTAGGCACAGACTCAAGCTTGACTTCCTTTTCTAATACCTTCTCTCTCAAGAAATGATGCTTGGTAGATGTATGTTATGCTTGATAGATATTTGTTATGTTATTAAATTTAACAACACACAAACAATGGTTATATACTTGTAAAATAGTAATGTGAGACTATTGTCTTATGTCTCCAATTGTAGAGTTTGATTGGAGATGAATACCACAAATAATTTATCAAAATAATTTACCAACAAACCATGGTAAAATAAAAACACTCAAAAATCCTAGATGAAAACGCCCTTCTAAGAATAGTAAGTGTAACTCCCAATGAACCATGCATATAAAAAATACCCCTCATATGAATAATAGATTCTATCTTTGACTTGTATTTGTACTCTATAATGTGCTTATCCCAAGGTGGACATCCAAAATTAATCATCCAATGCATATGGGATACATCAAAAACTTGTAAAATGCTCCATTTTCAATTTATGCTCAAGTTGAGATTGTTAGTGTGAAATGGGGTGTTCCTTATCTATTTACCCCTTTATTGTGTGAAGTATTGTGCTTTCTTACAAAATGCCCCTTTTCAAACTCTTCCAAATAGGGATCCTCTCTCACAACTTTTCTTAGCTCAGTTGATGTCATGAGTTTTTAAAAATCGTAAACATTAATGTTTATTTCTTCACTATTTTTAAAAAAATTGATCCAACACTAGAAATATTGTTAGAGAAAATACATCTTTTATCCAAATAGCTAGGACTTTCCCATGGAGTTAGTTTCCTAACCAATCCATGCAAGCAATGCATTTGACCAAGACCATGTTTACTTTAGTCCTCCATTAGGTTGGCTTGTCATATCCAATTAGGTCAAGTGTTATATAAAATTTTTAAATGTTCTATTTAAATGTGCAATTGAATAAGTGTAATGCCCTTCTAGGAAACCAGAGAGAACAACAAAGATTTAACTTAAGAATATGGCACATTTTTTAAAACATAAACAGTTGCATCTTAACATAATTACTTAATGGTACACATAGTGACAACCAGTTAATAGATGCAACTAACATGCACAAGTAATGAACACCATACATCACATCGTCTCCTCTTAGGTTCCTCGAAGTCACTACTAGCAACATTTAAGAAACATGAATAAATCAACTAAACTACCATGGGTCAATGTGCAATATTACAACATGAACTAATTCATTAAAAATCATCCTTTTTCTATTATTTCATTTCATTACAAGTAATTATGGATATACATTTACATTATAATTTACAATCATCTCCTCAAGGGGATTATAACATTATATCAATACATCAATGTGAAGATAAAAATCATGACACAATGAAAAATAAAAATCAACTGGCTACATGAGACGTGAAATTACAAAGAAGAAGTGTAACCATCTAAGAAAATCTTGAACAAACTCTGAAAAACTCTATGGGAGAAATATTTGCCACCCCACCATGTGGAACCCTGAGGCCTCCTCCCCTAAGCTAGGAGATAATACAAGGCCCCATGTCACACAAGAAAGAACAACAAAACATATCACATGAAAATGCAAAGAAGATGAAAGCATGACATACAAGATACCCAAGGGATACAAAAGAACAAACATAAGGATACATAGACGGGTTAAACCAAAAGGAAAATCACAAGATACCACAATAAACCAAAATATACCAGAGGTTAACCATAAGGCAAAATGAACCGGATTATACGACACATGTAGGAGAGTGTCATCACATAGTTCTCTATTATCTTGGGTTATCCGAATAGTATCTCACTAGACCCTAACCCCCAAGTGAGAACTCATATGGAACTGACTACCTTTCATGAGAACAAGGAAGTTGATTTTCCAAATCAAAGCTCCACGAATGGTTAGGCCTTCTCCAACCCATCCATGGTCCATACAGAATTTTTCATGGCTATGGGAGATAAAAAAATATTTATCTTGATTAATGTGTAACCCCAACCCGGTTTATTTTATTATGTTATTACTTGATTACAAATCCAAAATGGGTTATCCTAGTCTAACCACTAAGGGCCTTGACCCCATTATAAGGCATTCTCCTAGAAATGCTCCTAGAAAATCCTCCCCTATGATCTAAATGAAAAACAAGGCATATACATAAATAAATGACAAACAAAAAGATTATAAGATTATTGTAAAATAGAGAAAAAAATAAAATTATTATTATTAATATAATATTAAAATAACAAATCTTACGTAAATAAATAATGATTTTCCATCAACAACAACATCATAAATTATTATTTAATAAAATAAAAAATATAAATTTGAAATTTGAAAAAGAAAATATCAAGATTTTAAAACATATTATTTATTAAATTACTTCAAATTAATGGAAACGCTAAAGATAATGCATATGAATTGAAATCTATAATCCTTATCTATTTATATCAATAATACTAATAATAGTTACTATCCTTTTCTTTACTAATGAAAATTTCAACAATAATTATAAATTTAATCTATTTTTTCTTTCATAATTTTCTTCCATAATGATGAAGAAGGAAAAAGTTAAATAATAATGTTGGTAATAGAAAGGTGAATAGTTTAAAGGCTTACGTTAATATGCCATAATATAATTTGTATTATATCAGTACGAACAGCTATTGCAAATATAATTTGAGAAATGATAATTTGAAATGTATGTATATTTTGTAATAGAAAGTGGTAATGCGTGTATAATGTGAGATGTTTGATCTTTCTTTTCATGTAAGCCAACAGAGTATGAAGATCTGTGAGTGTTTGAACACAATGAACAGATTTAAAATATATCAATTTTCTCAACATTCATGAATTTTTCAATATTTGATAAACAACTTGGCAAGACATTCTTCTAAAATTAGGCATGATGATTACATTCTTTACAGAGATGGCCAGTCTAAAAGAGATAGAAATGGTATCTGTATTTAATATTGGTGTATGCAATAAATATGTGCATCCATTTATTTTAGTATTTCTTTCAGTCATAGTTTTTTTTTAGAATTTATGCAAATTAGAAAATATATTATATATTTGATCTATTGTAGATGTTATCTTTAAATATGATGTTTATATAAAAAATATCATTTTAATTGAATCTTGGTTACATACTGATATAACTGAGAGACGCAAAAGTTTTGCATTTCAGTCAAAGATGGAATTTTTGAGTTGAAACAAGATTAAACTTATTATATCACATTTTGTCCTACATAATTGTTCTTTAATCACTTTAGTTCTTCAAATGACACAATTCATTTTAATTTTCCTCTTAATTGAATTCTTTTCTACTGAACTCAAAACAAATGAAATGACATCAGATTCTAGAACAACTATGATAACAACAAAATAAAATAAAATAATATCAGACTTTAGAACTTGGAAATAATATGTCAATTCCTCACACATTACTTGTTATCAACAAATGCACTCTCCCAAATGACCAAGTCCCCCAAATCATGAGAGGAAAATATTTTCATTTGTCTTTCTCTACATTGTAAACTGCTGCTCTGTAAATCTGATCATTCTTGTCTGACTCTCCAGCAGTATAATTTGATATTTCATAATATATTTTACAAAGATTTTTCAAAACATCTCAGTAATATATTTTGATATCTCATAATATATTAAGATACATTAGTGCATATAAAATTTGTTGACCAACACCTCTGGCAGCTAAATAGAAATCCTTCAAACTCCACAAAGCTTTCAAATGTATTATCTGAATATTTTTAAATCGCATCATATGAAAGTAGAGTTTCATCCAACGACTATCAACAAAATTCGATCCTACAATCTCCATTGCACAAAGGAAAATCCAATGAGTATAATCTTCATCATTTTACAACATTATTCATATTAGAACACATGAAGATCAAAATTAGAATGCAAATATCAACACAAACATTTAAATACTTTAAATTTCAATAATGACTTACCTTGTATTTAATTAGATCATCAGATCAAAAGGGAATGAGATGAAAAATTCGAGTGGCCTCAACCTCTTTAAAAATCTCTTTGTAATTCGCTAATTTATCACATAATCACAGCATTTATAGGCCAATAAACCAGCATATAAAGGGACACGTATGGTACTCCCGTGTAGAAATTTGCAAGAAAAAGAGGACAAGTTACAAAATAGGACTGCCACTTCCACTTATAAATTTATGGGTGACATTATTCTAGAGCACGTTTCACTTGGTTGAGTTTACAATAAATTAGGCACACGTAAACATATACAAATCTATCTTCCATTAATTGCAGGGTTTTTATGATAGCGATTAACTACTATGAAATATATACCCATTTAGTAATATAATATATGGAATCCTCATTGCACTATATTTTATTTTATTTATTGGGAGTTAGTTGTTGAAACAATATTATTCAATTAATTTGAAAAGATTAAAAAAATCATATGAAATTTTATTTGCAATATCTTTTATTTAAGAAATATCGGATTTAAGGAAATGTCAATTGATATCAAAGAGAAGCATTTGATAAGAGAAAATTGTTATTCCTGTTTGTTTCTTTTTAAAAAATTGATAAAGAATGAGAAGTTTAAAAAGGAAGGCTTTGTGCAATAATATAGAGAGAGTTTTATGTCTTTTAATATCAATATTTTGCGGGCTTAAAGCATTAAGTATGTCAATTATAATAGATATAATGATCTTTTCCATAAGTGCATTAAGGTGTTTTTAAAAGAACTGAAATTTTCCTTGGTTTATCTTTTATAAGGTGTTGGCCATGTTGTTACTAAACATGAAGTAGCTTTTAAAATGCTTTGGTTTGATTTTTGGACTTGGACTCAAGTTCCAACTAAGCAACTTGTATAATACATAGTGATTAATGTTAATGTTTTGAACCAGAATAATATAAATGCAATAAATTGAAATCACAATAACAAAGAACACAAATATTATCCTGTGAAAAACCCTCATGCTCAAGGGAAACAACCCAGCCCACCAAAGAAGATCACTTTATTCAGTTCTCAAAATAATTACAAGATTTCTTGCTTAAGATTGATGTCTACAATCAGATGATCAATCAGCCTATCTTTTATTTTATCCAAAACTCTCAGAGTTTCTAATAGAACCAACTGAACACATACACCTTGAATGCAATATGAAATGTGTATGTAACACTTAGCACTACTACACTTAGTGCAATAATAACTTATAACTCCACAACGTAGAAAAATACAATAACAGACAAACTGCAGTGGCTCATATAGAGCCAAGAGGATGCAACACTCTTAGACATTGTTAATGCTGCTAAACAGAACAACTGAACCCCACAAGCCCCCTGATGAACTCAATGCATGCAAAATTCTCTGCACCTAATTATATATCACACAGTCCCAGTGGACAATAATTATCAGAACTATTATAGAACTCTAGACATGCAATTATCATCACATGATCTTCACTTGGTGTGACTAAAGTAAATTATATCCATATATCACACGGTGGTCTCCACCTGATTATCCTTAAAAGAATATGATAAACTTCAGCATATGCAAGACAAAGCCCGGTGCTCTTCCAAGAGTTGTTCATTGGATACTCCATTTGCAGTTACATAAGTCACCTGTCTTCGAATATACTCATTTCTTCAAGAAGATGGAACGATAAAGTGATGCTTGACCTTACTTGGCTTACCGTCAAGTAAAGTGAAGTGCCATCATCCATGGATGGGTGTTACAACCATCAATATAACAAATGTGTCGATAACCAAAAAAAAAATGGCTATACCAAATGCGATGCCAGCTCACGTTATTTATGAATCTTCTCAAAGCACTTTGAGCATGGTGAATGATAAGAGACAGAGTGACCATAATAAAACACAGTCTAAACATGATGGTGGATTATCATAGGTAAGATGATTTCTCTCGCAGCTATTAAAATATTAACACTCCCTCTTAGCAAGAGACAGATCATACAAATGTCATCTTGTGTCTCAACCTAACAAGCACAATGAAGCTACAACAAAACATGTCAATAATAAAATCTCATCACAGATTTTCTTAAAAATTGTTATCTCAGCATGACAATATTCACCATAGCTACTTCTAGAGGATGAAGCGAAACATATAACAATATTCACCATAGCTACTCCTAGAGTGAATCAAAATCACAAAAATAAGTAATGAAATCACACACATGACTTCCACCATGGCTACTCCCAGAGGGTGGAACAAGGGCTTTCACCTCAAACTTCTCCTAGAGAAGAATGCATTACCACCTTGCCTACTCGCAAAGGGTGGATCAAGGGCTTTCACCTCAAACTTCTCCCAGAGAAGAATGCATTACCACCTTGCCTACTCGCAGAGGGTGGAACAAGGGATTTCACCTTAAATTTCTCCCTCTCAAAGAAAAAATGCATTAAGCTCATAATAAGAACAACTGAATGATAAGAATTCTTGTCAACGGGGGCAGCATTCTCGTTGCTTTGATTAACATAACAAAATAGAGTTGATTCCAATGTTGACCAAACAAGGAGCTTCCAAAGCCATTCTACATTATAAGCTTGCTTATCCTCAGTAAAGGACAAGGCACTCTCCCTCTACCACGCAAGCTCCCTCTAAATCTGATTTCTTCCTCTTAGAAGGGCTTATCAAAAGATAATCTAAAAAGGTACTTCTTCTTCAAGAGTCACCAACTCAACTTAGACTGCAATCTCTCATCATCCTTGTGCTTCTCAATTCATCCTGGAAGCATTTCAGAGAGATTAGTATTGGAATCAATCAAAGTAATGCTAGAAGCACACATGACTTCACTACTCCCAATATTAATGCATGAATTAACTACACAAAATTCATGATCAAAGGTATAATCAAAAAATACTTATCTTTCATTGATTAATCTTCCTCACAACTCGAGCACACTTCAGGAAGACGAAACACCTTTAAAGCCACCTCTAATCCTTTGATAATAGACATCATCACATGTCTACTCATGACATATATCGTATCTGAATCTTCAATAGAAACAATAAAATGAAGCTTCTTTTCCATCTTCAAGAATATCGAACCATCTCATTAAGCATCTATAGATTATAGATCGACCACCAGCCCCTCTCGTGAGAGAGTCAAGGTTGTCCAAGCTCTGATACCATGTTAATATTTTGAACCAGAATAATATAAATGCAATAAATTGAAATCACAATAACAGAGAACACAAATATTATCCTGGGAAAAACCCTTCTGCTCGAGGGAAACAACCCATCCTACCAAAGAAGATCACTTTATTCAGTTCTCAAAATAATTACAAGATTTCTTGCTTAAGATTGATGTCTACAATCAGACGATCAATCAACCTGTCTTTTATTTTATCCAAAACTTTCAAAGTTTCTAATAGAACCAACTGAACACATACACCTTGAATGCAATACGAAATGTGTATGTAACACCTAGCACTACTACACTTAGTGCAATGATAACTTATAACTCCACAACGTAGAAAAATACAATAATAGACAAACTGTAGTGGCTCATATAGAGCCGAGAGGATGCAACACTCTTAGATACTGTTAATGCTACTAAACAGAACAACTGAACCCCACAAGCCCCCTGATGAACTCAATGCATGCAAAATTCTCTGCACCTAATTATATATCACACAGTCCCAGTGGAAAATAATTATCAAAACTATTATAGAACTCTAGACATGCAATTATCATCACACAATCTTCACTTGGTGTGACTGAAGTAACTTATATCCATATATCACACGGTAGTCTCCAATCGATTATCCTTAAAAGAACACGATAAACTTCAACGTATGCAAGACAAAGCCTGATGCTCTTCCAAGAATTGTTCAATGGTTACTCCATTTGCAGTTACATAAGTCACTCATCTTCGAATATACTCATTTCTTCAAGAAGATGGAACGGTAAAGTGAAGCGCCATCATCCATGGATGGGCATTACAACCATCAATATAAAAAATGTATCGATAACCAAAAAAAATGGCTATACCAAATGCGAT
The DNA here is from genome assembly GCA_027943335.1 of Chamaecyparis obtusa. NCBI lineage: Eukaryota > Viridiplantae > Streptophyta > Pinopsida > Cupressales > Cupressaceae > Chamaecyparis > Chamaecyparis obtusa. Next base: position 545,126 of record BSBK01003955.1, read on the forward strand.
GCTAGCTCACGTTATTTATGAACCTTCTCAAAGCACTTTGAGCATGGTGAATGATAAGAGATAGAGTGACCATAATAAAACATAGTCTGAACATGATGGCGGATTATCACAGGTAAGATGATTTCTCTCACAGCTATTAAAACATTAACAATTAATTTACATCTTCCAAGATTGTCACAACAATTATAAATAAATAAAAGCACCTTACTAAATTTATATTTTTATGTTTTAAAGTACTCACTTTTTCGAATTGTGTGTTATAGTTTTATGTTTTAAAAATCACTCACTTTTGTTATTGTTCTACTATAGAATAATGATAAAGGATTTGAATAGCTAATAGCCTTCTTTAGCAAGTCTTTATGAGATATTGAGTTGAACTATTCCACAATGAAAAAGAATTCTTGTTATATTGTTAAGTGGTGAATGATAAGATGGATCCACAAGATCCAGGAGTATCACATGAAGGTTAAAAAAATAAGCTAGTTAGATGTCAATGCTTATGCAATTGAATGGTTGGTGCAAATTCGGATACAACTTTAAAATACATTATTTGAACTTGTAAAATCTATCCCTTGACCACTATTTTTAAATAAAATTGATCATTAACTTAATCAACCAAGAATCTTTCATTTAATTTAGAAGTGGTGATTTTATAAGTCCTATGTTCACCATGGTGGCAAAAACTTATCACAATATACACTTCCACTTGGTCGTGATAAGACTGCGAAAGTAGGGTTGTCCCTAGGCTTGAACCTAAACCTCGAGGGCACATTCATGATGACTCTACCTTCATATCCTCTTATGGTAAGTTAGAGGCTTTGTAGTTCACACTCGGGCATGTGCACAAAGATGGGGGACCAAAAAGTTGCCACTCAACATTTTGTCCTAAAAAATAATATGATGTGCACTGTAGGCTATAGGGTGCACACCTTATGATTTGGAGTTCTCAAACCTAAGGCTTGGGCACACCAAGCCTATAAAATATACATCCTATAGGGTGTATGCAATATATTTTACATACAATGTGTTCACTATGTAAAATATTACATATTTTGAATTTACATCTTCAATATGTCTAGTGCACGAGCATGCCACACACCCTATATGGAAGGTTCCCTATAAGAAATGCACCATATGTTATGCATGCAAGAAACATATATCCTTTCTCTATCACTCTCTCTCTCTCTCTCTCAAACTCTAAACTTTGAACCCTAAACCTTAAATCCTATGCCAGTTTTCCTTAAACTCTCACCCCATCTCTCTCTCTCAACCCTAAAACCCATTTCCCTCTCTCTTCCACTCACTCTATCCATATCTACGATCAAAGCCATAAGCCCTCAACCCTAAGCTCAAATCACTAAACTAGTCACTAAATCCTAAATCCTAAGCCCTAAACCTTCTCCCCCATCTCTCTCTCTCTAAACCCTAAATCCTAAGCCCTAAACCCTCTCTCCCTCTCTCTCTAAACCCTAAATCATCACCCCCATCTCTCTCTAAACCATGAACCCCTTTTTCCTCTCTCCTAAGCCTTGAGCCCTTAACTCTCTCTCTCTCTCTCTCTCTCTCTCTCACACACACACACACACACACACAACCCTAAGCCCTAAACCCTATATATTGGTCCATAAACCCTAGATCCTAAGCGAGCTAAGCCCTTAATCCTCTCCCTTCTCTCTAAGTTCAAATACCTTAGCCTTCAACCATAAACTCTAAGCTGCATTTCTCTCTCTCTCTCAACCCTAAAACCTAAGCCATAAACCCTACATAGTGTTGAATAGGGTGAATAGCTGAGAGGGGGGTGAATTAGTTATTCCAAAAAACTTTTCACAAATTTTATTAACCTAGTACAAACTTAAACCATTCAAATAATTAAAACAGATAAGAACTTGAAAGTACACAAATGTCAAACACCATGACACTAGAATTATCATAGAAACCCAACATGGGAAAGGAGAAACTATTTATCACAAATGGAACATCAATTAAGGAGACATCGATTAAGGTGATTTTTATAGGGGCTCACTAGTGGTTTGCTCACTGCAGATAAGGCTCACTAATGGTTGGTCTAATTGCCTTGATTCAAAATATTTATTACAAAAATGTCTTATTGACAAAATGTGAACTAATAAAGTTACATTTGTATATGCATGAAGCAGTTTCAGTTAAAAGCACAATAGTAACCGATTCTAGCAGATCTAGTTAGAAATATCTGACAGCACTCATCAACCTTCTGCAAAACTGAATACTCATTTCTATCAAGCAAGCTTTTTCTCTATCTTTACAATATCCCTTCGCTCCACTTATCTTCTCACACAGTTCACCATTGATGATTCATTCACATAATCATGCTTGCATCATACCACCTTCAATATACTCACACTCATATTTTTAGATCTGAGTAGATGTTATATATATATATATATATATATATATATATATATATATATATATATATATATATATATATATATATATATATATATATATATATATATATATATATATATATATATATATATATATATATATATATATATATATATAGGGAGGTGGTAATTAACTACCTATTTTAAGGTCATCTTTGACTATTTCCTCTTTCTAAACTATAGGTCATCCTAAAATTTTACTTGAATGTCTTCTAACTATAGCATATGGTGGTTATTTACAAATTCTTTTGGGAAAATATGCATTCTCAATATACTAATAAGTGTCCATTTTGTACTTCTCTATTACTTTAATTGTGTTCAAAGCGTTTAAATTTGATTGACAACTGCAGGTTCTCAAATGAACATGGAATTGGATGCCTACCTTTTTAATCTCACTATAGATTTTATTTACTTCACAAATATATCTACACAATTCAATCATGATAATCTTGCCATTGGCATACCTAGGCAATTTCCAAGGAAATTTGTTGAAACCTCTGAATTTGAGATAATTAAAAGTCAAAAATTGTAAGAAAAAACCATCATAAATTTGTATTAGAGCAACAGCCTCAGGATGAATTCTTCATTCTAGGTGACCATACATTTTCCTTACCGACTTCATTGTAAACGTGTCATTGACTCTTATAAAATTTGAGTAGCTATTTTTCAATTGTATGCTAGGATAGAAATCACAAATTTCTATATTCTCTTTGAATTCTTCAACATAATGATCCCAAGCCAATATTGGGTACATCCTAGGGCATACAACAGCTATGAGGACATGTAGAAAAACCTATTCAATTGGACCATGGTAATCATCTCATGTACTCGATCACTAGTCAAGCCAGCTCAATCCAAGTAATTGGACCTTGCACAAATTACTTGAATAAAGAAAAACATCCAATCATCTAGGTTTAGGACATCCTTATCTTCTTTGAGCCTGTGCAGTTAAAAAAACATATCTACAATCTCCCTTTTAATAAAATTCATATTCTATGGTTGATTTATGTTTCATGGATTTGCATCCTTTTATGCAATCAGTTTAGAGTTGTGTCATCTGCATAATAGCATTGGCCAAAACTTCCATTCATAATGATTTTATGAGGCTGCTAATTTTCTTATCCGATATGAAATTGTGACCGAAAAAAAGGAAGAATGTTCTAAATTATTTTTTCTCTCGACTCTCCATTATCTTGACAATGTATCACAAATGTGGTTTGAAATGTTGATAAAAAAAAAGTTAAATACACGGTCTAGTTCAGAAATAGCAACAAATTATATTTTATGGATTGTGGAAATTAATTAAAAAAAAGCTCAATACCATCTAATAATAAAGAAAGGCTCAATACACAGTATAATAAAGAGGTTGTCAGTTGTTTTTCACTCATAATTAGAAAGAGGATTAGTCATCTTTTGGATAACATAGCATTTGAAACATTTTAGTTGAAATTTCAATGACTAATAGAATGATGATGTTACAAGGATAATTGAATTAAAGCCGTGTGGTTGTTTAGAGTGTGGGAGGATGATGGTGGGTATAGTTGGGTAAACCACGTTATGCCTATATAGGAGGTTTGTAATTTTACACTTTTACTTTTATAATAAATATTTAAATTAGTTATTATTAAGCTAGTTTTGTTATTGTGCATGAGATTAGTAGTGTATAATATAGAGTTAACCCTACTAAAAATATAATATTTAATAATAAAGGATGATGAAAATTCGAGACTAGATTTTGATGTAAAGACTTTGTTAAGACTTTGTTAAGACGAGCATCATATAAAAGTACTCTACATCTGAAGACAATTGAATTTAAACAAAACTATCCCAAAAAAGAAGGTGAGCTAGGATACGATAAAACACTAATATTTGTGAATGCTAAAATTTTGAATATCTTCGACTTTGATTTATATCAATCACAACCCAATTGAGAATTTGTTGCAACAACGTGTAGGAAATTGTGTGGAGTACATTGCTAAGAGATGTAAACAGTGTGATGAGAAAATTGAATTAATTATGATAATTTGAAAACTTTTCTTTACAAAGTAATCAGATAAGTAGTAATAGGAAACAATGTACTATTAATGGTCAACGGATTTGCTAATGCTGAACAATTTACAAATATGGTTGGATTTTTCATGAATTTGTCAAAGGTTTTATCTAATAGTAGTTGGTAAGAAACACATAGAGTGGAATTCAAAGGTTGCAACATAGGGATTCAATGTGTTGATTGTTTGCCAAATAGATTAGTAGTGTGCAAATGTTATATTTTCTTGAATTTTGCCTTTAATGGCTATAACCTCAATATCCTTTTGAGTATTGCAAGATAAACTATTTGTAGGAAGAGCTAAGTAGAGGTATTCAAAATAGAAGAGGTGAACTTGAGACTGATGATGAATCTTCAGACAACTGTAAAATGTTTTTGTTTAAGCAAGCAACCTAGCAAGGGGGATGATCCTTACACCACCATAGCCCAAGGGCTGTCTAGAACAAGTATTTATAACAAGGTCAAGAAAAGAACATTAACAACAAACTAGCAATATTGCTACAAACCCACATCAAGAGTGGGTAGACATTTGACACACAACTTGGGGAGGAGAGTGAGAGTTGCATGCAGACAACCAGTGATACTTTCAGTAGGGCCCCCACAATAAAGGGAATGTGGTGGAGCCCTCTTCGTGAGAGATTCGGGAACAAGAATAGAGTATAACAAAGGTGTGCCTCAATAACCAGGGGTTGGCACAAACTAAGAGAAACAATAGTCACAGAAGGTCCCACGTGAAGGTGATAGCATCAACAACAAGAGGTGGAATTGGATTCATCGATTCAAATGAGGCCAGCTTAGTAGAATCATCACATCCACCTATGAAGAGTCATTAAAGAGTCAGAGGCTTGGACAGTCAAATGACTATCATTTGCGTCCCTCCACCAAGTGACAAAACCTCTACAATGCGCTAAAGAGCAATCTGTAACCAAATGACCAGTAGAAAGCACCACTGGCACCAAAATGAGAGGCTTTCATAATCCATCAATTAGTCCATGGTATGTCCTCGACCATGAGAACCACCTCCCTAGGGAAGCGTGTGGAGATTTAAAAGTCAACCAGTATGCAAGGAAAGATAGAGAGGCACGTGACATTCGTAGCTCATCCACCTTTAAAAAATGAGCAATAGAATTGCCAATGCCCTCAAAGCAAGAGTTTACCCAAAAATGTAGGGGGAAGTTAGGGAGAAAAACACACATTGAGCATTCAGTCAGAGGGTTAAAGAGGGTTGCTTAGGGTTTGGGAGAGAGTGAATCCCCCACACCTATAACTTTCTCAACAGTACATGATATTTATCAAAAGTGGTAAAACAAACAATAAAAAAACCCTTAACACAAAGGAAAAGCTCGATGTTACCTGAGAGTAAAGGTCTCCAAGAATCAAACACCCAATGATGCAGATTAAAAAAAAGAGGGCTAGAAGTCAACAAATCTATAAAGCAACCCACAATGTTGGTAGAAATCCACATTATTCACCACTTTCAGGCCATACACCACCATAGGGGATGTCTTGGAAACAATTTTCAAATACCCATTATTGGTTGTACTCTCAAGGATTGGAAAAGAGACCCACGCTTCCTAGCATTTTGTGGGAATTTAAACCCACAAGAGCTCATAGATTGGATAAATGAAGTGGAAAAATCCTTCAAATTTGAGGACGTTAAGACCTAGATAGAGTAGTTTTGCAAAGATAAAGTTAAAAGGACATGCAAGCATTTGGTGGAGAGGTGAGAGGAAAAGAGTAGATCAACACAAAAGGGGGAGAAGCTAATGAAACTCTATTTGGAAAATTGTCAACACAAGGGGTAGAGTGTCGAGGAACTTGTACATTGTTAGTTAGAAATTGGAGTAGAGAAAGAGTATCAAGTGAAAAAGGGTCATCACTGTTGGCTGACTTTCAATCACCCATCATTTTTTTTTGGTAATATCAAGTTAGATTTAGTCATGTCTGAGTCTAAGTCTAGGTTTCCTTCAGGATAGGTTATCCTTGTCGGGTTTCCATTCTTTTGCCCCCTCTTCTCTTAGTCGGGTGGGTTGTTTTAAAGTTTTGACACAATGGGTAGGTTATAGATCCCAACCCGACAAGGATAATGTGCTCTTAACTGGTGATCTTTCTCAGGCAGAATGGCAATTGGGAGACATGATCTCAAGACACTCATAAGAAATCAGAGAAAAAGATTCTTCATGTGGATGATGCAGTAACAGAGCTGAGGCAAAAAGTTATCCCTGAAAAGTCTCAAGTCACGTTGCTTCTAACTCTTAATTAGAAGACAGTGATGAATGGATTACCAAGTTATATTGAAATAAAGAACAGTGCTTAATGATTGCAGTTCGAAGTCAAAACAATGAAGATAATGCAAGGTAGAAAATGGCACAGTGACTACTCCATGCGGATTTCGCACCCTCTATAGACATTTTCCGCCAAGAACATCCCTCTGCCAACAGTGCAGTCCACAAGTGCCAAAGATAGAGTGGTCGCATGATCGCATGGATTAAAATATTGCCTTGCGATCATGCGACAACGTAAGTCACCGAAGATGCTTGGCGGTAAAGTGGGATCCTTCCACGTGTCTAGGTGGGGCCGCATGTTCTTGTATGTTTGCAAGCGTATTGGCAGATTCTTGATCTACGATCACCATTTTTCCTTGGTGCTGTTGAAGATTCTTACAAGCAATGCGGGATTACGCCATGTGTTCATGTGGGCCCGTTTCATTAAAAAGAAATATTATATCGTGCACCAATCATAGAGCGATCGCATGATCGCATGGATTAAAATATTGCTATGTGATCATGCGATAATGGAAGCTCAAGCAAATGAGAAAAGTTAATGAACAACAGGAAAGACCAAGTAAAAGAAGCTCTGTTGGGACCCACATACGCCAATAGCGCAAATGCGACAACATAGACCAGGCAAGTGAAAGTTTTAAGTTATTTGATATTATATCAAGCACCAATAACAGAGCGGTCGCATGATCGCATGGATTAAAAAAGTGTTATGTGATCATGCAAAAGGTGAAGGAGAGGAGGGTCCCACGCAGATAAAGAGGTTTGGCGGTTGGCAGGTGGATATCCAATGAACAGGCGAAGGAAAGAGGAGCGGTCGCATGATCACATGAATATAATAATAGCCTTGCGATCATGCGACAAGGCAAAAAGTGATTGTCACCCGAGCTTTGCATAAAAGGAAATGTTTATTATTATTTAAAGTTTAAAAGCATGTGCTTTAAGTTAAAAAACACCAATGCACTTAAAGTTGACGTGCAGAAAACGGGCAAGTCACTACACCATTAAGCAAAAATCGCACTTACTAAGTGCGAATCCTACAAGGAAGAGATTCAGTGTATGTGCTTATCTGTTATGATTGCCAAAAGGAAGATGTTTGATTTCCTAGCAAGGAAGCTAGATGTCGACAGTCTAGAAACATGTCGAGTTTAATTATCTATTCAAATCAACACTATTCATCATATGGATATGTTAATTGCTGAGTTGTTTGAATCATTTCCTATGATAAAAGTTACGGCTCATTGCAATATCAAAGGCAATCAGTTCTACTTGCCCTGCTATAAAATGAATTCGACTTGCATGTTCTATGCACTCCAGTTTAGCATAAATAACAAAGAGCAGAAAGCTTAGAAAAGGGGACTGATTTTATAAGGAAATTACATAGTAATGGCGGGTTTGATCAAAGGATTACTGCTATGGTGTGAACAGTTTGTCTTCTCCCAAATGATGCTAGAGGAGAAATTTGATACAATGGGATAGCTGAACGTTTCTAAATCAAGCTTGCAAGTGTCTGTCGAACATCTTTATTTCCAGTCAAGCAGTTTTGATGATTATAGGCTCAATTATATCAATTTGATAAAGGTCTATTCAATTAATATTCTCTAGCCAAAGTAGATGAAGGGACAACATCAGAACTAGTTCTTCTTATTGTATTCTCGTAAATACTTGGCTCCAGTCTTTTCAAATTCTGGAATTGGAAGCACTTTGTATTCCCATGAAGGTTGTATGTTTGTAAACTCTTTATATACTATTGAAAAGTGAATGAAAGGGTCGACAAAATTGTTGGCATGAAGAGAGGTTGCAGAGACAATCATACTTGGTGTCAATTCTTTACTATCCATGTGCTTCCTTTTTCTGCATACAGTCAGAGAGCTGGAGTGGAGGAGAGAGCATGTTTAATTTCTGTATTTTCATTCATGCATTGAGATTAATGTTTAGTTTTTGTAATAGATTTGGCTATAGTTTGCTTGCAAATATGATCGGAGTATTGTGTTTGTGTGTTTAAAACAAGGAAAAGTTTTGTTATGAATCAGAGTATTTGGGCAACACTTTTCTGATTACTTTCAATCAGAGTATTGTTATGATCAGTTTTGAGCATTGTCTTGTATTCTTAGTCAAATGGTGATTGGATGGTAGATCATAGTACTGTCATTTGATCCTATTGCAAAGATTTGGATGTTTAATCTTATCATAACATTGCATTTACAAAACTAACAGCATTCTTGCATTACCAACATTGGGAAGTCATAGGATGTGTGAGTTCCTGAAGTTGGCTAGAATTAGAATCTAAATCTGCCTGAGTTAGTCCTGGATAGGATTAGCTTGGTTTTGCCTCTGTTGTTCTCTGGTTAAGAACATACCCTGCAGTAGGAATTAGAAATAAAACATAATTCATTGAATATCATTTATATAGGGAGTTGTACCTCAATTCAAAGGGAAACTAGATATTCTCATAAACGGTTTCCCAACTGTTGTGTAAAGTTGTTCTTCGTTATAAAATTGGGCAAATAAAAGGAGGACAAGAAGAAGGACAATCTATTTACAAACAGATTTTTGGCAACTCTGCTCGGGAGTTGGAAAAGAAGATCAGTGCTAAAGGTTGTTTTCTCAGTTTTATTATCTCTACTAGAGATTGGCGACTCTGTGTTTTTAAAGAACCCTATTTCATATCAGAGTTTGAATAATTTGAAGGTTCTTATCATTCAGGTTCCCAGCTTGTGTTTTTGGCGACTAAGAGGAAGAACATATTAATTTTTCAAGCTGCATTATTCATTTTCATTGCTTCCTGAGCAATTGGCGACTCTGTTCTCAAAGAACCCCATTTACAAGGTTTTTCAATTGCAGAGCCTTGGTGTTAATTGAAATTTCAGAAGACTGGTGCTCATTATTAGTCGCTTCACCTGTCATGAGGGAAAAGGGTGCAACCTCATGAAGATATAATTCTAATTACAGAAGAGCTAGTAAATTTTTGAAAGGAAAACTAGCTGGAAAGTTGGCCACTGTGGTACAAAGGCAAATCCAAAAATCAGAGGCTAACTCAAGCACCAATTTAAAACACTCAGTGACCCGCGAGATCGAGGTAACATCATTATCTCTTTCACTAACTTGATGAAATTCTATGCAGATTTTTATCACTCTGTTGTATAAATAGTCTCAGAGAACACATTGAGGTTAGAACCCTCTGAGAGCTAAATAAGACATGGCTGCACCTTGGGCAGTTGCTACTGGGTGACTTAACTTTGCAGTCTACCATCCTCTTCCTTCTGGTTCTAGAAAGAATATACCTAAATTCACAGGAGATGGGAAGGTTACTACAGATGAACACATAAGAGCATTTTTCACAGCTATAAACATCTTAGGAGTTAATCATGAGGATGTTGCAGTCTGACTATTTGTTGAAAATCTTACTGAGGCAGCTGTAGACTGGTTCTATCATTTGGCCGATGGATCCATCACAAATTGGGATACCATGAGAGTAGTTTTTGAAGATCGTTTCAAAATTGTCGAAGATGAATATGATTTGATGACTCAACTGACATCAGTGAAAAAGTTACCCTCTACAAGTATGAGAGATTTTGTTGCTAATTTCAATAAGATTATTCATAGAATTCCAGCAGCAAATAGACCTACATCACGCAATCTGAAAACATTCTTCATCAGTGCTATGCCTCCTGACATAGGTTTTGAATTAAGGAGATCTAGACCTGTAGATTTGGAGGTAGCTCAAAGAACTGTTGTAGAATTGGAGGATGACATGATTACTGCAGGAAGATGGAATCATGAAATTCATGATAAATCCAGCATTAGTGAGACTACTTTACAGGAAGAGTTGATTCAGATTTTGTCTAATGAGCTGATTGCTTTGAAAAGATAGCTCCCAAACTTCAATAATCCATATCAAAGAAGCTTTTCAGAGCAGGCTAGTGAATGTAGTAATAAACCTTTGCAAAGAATAGCAATTTGTAGTGAGACTGAGTCATATTCCAATGGCAACTTTGGAAATTTATTTTTAGAATATGAATCAGACTCAGAGAAACAAGATGCAAAGTGTCCGAAAGCACAACTTTCAACGGATGAAGGCATTCCCTACAGTGATAAAGAATTGTGAGAACAGTAGACAAAGAAGTTCCTCCCATGCCTCTGTTTACTTTTGATTTTAAAAGTTTTAGATTTGAAGAAAATAAAGATAAACTTTTGCATGAAGTTTCTGTTGAAAATAATCCGATAGTTAATGCATCTTCAGAACATGAAAAGTTGAATTTCATTGAAAATTTTGGCAAAATTGATTTTCAATTTGCAAAGGTTGACAATGATCCTATGGTAGAATCCATTTGTCTTGAAGAAAATGCAGTGATTAATCCTCTTAATGAATTTTGTATTGAAAAGAAAGTCAAATCTGAAAATATGGTTGAGGAGATGACAAGCAAAATTAAAAAAATAGATGGGGAGCATATTTCAAATTGTTGTCTTCCTGAAAATTATCTTGAGACAAATCTACTGGCTGCATTATATTTTAGTGGTCATCATACTGAATCTGAGAATGTAGCAACAACAGATGTTGAAGAGGAAAAGATTTCAATGACTAATGAAGTGTTGAAACGTCATGTAGAAGATAAAGAATTAGATGAAGTTTTTCCTGATCTTGGAATGAAGAATGATCAAACTATGGTGCCTGCTGTATGCACCCTAAAATGGTCGCCTAGACTTTGGGCCCCCATTTAGCAATTTGTCAAATCCCTGAATCAATATTTTCAAATATCAACAATATCAATTATATCAATTTCCTTGATCAAATCATAATCAATTCAATATTTTCTAAGGTTTGAGCCTTATTTAATTTAAAAGAGAAAAGAGAATAAAAATAAAAATCTTATTTAATTAAGAGAACATGCTCCCTTTTAATTAATTAAAAATCTCTTTTAATTAAATAATAAAATCACTTTATCCTAAGCCTTTATTTAATTAAAAGGAATTTCCTCCCCTTTTATTTAAATAAAAAATCCCCACTTTTCTTCTTATCCTATGTTGCACAAATAAAGCATTATTCTTATTTTATAAAAAGAGAAAAAGCACTTTTTGTCTCATATGGACATAAAGTCAACTCCTATTTTCCTATTGGAGGATATTTGTGCACAAAGATCAAGCTTCTATTTTTCTCCACCGTTGATTAAGTCTTTTGCCTCTTAATCTCGATCGTCCATTGATTTCTCATTCTCTATAAAAGAAGAGCTCTCTTCCTCATTTTCATATCTTAAGTTTTCATGCTAATGTTATGCTGCATGTTTTCTAGGTCATTTGGAGCTCTTTGAAGACATTCTACATCCAAGCTTTGAAGACTTGTTATTGCATTTCATTGTAGTTGCATATTTCCTTTTTTAGTTGCATTATCATGGCATATTAGCTTAGATTTCCTTTTATGCAATAGATTAACTTGCATTGTCATATAGATTTGACTTGCATTGCATACATTTGGTTTCATTGGAGATATTGGCATTCTTGCCCTTGTCTTTGATTTAGAATCTCTCATTGTATGGTTGACTAGCAAGGTCATGAGTTTATAGCTCTAGCTGAGAGCAATTTTACAAATCTTGCAACTCCATGCATAGAGAGCTATGGATCAATTTGTGAGGGCTTATTCTTGAGTTTTCTTGTATGTAAAGATTCATAGAAGTGTGGTCACATTTTCACCATACATTTTTGGCGCCCATCGTGGGGCAACCCACTCTTGCATGCTGGTTTTGATTATTTTTGGAGCTAACCCTTGTGCAAATTTGTTTGGAGATGAAAAACATTAAATTTGAAAGATTTGATCATATCTCCCAAACGGCTTGGTGTTTTGGTTTAAAAAAAAATTTGTAGGTTGGTGACATATCAGAGAAGCTCCAAAAAAAAAATTTAGAATTTTCAAAGGTGATTTGTATTTTTTATGATTTTTTCTTGATTTTTCATTAAAAAATCAATTTTTGGCCCAAATCAGTGTATTTTTTAGAAATTTTTACATTTCTGGAAAGGTCTTGAAATTATACAAAGGGTCCATTCACTATTTTTTTAATTTAAAAATCATATCATAGCTTATTTGGTCAATTTATAAAACCTAGTCTATTTTGGTAAAATGGGTCTCTAGAGCACAAATGAAAATATTTTTCTAAAATTTTTACATTTTTGGAAAGCTCTCTATTTTTTGATAGAGGTCTATTTTCTTCATTTTGGGTTTAGGGTCCGAATTCATGTGGTAAAAATTAAATCTTGTTGACTAGGTCAAATGCAAAAAGAATAAAATTTTGTGATGGGTATGCACTTATTTTTCATTGTTCATTGTATGATATGAGTTATCATTTGGATTATTTTCTGGTTACCATTGCTCCTAACAATTTATTTTCAGATCTAACCCTAGGGTTTGCATAAGTTGGATATACATTGCATATCTTGTTTGCTTATTTTCTTGTCTTGTTCATTTGAAGGTGCTCTTGCTTTCATGGAAAATGCTTAAAACAAAGCGTTGGACTTGAGGTACTTTGTTCTATCTCTACAACATTTGGATTTTGGGATTAAAATTGAACCTCTCATGTGTTTGGCTTGAGTGTTTACATACTTTCATAGAACACATTTCAATTGATGCTCTTAATGGGAAATGAATGAACATAGATTTGCTTTCATACAAGTTTGTGTAAGTGAATGCTTGTGTTTAAACCTTAAGTAATTCTTGGTTTCAATATCAAATATCTCATTGAGTGATTGAGGGCATGGATTCATTCTTTGTTTACATAGGGAGTTAAATGCACCACTTTGTGGACTCACTCTATGTTTGCTTGGAAAGTTAAATATTCCATTGATTCAACCCTTTGTCATTTATGAGTAGTATTGATAAACAACTTTAGATTACTTGTGACTGATCTAGATTGCTATCTTGGGTTATTGGACTCGCTAATCCACCGGCCCCTCATTTTCGCCCCGTGGTTGCAAGATCAGTGCCACATTAAAGGGGAGGGGTCTACAGGAAAGAAATGTTAATTGCTCCACTAGGAAACCCTTTGTGCTTTTTGGAACTCACTTGTTTTCTAAGGTGTGGACTCACTTTGAGTTGATGTGAAGAGTTAAATGTTCCACTTTTGGACTCACTTTGAGTTGATGTGAGGAGTTAAATATTTCACTTTTGGACTCACTTTGAGTTGGTGTGAAGAGTTAAGTGTTCCACTTTTTGGACTCACTTCACATTCTCTTGAAGGGTTAAATGTTTCACTTTTGGACTCGCTTCACATTCTCTTAAAGGGTTAAATGTTCCACTTTTGGACTCGCTTCACATTATCTTAAAGGGTTAAATTTTCCACTTTTGGACTCGCTTCACATTCACTTGAAGGGTTAAGTGTCCCACTTTTGGACTCACTTCGCATTTACTTGAAGAGTTAAGTGTTCCACCTTTAGTGCTCTAAATACTTTTGATAGTGAATTACTTAGTTTTTATTTCTAGAAGGCCTGTTTGGGAACACATCACCTCAAGGGATGACCTTAACTCCTGTGTTCCGGTGGAGTATAAATATCGGAAGGTAAATCCAAAGACGCCTCTCTTGAGAATTGAGTTTGATATCACTCTTGGCTAAGCCTCAAAGAACTTTATACCTTTGAGAAGTGAAGGAGGAGATTTGGGTTACCGTCTCCCCCCGGCTGTGTGATTTTGGATTCTTCTCATCTACAAATTTGGGCCTCATGTACCTTGCATATATCGAGGACTCCTTTTAGAAAGCCACGTATATCTTTGTAGACAGCTTGTTAAGGTGTTGTTGTGTTCTATGTGCCTGCTAAAACATTTTCAAGAACATACACAAGTAGAATCTTTAAGGAGTAGAATACTAAGTCACTATATCTATTCATGCGCAAGGTTGCTTTGTCCCTTGCCCATTGCTTGAAGACTGTTTGCTTGAATTCCCTGGTTGTTGTTCTATTTGCTTGATCATCATTGTGAAATCTTTTGAAAAATCTAATTGGAATACTGAAACTGAGTTTCGTCCTGCTGTAGTGAGTTCTCCTTAGAAGCTTGGTCTTCCTTGGTCAGTCCAGATCTCAGATCTTAGGTGCTGTCATGTTGCTCAACATCTCAATGAACATTATGGTATCAATTGCATAAGATAACTCTTAGTCTTCTTCTTCCTTCTCCATTTCCCATGTTCTTCTAAAGTTTTCTATTCCCATGGGAAATTCTTCTTTTTCTTCTTGATTCTTTTCCTCTTATTTTCTAGTCTACCTTTTTCTATTCATCTATTCATTTCTTCTACGCTTGATTCCTCCTCGTCTAGAACCATGACTTTCAACTATCTTGTTAAGGAACCTCTCTTGAGAATAGATGATCTTGAACTCATTGCTCAATTTGAAGAGTATCTTTATTCCTCTAATAGTCCTTCCAAATATCTCATGGGTGAGAAACTTATGGCAAAAATAAAATAAAAGATGATTAAATCAAATGCCTTTGCTAGGATCATAGACATGATCATATCACAACCTCCTTCTTCTAAACGTTCTTCATCATCTAAGTTTTCTCATTCTTCCTCATCTTCCAAATCTTACCATGACTCTTCTAAACATTATTCACATTCTTCATTATCTAAGTCTTCTTCTTCCACCAAGTCTTCAATTTTCTCTTCTTCACGATCTCGTTCTTCTTCTACTTCTCCCAAAAGTCTTACTTCTCTTCACAAAACATACCATAATGAGCAACGTGATAGTCCTTATGATACCTCTTCCATGAAGAGTGACACACCCACCTATGATGACTATGATGACTATGATGATGGACAGTGTAGTGATACCTATGACACCTCTATTCCTAAGAGTCCTCCTAGTCGTCTCCTTGTGCTTACTGGAAATGGGTCCTCATATTGGAAAGATCGTGATGGTGATCCATATGATTCAGATTTTGAAAGAAACTTTGATGAGTTTTGTGAACAATACCTTGATTATAATCTAGCTACTACTATTGAGGAATATAAAATGCACCGTGCTGATTTGAAATGTAAATATTATAAGAATCCTTCCTCTAGGAACTCTCATGCTGAAAATAAAGATTGCACTCTCAAGAAAGATCATGTTAATGTTGAACCTTTGTCTTGTGATAGTTCCCTTCCATCCTCTACTTCTACCAATTCCCATACATCTCCTAAAGCTTTCGAATCTTTCACAAATCCTTCATCCAACAAAGATCCTAATGCTTTTTATGCAGTTCCCTATAGTTATCCTCAAGGGCTACCTCTTAAAGATACTCAAGCTAACCTTCACTTGGCTGAAAATACTTTCAATAATGCTAAACCTAAAGAGCCTAAGCCTTTATGCGCTATAATGCCTACTTCAGCTAGTCCTTCACCATCTCTTCCAAAGTCTTCCATACAATCCCAACCTGCTTCCTTGTTCTTAGAAGTGGCTCCATGTCAAGAGGACTCTAAAAATGATGAAGAAAAGAATATAAAAAAAGATCAAGATCAAGAACCCTCCATGTCATCCAATCCTGTTCATGATGTCTCTCATTCGTTTGATGGTTCTTTCGATCCTTTACACTCTTCCTCATCTATTCCACCATCTCCTAAGCAAGATCAAGCTACTACTTACACCATTGAGCTTACTGACAATCAAAATAACCTTACTACACTTGCTCTTTCCAAAGATGATACTTCCATTAAGGTTATTAAAAATGGTGTTATTACTTCCAATGTTGAGCCTATTAAAAATCAAGAAAAAAATGATGTGCTTATGCTATCCAAAGATCCTTTTCAAGATCAAAGTCTTTCATCTTCTTGTTCTACCACTCCATGTTCACTTTTGCTTTCTACTCTTCCTAAGTCTTCGCAAGCTTTGAATGATCCTATCAAAGAAACTGCTCCTATTCAAGATGTGCACAATCCTATTGAAAATCCTAATGCTCATTCTAAAGATGCTGATGTCCTTGGTTGTCATATAGATGTTGATGAAACTATTGATTATCCTTTTGCATCTTCCATGTCCATCCTTGGATCTCCTCCACCAATACTAAGGGCTTCATGTCTACCTTTCATCTTAGGCCCTTATGTCCCTTCATTTTCTCCTCCTAATTCTCCTAATTCATCATCTATTTTGGGTCCTTACGTCCCTCCATCTCCTATCTTTCCTCAAGATCAAGATAGATACATACCCTTGAATCTTTTTCATCCACCCACCCATCTAAACCAGTCATATCATCCTTCTTCTTCCACAAGTCCCAAGTCTTTTGGAAGTAACTTGAATGTTCAATATAAGAAAAAGAAGCAATACAAGACTCCATAAAAAAAAAAGATCACCATGTCTACTCTAATCGACATGGAGGCATAAAGTCAAAAGAGATATCTAAGAAGAAAACTACAAGACAAGTATGGGTTCCAAAATCTATTATTGAAGATATTCTCTCTAAATCATCAAAAAGAAATAAAAAGCCTAAGGCTATATGGATTCCAAAGTCTCTCCTGAAAGAGTCTAATGTTGAACAACAAGTGAAATTGACATTCAAGTTTCCAAAGGCTTCCACTTCATCTTCTTCCAAAAATATTCTTCCATTCCATGTGCCTGAACTACAACCTCTGCTAAACATTCACCATATTCCTTCTCATATTCCTTCATTCACATTTCCTCCACCCTCTCACCACCCTTCAAGGTGTGTGTTGATGTTGATCTTGTCTTCCTTTCCATCTACCCTTTCACAATCCTTCCATTCATTATCCTTCTACCTTCTATCATTTTTCCTCATTTGTCTATTCCTCATATCTTCCAACCTCACTCGCTTTACATAAAGCCTTATCTTCCATTTTTCTCTTCCATCTTCCTTTCCCTATCAACATCTTTGAGCATATCATTTTGAATCCTTGGCATATCATGGTTTATCCTTTCAAGGAGCACTATCTAAAAAGCTTACCTTCTTCCAAAAAAAATTTTAAAAATAAAAAAATTCAAAAAGAAAACAAAAAAATGATGAAAAAATTAAAAATATGCCTTGGTGAAAACTTGGAAACAGGCGCCTTGGTAGCAAAAGTAAAGAGAAATAAATTCATCCTATGGTGAAAACCACTCCTTTGTGGCGCCTTGGATAAGTACCGTGATGAAAACCTGGCAATCAGGCATCATGCGTAGTTCTTCTACATATTTCATCCATTCCATCTTCTCTCTTTGGTCTTGACAATGTTGACTTATACACGAACATTTGGCTATCCTGTGAGCTATCTTATGATTATCTTGCTTTCATTCCATTCATGTTTAGTCTTCATATTTACTTTCCTCCATTCATTCTAGCCTTTCACTATCCCTTTTCCCCATTGGTCTTGATCTAATAAAAAGAGTAAAATACGATGCTATGAAGTCTCTTGACATGTCTACTCCTTTGGACTGCATCCTTCCTTCTTTTGCAGTGTGCTTTTGTGGCTTATCCTATGCTAGCCTTTCATTGCTTGTCCAAATGTGCTTTGCATGATAATTTTTCCCTAGCTTGGGTACTCTTGAGGAGTTTGACCTTGAGGATTTCTTCCCACCATTTGCCTTCATTCTCCTTTCCTCCATCTCATTCACTAGCTTGCTCATCCATCTTGTCCCTCACCTTGCCACATTTTGGAACTGCACGATGTGATCTTGCTTAAAGAGTTTGATGCCCATTCTGTCTAGGGGCATCCTTTGTACATATTTTATTGATCCTGAAAAAATACCAAAAAAATTGATATATGATGCTGAAAAAATCCTAAAAAGCATATACAGTCCTGAAAAAATACAAAAAAATCAAAAAAATTTATAAATTTAAAAAAAATAGAAAAAGTGCCTTGGTGAAAACTTGGTAACAGGCGCCTTGGTAGCAACAATACAAAAAAAAATGAAAAAAGAAAAAATTGCAATAAATCCAAGTGGTGAAAACCTGGAAACAGGCGCTACTTGAGGCCTTTGCACCCCTATTTGTTAGCATGCGTCCTCGACACTTAGCCACTTTCCATCATGCCTTGAACTTATTTGACTTGGTCTGGAATTGGTTTTTATCTTTGTCTAGGGGGCATAACTGTTCACATTGGTCCTTTAGGTGCGTTTGTCTCTTGGGGCATTTCACAACAGGTGTTTTTCAACACCATCCCAAACTGTGTTTTTCAACACTACCCTCACGTCGAGTGTTTCTCAACACTTATCAGATGTCTTACCCAATAGTCTAAGTATGATGCGATATTGCTCATTAGCAAATTTGATCCTCAAAGTTTGACTCTATGACCAACACACACGCACTTAAACAATCAACTCGCTTGAGATATGTTGACTTTATTTTTCTTTGTGTGTTGTCTATGAGGATTTCTTTGATGAGTGGTCTCTCCTTGAGAAGTTTTTGATGATGCATAGCTAGAAGACTGAGGGTATGAGAGCATGTTTTATTTATTTATCTATTTGTGGGTATATTTCGTTGATCCTAACTGTCATGAGCATTTATGCTGGTCTTACTTGACACTATGGATTGACAAGGTATTATCCTTGACTGTTTTGCAAGTGCATGCTTCTAGTTATCCTGACTTTCATGTGTCTTGATACAAGTATAATCTCGTCATATCAAACTTAGGTAATCTCACTGCATTAGTCATCTTGACCTCCATGTCTTTGATGCCTAGGTGGGATTTCCACATTTCTATTTGATAAAGATCATATTCATATCCACATAGTTATGCTAGTGTGCATTGTATGATCTTGCAACGCTACCAATAATGCTCGATGATGATAATTAGATGTCTATAGGCGTTGTGACCTTGCAAGTCAACCACTTTCATAGTAGCTTGCATTCTTAGGTTCATCTTAGTTTAGTTTTTGCATCTTGCATATGAAGAGAGCTCTTCTTTTTATCATCTACGGACTAGTTGGTCAACTATGCTCATTTTCTGATTCTTCTTGATCATATCTTTCATTTCTGATCTTTCATGTCACATCATTTTCTATCCATTTTCGGACTCAAAATCAAAATCTGAGTCGCATTTCCAAGTTTTCTCATTCTTCTACACAGTTGACTGACCTTTTGAGGCATAATTCTTCGATCTTTGATGGAATTTCCTCCTTTTCATGTCTTCCAAACTTCTAGTCTTTCATTCACCCCTTTCACTTCCTCTCTCTGAGGTTTGACTTAATTTTTATCCTATATCTTTCCCAGTCAAACTTAGTCAACCTGGGGCATATCTTCACTATTTGATGGTTATCCTATCATGCTCCATCCTTCGATTATGATTTATTTTGACTTGATCAGGTTTATCAATTTGTTGTTCTCCTCTATCTGATTTCGATTTCGATTCCGAGGGGGCAGTACCTATCAGCTTTAATCTTTGATTTAGCTTTATCATTCAACTCAGCTTGAGATTCTTATTTGGAGACTTGATTATCACCTAGCAGCAACGGTGGTGATTTTGTCTTTCAATTTTTATCTCCTATTTTTCAGACTTGATTATTGCCTAGCAACGACGATGATAGTTTTGTCTAAGGCTTGATTTGCACCTAGCAGCGACGGTGTTGGTCTTGTCTTTCAACTTATGCTTATTTTTGTCCTGATATGTTCCCAAAATGAACACACATCCAGGTTGTTTTGTGATCCTAAATCGATCTCACATTTCAATTCTTCTTTGACTGCATGTGTTCCAGAAATGATCACACATTAGTCAAAGAGGGGCAAATGTATGCACCCTAAAATGGTCGCCTAGACTTTGGGCCCCCATTTAGCAATTTGTCAAATCCCTGAATCAATATTTTCAAATATCAGCAATATCAATTATATCAATTTCCTTGATCAAATCATAATCAATTCAATATTTCCTAAGGTTTGAGCCTTATTTAATTTAAAAGAGAAAAGAGAATAAAAATAAAAATCTTATTTAATTAAGAGAACATGCTCCCTTTTAATTAATTAAAAATCTCTTTTAATTAAATAATAAAATCACTTTATCCTAAGCCTTTATTTAATTAAAAGGAATTTCCTCCCCTTTTATTTAAATAAAAAATCTCCACTTTTCTTCTTATCCTATGTTGCACAAATAAAGCATTATTCTTATTTTATAAAAAAAGAAAAAGCACTTTTTGTCTCATATGGACATAAAGTCAACTCCTATTTTCCTATTGGAGGATATTTGTGCACAAGGATCAAGCTTCTATTTTTCTCCACCGTTGATTAAGTCTTTTGCCTCTTAATCTCGATCGTCCATTGATTTCTCATTCTCTATAAAAAAAGAGCTCTCTTCCTCATTTTCATATCTTAAGTTTTCATGCTAATGTTATGCTGCAAGTTTTCTAGGTCATTTGGAGCTCTTTGAAGACATTCTACATCCAAGCTTTGAAGACTTGTTATTGCATTTCATTGTAGTTGCATATTTTCTTTCTTAGTTGCATTATCATGGCATATTAGCTTAGATTTCTTTTTATGCAATAGATTAACTTGCATTGTCATATAGATTTGCATTGCATTGCATACATTTGGTTTCATTGGAGATATTGGCATTTTTGCCCTTGTCTTTGATTTGGAATCTCTCATTGTATGGTTGACTAGCAAGGTCATGAGTTTATAGCTCTAGCTGAGAGCAATTTTACAAATCTTGCAACTCCATGCATAGAGAGCTATGGATCGATTTGTGAGGACATATTCTTGAGTTTTCTTGCATGTAAGGATTCATAGAAGTGTGGTCACATTTTCACCATACACCTGCCACATGTGAATATTCTACAGTCATTTCAAGTATTGGGGCTTTGAATTCAGATGAATGTCTTGCTGCAGCAAATGAAGAAGAGGTCTCAACCTGGATGGAACCTGTGTACAATGAAGAATCCTCATGTTTCAACCCCGTTTTGAAATCTGAAGTTGCTAATGATAGAACCTGTGACCGATATGATATCATTTTACTTCCAGAAGCTTTTCAATTTTCTGATTATGTTCATCCTGATTTGAAAAATGATATCTCTGCTAAGGGTGATAATGAAGTAAATGGATGTGAGTTTGTTCCAGTAGTGCATTTAAAATCATTTGAATATCCTAATCTTGCCAGTCTGGATTTGAATACTGATAGCTTTGTTAAAAGTAACAAGGGTGAGGAAAACAGATGCAAGTATGATTCAGTGATGTTTTTAGAATTTAGTGGGTTTTCTTCTCTTTCACAGAAGATGATAGAACATATGAAAGGTAGTGTGCAGAAAAGTACAGAGCAATCAGAAGTCTATGATGAGGCATGGCTGTTTGGCAAGGTCCTGTGGGTTACTATGTTACAAATTGCTTTTGGACTCAAGTTTGGCAGTAAAGGATTTTCCAGAGGATATCAATGTTGTTTCAAGCTGTTGAAGCATTCTCCTCTGTGCCGGAAGGGTTCATACTTCTCTCTTCCTGTAAATGGTCATGTTTGATTCCTTTCTTGCTCTATGTTCTTTAGGTGAGGTCTCCTCACCTGTGTTGTAGGATAGGTTTTTGCTTTCCAATTTTGGTGTGTCTTAGTGTAGTCTTTTCTTGCTTTCTTAGTTGGTCGTTTTCCTGCTTAGTGTGTTCAGTTTGCCCTACTCTACTCCGCCCTCCCTGTATGCAGCTTCTTGTTATTTCTTTGGTCTACACTCTGCAACCCAATGCATAAGGCACTTGTTTGACCAGAGATGCTGGATTCTCTATACACTTTGCAGTACATATTCCCCAGTTGGAGCCAGCTGTTGGCTGACTTTCAGTCACCCATCATTTTTTTTTTGGTAATATCAAATCAGATTTAGTCATGTCTGAGTCTAAGTCTAGGTTTCCTTCAGGATAGGTTATCCTTGTCGGGTTTCCATTCTTTTGCCCCCTCTTCTCTTAGCCGGGTGGGTTGTTTTAAAGTTTTGACACAATGGATAGGTTATAGATCCCAACCCAGCAAGGATAATGTGCTCTTAATTGGTGATCTTTCTCAAGCAGAATGGCAATTGGGAGTCATGATCTCAGGACACTCATAAGAAATCAGAGAAAAAGATTCTTCATGTGGATGATGCAGTAACAGAGCTGAGGCAAAAAGTTATCCCTGAAAAGTCTCAAGTCACGTTGCTTCTAACTCTTAATCAGAAGACAGTGATGAATGGATTACCAAGTTATATTGAAATAAAGAACAGTGCTTAATGATTGCAGTTCGAAGTCAAAATAATGAAGATAATGCAAGGCAGAAAATGGCACAGTGACTACTCCATGCGGATTTCGCACCCTCTACATACATTTTCCACCAAGAACATCCCTCTGCCAACAGTGCAGTCCATGTGTGCCAAAGATAGAGCGGTCGCATGATCGCATGGATTAAAATATTGCCTTGCGATCATGCGACAACGTAAGTCACCGAAGATGCTTGGCGGTAAAGTGGGATCCTTCCACGTGTCTAGGTGGGGCTGCATGTTCTTGTATGTTTGCAAGCGTATTGGCAGATTCTTGATCTACGATCGCCATTTTTCCTTGGTGTTGTTGAAGATTCTTACAGGCAATGCAGGATTACACCATGTGTTCATGTGGGCCTGTTTCATTAAAAAGAAATATTATATCGTGAACCAATCATAGAGCAATCGCATGATCGCATGGATTAAAATATTGCTATGTGATCATGCGACAATGGAAGCTCAGGCAGATGAGAAAAGTTAATGAATGACATGAAAGACCAAGTAAAAGATGCTTTGCTGGGACCCACATACGCCAATAGCGCAAATGCGACAACATAGTCCGGGCAAGTGAAAGTTTTAAGTTATTTGATATTATATCAAGCGCCAATAACAGAGCGGTCGCATGATCGCATGGATTAAAAAAGTGTTATGCGATCATGCGAAAGGTGAAGGAGAGGAGGGTCCCACGCAGATAGAGAGGTCTGGCGGTTGGCAGGTGGATATCCAATGAAAAGGCGAAGGAAAGAGGAGCGGTCGCATGATCACATGAATATAATAATAGCCTTGCGATCATGCGACAAGGCAAAAAGTGATTGTCACCCGAGCTTTGCATAAAAGGAAATGTTTATTATTATTTAAAGTTTAAAAGCATGTGCTTTAAGTTAAAAAACACCCATGCACTTAAAGTTGACGTGCGGAAAACGGGCAAGTCACTACACCATTAAGCGAAAATCGCACTTACTAATTGCGAATCTCGCAAGGAAGAGATTCAGTGTATGTGCTTATCTGTTATGATTGCCAAAAGGAAGATGTTTGATTTCCTAGCAAGGAAGCTAGAGGTCGACAGTCCAGAAACATGCCGAGTTTAATTATCTATTCAAATCAACACTGTTCATCATATGGATATGTTAATTGTTGAGTTGTTCGAATCATTTCCTGTGATAAAAGTTACGGCTCATTGCAATATCAAAGGCAATCGGTTCTACTTGCCCTGCTATAAAATGAATTCGACTTGCATGTTCTGTGCACTCCAGTTTAGCATAAATAACAAAGAGTAGAAAGCTTAGAAAAGGGGACTGATTTTATAAGGAAATTACATAGTAACGGCGGGTTTGATCAAAGGATTACTGCTATGGTGTGAACAGTTTGTCTTCTCCCAAATGATGGTAGAGGATAAATTTGATACAATGGGATAGATGAACGTTTCTAAATCAAGCTTGCAAGTGTCTGTCGAACATCTTTATTTCCAGTCAAGCAGTTTTGACGATTATAGGCTCAATTATATCAATTTGATAAAGGTCTATTCAATTAATATTCTCTAGCCAAAGTAGATGAAGGGACAACATCAGAACTAGTTCTTCTTATTGTATTCTCGTAAATACTTGGCTCCGGTCTTTTCAAATTCTGGAATTGGAAGCACTTTGTATTCCCATGAAGGTTGTATGTTTGTAAACTCTTTATATACTGTTGAAAAGTGAATGAAAGGGTCGACAAAATTGTTGGCATGAAGAGAGGTTGCAGAGACAATCATACTTGGTGTCAATTCTTTACTATCCATGTGCTTCCTTTTTCTGCATACAGTCAGAGAGCTGGAGTGGAGGAGAGAGCATGTTTAATTTCTGTATTTTCATTCATGCATTGAGATTAATGTTCAGTTTTTGTAATAGATTTGGCTATAGTTTGCAAGCAAATATGATCGGAGTATTGTGTTTGTGTGTTTAAAACAAGGAAAAGTTTTGTTATGAATCAGAGTATTTGGGCAACACTTTTCTGATTACTTTCAATCGGAGTATTGTTATGATCAGTTTTGAGCACTGTCTTGTATTCTTAGTCAAATGGTGATTGGATGGTAGATCAGAGTACTATCATTTGATCCTATTGCAAAGATTTGGATGTTTAATCTTATCATAACATTGCATTTACAAAACTAACAGCATTCTTGCATTACCAACATTGGGAAGTCATAGGATGTGTGAGTTCCTGAAGTTGGCTAGAATTAGAATCTAAATCTGCCTGAGTTAGTCCTGGATAGGATTAGATTGGTTTTGCCTCTGTTGTTCTCTGGTTAAGAACATACCCTGCAGTAGGAATTAGAAATAAAACATAATTCATTGAATATCATTTATATAGGGAGTTGTACCTCAATTCAGAGGGAAACTAGATATTCTCATAAACGGTTTCCCAACTGTTGTGTAAAGTTGTTCTTCGTTATAAAATTGGGCAAATAAAAGGAGGACAAGAAGAAGGACAATCTGTTTACCAATAGTCACAACCAAAGGGGGGCACACCAGTAGGTCCAGGAGTGGTATTCACATGGACAACTTGATTTTTAGTAGGAGCATTACCCAAATTTTTGGTAGGAGCTTCGTCCTCATTGTTATCCTCTGACTCTTTGTCAAAGGAAGAATTAGACATTGGGATAGTCAAATGTTTTCACAAGTGACTTTCCACCAAGTGGTAGCACCTTTATATTGTAGGAGAGAACAATTAATTGTTAAGTAACTGGTAGAGAAACATCTGCAACATCAAAATGAGATGTCCTCATAATCCACAACTTGAGTCCATGGTCTATTCCCCACCATGAGAACCACATCTCCAAGGAGAGGTGTGGAGATATCAATTTCCACTAAAATATGAAAAGGTAGAGAGACTTGTAGTTGTCGTAGTCTCATCCACATTTATGAAACGACTAATAGAGTTTCTAGTGGCCTCAAAACAAGATTTCTTTGAAAAGTTAAGGGGAAGATAGGGGACTTGAACCCACACTAGATGCATGTTATGTTGTTCAGTAAGAGGTTTAAAGGAAACTATCCAGGGTTTTGGACAGGAGAGTGATTCCCTCAAACTCACAACTTTCTTAGCACCGAATCTAGTTATTCAAATGAAGTAAAGAGAATAATAAAAACCCTCTTTAGAAAAGGGAAAAACTCAATATTACTAGGGACTAAAAGTCTCAAAAAATCTGTCACCAAATGATGAAGATTCAGAAGAGAAGGTTATAAACTAGTGAATCTACAAACCAATCCACAATGTTGGTAGAAATCCACATTTTCCACCACATATGGACCACACACCATCATAAGGGATGTCTTGGCACAAGAAAGAGGTCGAGATTTCTCCTTTGAAGGTATAAATTTGGCGATACAAGAAAAATGTGTCCAATAATAGTAAACTCAATACCATGTCTCTAAGAGAGGTTCCTAGTAGACATCATTCCAATAGAAACCCTACCCTCCACATTGTCAGGAATTTATCCCCTACCAAAAGTGGGTTAGCACTTAACACACCCAACCCAGAAAGCCTTGAGGCAAGTGGAACTGAACCAACAACAACTGTTGCCTCACTTTGTATACTAGGGACAACAACATAAACTCCAGCTATTGCCACAACACTAGGAGTGTCAGTCACCACTCCAACCTCCACAACAAGAAGGGCATAGGAAGGATGGGGAGACATTACAAGGTTTAGAACAAAAATAGCCTTTACCAAAATAGAGGGAATCGAAGCTATTCAAAAAATATTGATCTCACCATTAGCATACAAAAAACTAGAATATATGTTCATATTTTTTTTTACAACAAATTAGATGATTAGTTAAGGTTGTGAGATTGAGAAATTTGATACGACTTCTTGATTTTGATTGCATGTACACATAGACACATACAAACACAAACATAGACACACATTCACACATATATAGTATGTATGTATTGGTGCATGCATACATAGGGAACCCTATGATTCCCACCCACCCAATTCCCCTACTTCACTAGCAATTGATTCCAATCCAAATGCATACCCTTTAGTCATAATCCCACTACATGTATAATACATACATGCATGTGTGTGTGTGAACGTACACCTATATACATACATACATATGTATGTATGTGTGTATCTATATATATACATATATATATATATATATATATATATATATATATATATATATATATATATATATATATATATATATATATATATATATATATATATATATATGTGTGTGTGTGTGTGTGTGTGTGTGTGTGTGTGCACATATATCTACATACACATATCCCTTCGATCTTGACTTCATAAATGCACACACAGACCTATATATTATACATACATATATATAAAATCATACACATACAAAAGTGTACATATATACATATTTATAAGCATAGATATGTCTCGATATGTTTACATATGTATAGATATGTATGCATACACATGCACATGCACATGCACATACATACATACATTGGTAAAATACAAATATATGCCTCAAAGTCATATAGGCATATACTAATCTACATAAGAGAATACAAATGTATGTGTACATGCCATGAAGGTATCCACAACACTCATATACGCTATGTAATCTCAAAAAAATGGACCTCTTTTGGCCCATTGAGAAAATCAAGAATCAATATCACAATTGATAATTAAATTTTATTAATTAGAGCTCCCAAATGCTAAGACTAGATTGTATCTCTACCTAGTAATGCAAATAAACAAAATGTGCATTATTGTACAAAACATGTGGCATATGAAACAACTAAATAATTTATTACTACAAGATAATAATTATTCTTGACCAACATTTGCTTCTCATTGTCCACTTCAGGGGTAGGTATATAAATTGGATTTCTCATCTCCTCTTATGACAAAGATGTAGTATGAAGTAAACATGAATGACAAATTTTTTCAATCCCATGGTAGTTATTGTGTCTACTTTGATTGATCACATACTTATTAAGGATTCTTTTTGGAGATCCCCCTTTTCCATTCATTATCTATTGGATTCCTAATCCCTTCTAGCAAGGTTTACACCTAGGGAATTTTGTTACAAATTATAATAATTTTTTATAAGTTCTTTTAATGCCTTATTTTAATATACAATTATAATTTTTGGGTATCCTTTCTATTCTATAATTAGAGTCCTAAAACTGAAAAAGATGTTATGAAATAAAGTGGGGATCATAAACCAAAGTTCCAAGCCATAAGTATCTTCTACAAGTTGCTTTTACAATAGAAACAAACAATAGTTTCCATACTCAAGATACCAAATATGAATCATAGGAAGTACTTATCATACTATATATTTATTAGATGCTTATTTATTATTTTAGACACATTTAATCTTCCATTACATTCTCATCATTATAAATTGCTCTTTGTGATGATAGAATTGTTGACAAACAAGCTATTTAATGTAGTCCATTTGAGTTGGTTTATAGAGCATAAGCTACATGTGTGTGTGTGTGTGTGTGTGTGTGTGTGTGTGTATGTGTGTGCGCGCGCGCGCATGCATGCATGCACAATGAAGCTATGATTCCCACCCACCTATTAACCTACTTCACTAGCTATTAATTCTGATCCAAATCCATACCCTCCAATCACAGTCATACTACTATATCTACATACACCTATATATATCACGTATGTGTACATAAATAGACATACATATACACATCCACACACACACACACACACACATCCCTTTGACCTTGACTACATAAACACACACAATCATATACACATGCATATATATACAAATATACATATGTATATGTACATATATATATACACACGCATGTATATATCTATATATCTAGATATACACACATGCATATACATGTTCATATACATATACATGGACATACATTGGTGAAATACAAATATATGCCTCAAAGTCATATAAGCATATAATAATCTACATAAGAAGAGTACAAATGTACATATACATGCCATGAAGACATCCACAACACACATGCATAAACACTATGTAGTCTCATAAGAAATGGACCTCTTTTGGCCCCATTGAGAAAATCAAGAACCAATATCATAATTGATTATTGAATTTGATGGATTAGAGCTCCCAAATGCTAAGACTAGATTGTATCTCTACCTAATAATGCAAATAAACAAAGTGCACATTATTGTACAAAACATATGGTGAATGAAATAAATAAATAATTCATTACTGCAAGCTGATAATCATTCTTGGCCATCATTTGCCTTGGATTTCTCACATCCTCCTATGACAAAGATGTTGTATGAAGTAAACATTAAGGCCATTTTTTTCCATTCTAAAAAAATGGAAAAAATAAAGTAAACATGTAAACATGAATTCCATCTTTTTCCATTTTTTTACATTCGGTATGTATATGAACTAAATATGAATGCCATTGTAAGAAGGGGTTGGATACCTAACCTCTTCTTACAAGGTTTACACCAAGGGCATTTTGTTAGAAATTATAAGAATTGTTTTATAAGTTATTCTAATACCTTGTTTGAATATACAATTTTTATTTTTATTTTTTGAATTCCTTTCTATCCCGTAATTGGGGTCCTAAATATATTAAAAAAATGTTTTCAAAAAAAGTAGGGATCATAGACCAAATTTATAAGCCACAATTATATTTTATGAGTTGTATTTACAAGCACAACAAACAATAGTTTCCATACTCAAGTTATCAAATATGAATCATAGGAAATACTTATCATACTATATATTTCTTATTTTATAGACACATTAAGTCTTCCATTACATTCTCATCATTCCAAACTTCTCTTTGGGAAGAAATATTGTCAAATAAGCTAATTGTTGTAGTCTATTTGAGTTGGTTTATGGAGTTGTTGCCTAAGCTTTGGCACCTAATTCACAAATTATGATTTTGGTTTATTTTCCATACGTTGTGAGAGTTTTATGTCATATTCTGGAACACATTTTGGGGTCCGACGACTCTTTCGGAACAAAGCTAAGTGTTGTCTCTGCCAAGTATTGGGTTTCATAGTCTATACCGTGTTCCATTTCCATCATCGGTCCTCAACATCACATTTGGCACAAGGATTGCCCAAGTCACCTTTGCCCATCTCTGAATCATCTTTTTCCAAATTCTTTTGCTAACATGTTCAAGTTCAAATTCAAAAGATATCAACATCCCACTTGGAATAGATTAAGTATTGGTTATTCAGCATATTATCAATATAGTTACGAAGTCGTGTGATTGTGCAGTTCCATCATATACATAGATTTAATATTATAAATTCTATAATACCTTTGTAATTAAGATCCACCAATTCTATTCTTTGGTTTCGTCAACTGGAAGGAAGTAAATTGACAATGATATAACTTCACGAAAGGTTAAAATCACCATTAACATTTATGCTGCTCATGGTTGAACATTTTCAGTGAAAATCGGTGACAATATTGCTAGCTTTAAAGGTCATCTTTAATACATCCAATTGCATATTTCTCAGCCCCGAAGTTACCCTACAAGCTTATTATATATAAAGCTTGCGCCGACTTTTTGCTTTAACCTTCTCACGCGAAAATGTTTTCAATGATTATTATTGAAAACCAAGATGTCTAAATTGAAATGTAAAGCTTGCATCGACTCGCCAGGTTTCTGACAAAATTAGGCACGTGCCAGATCACGCATTTAGTGCCTTCTAACATTTTACAAGTTGACCATGGCGTGGTCACATCAAAAAACAGAGCCTATCCAAAGCAATTATCCTTGTGATTAAACTTATTTTCGTCAATAGACAAAACACAATTAGATCTCGTTATTTGTCTCTGAATCATATAACTTCACCACAAAATGCTTCCTCGTACCCCTATACATGGTGATTAAAATTTCCTCAAGATTGAAGAGAACATGGGCTTTTGCACCAGCCCCATCAAAATCCAGAAACCGATATAAAGATTGTTTGCTGAGCCAACCGATATAAGTAAAGATGGTTTGTTAAGCCATATAACCTGTTTGATGTCTATCAAACAAACACATCTCTAATACCTTATCGAACAAAATAAAACTTAACTCCTAGCATAATAATCTAGATACCGTTAATCAACAGACATCATATCGACACTTATCATAATGGATACCATTAAAATTAGCACAGGCAACATATTGACAATTCGGCAAAATCTGTTATACAAGCTCTTCAATAATTGTGTAGTAAATAAATTTCCATCTGGCTATTCTTAAACATTCTAAAGGAGAAAAATCTAGGTCTTTGCTACAAAGGAACAGAGCTGCTCGCAATTATGTCATCTAAGACCACCATTGCTTCCTTTAATGATGATCTTTTTCCCTCCTGCATGGGTTACCCTGTTCAGTCACACTTAAAAATGTTCCAAGGTTGAGAATATTTCCTCCTTAGAGGAACAATGACTTCAAAAATAAAATTACCCAATTGAAAATACAAAACATTGCACCTTTTAAAGTTGAGACCACACAAATATGTAAAACAACCCTTACCTTGAATTAACTACAAGGTTCTCTTCAATGATGTTTTTTTGCAAAATTCTGTCCCACTTCTCATGAAAATTGCAGCACAAATCAACGTTAAAATTTGATGCAAACGATCCCTTCAAAACACCAAACAAAAATGTTTTATCTTATTCCAATATGATGTCTGAATACTTGCCTAAAAGAATGGTTCTTTAACATTTATTTCCCTGCTTGAGGAGCTCATTGACTTCCTTCTGTCTGTAAGTGCTTTTTGTAGCATAGAAACAAAGTCAAAAGCAATTTCAATGATAAAGTAACGTGTTTCATCCTCCTCTCAAACCAACTCCGAGAATGTTCGAATTCCAATCATCCTTATGAAAAAGCAAGTCAGAATGTGCTGCATAATTCTTAATTAATAAAATATAAACCACCTGTACGTCATCATTGTTCTCTGCAGATTCTTTATGCCAGTCCAGACACTGCCAAAAATAATGTCAGCAATTATAAAGCTTCACTAAGACCCAGGTTGACAAGATCGTTGTAAGCTTCATTCATTGTACAATTGAAAAGCATCCTTACTCTATCATTACATTCTATTTATTTCATCTTTACACAAATATAATTACGTACAAAACTACCGGAAACTACAATACATCCACAAGCCTCGTGAAAAAAAAATACCATCAGGAAGAAAAGCCCAGTGTAGAATTTTTGGCCAGAAGGCATGTTAATAACCAATATGTTCCCTCCTTGCAGTGCTCAAATTTGCTCCCAGTTGCAGCTATTTATCTTGACCCTAAAATTATAATTGCTGAGGCTTATCCTCACCATTCAATCCACATGGCAAAGTGAGCTTATGTAGAGTATCTTGAGAATCTTAGTTTTATCTTTTTACAGAGGGAAAAGCAGAGATATTGATTCAGAATTTTCAAGTTGAAGTCACCCAATAATGGTTTTTGCATGTAAAGCAATGCTTGTAAAATTCCGTAACAAGTCAAAATCTGTACTTTCCCTGCATATAACACAAGATCCAATGAGACTTGGTATCTTCCTCAGCTTTGAAAATTTGTGGCCACAACCTGGCCCATCGTGATATCTCATGGTGCATAAATTTGTTAGCAGCTCCATCTAACTTTTGATCATTGCAAACCCTGCCTTAAAGTTGTTACAGATTTTTCAAAAGAATCCCCAAGCGGTGGGCATTCATTGGTAAGACACAAGCATATTAAGCTGAAATTTTTCTCTTACAACCCAAGACATTAAGATTAACTGTAGAAAAGAAAAAATATCAATCACAGACTCACAAGCGAACCAAACAATTGGCAAAGATTTTATATTTGTTTAATCTACAATGATAATGAACAATATAAACTACACAGCACCATTGTCTGAGATGTAGTGTATACAATTTGTAACCACCTGGTGCATTTTCAAAACTATTTTACAATAAACTGCATGTTGAAGCCGCAAAGTCAGTCCAAAGAATTATGTTAGATACCTGTTAAACAAACAAAACTCTTATCAGTGATACCCTCAGATTCAGGTCAGCATGATATGTATGAATAAAATAACAATAACAATGCACTTCCAATAAGCTATCCAGTTCAAGTCGCAAGAAAATATTGAAAACATATTGCAAAACAATTCACATGAAAATTAACCTCGTGAATGATTTACTAAACTATGCTAATGTTAGCGTAGTGTGATGGTTAAGTTGTGGTGGTGTAGTTCTTGGCATCAAAGTTCAAATCATGTTGTAGTGTTATTGTTGAATATCTAAATGGGGGGGTGAGGCCTGTAATGTCCCTTTTTGAAATAAAAAATAAAATTAAAATTAAAAAATAAAAGAATAAAATTAAAATATAACATAATTAATTTTAACGAAGTTGTGACTCTCTCAACCATGAGATATAAAAGAGAGAGAAGAGAACTTCATTTGAAAGGAGATAGGGAGGAAGGAAAAGGTGAGCATGTGAATCAAGGAAAGATTAATGAAGAAAGGATTGGGAAGTAAATAAGGAAGTGACTCTTTCAAGGCACAGAAATTATGAAGGGTTGTACTCTTTCAAAGGGCAGATATGATGCAGAGGTGTGACCTCATTCTCACATTGGAAGATATAAAGGAAAGAATGATATTTTTGAGTAAGATATCCAAGGGAGATCAATTTGGAAAATAGTTTGTTACTCTAAAACACTTACGAAAAGCAGTGACCCTTTCACCCATGAAGTATAAGGGTCGCTTATCAATCATCACTCATAATCCACAAAAGCAATCATCACTTATCAAATCAAGCAAACAATCAATCAGAAAACCACTCATCAAATCAGCATTCATTCAATCATCATTCACCAATATATCAAGCCAGAATTCAATCAATCAATCAGTCATCACAAATATCAATCAGTCAACAACAACCAAATGGTCAATTCTGATTTGAATAGAAGTCGGAAAAATGTATATCCATCTAGAATATTAAGGAAAGTGATTGGTATGCAACATTATTTTACTTTTTATTTATTAAATTATTTATGAATCTATTAGGAAGATGCAGAAGTGCTGATCTTCCCTCATCAAGTACACTACCCCAACTTGGTCTGCTTGTGGGCCAAGGGGCTGAACAACTTGAGGCTCATTCTGTGCCTTTGCACTTGGTTGAGGAAGATAGTCTCCAGGCGTTCAAACAAGAATTATAAGACTAGCAATTATTCATTTGATTTTCATAAAGCAATCATATTAGGAATTGCCAAGGAAACGTAACAAGGAGATGCAGGAATATGGGTTCACTCAATTAAGTAGACCACCTATTAAGTTGGATTGCTTGTGGGCTAAGGGATCAGACTGACTTGATCGGTTGTTCAGTGCTCTTGGGCTTAGTTGTGAAGGACAGTCTCCTGGTGTCCTATTGTGTTTTCCCCTCGAGAATCTGATATGATTGGCTATTAGAAAAAAGCTATTGTGTGCATGTTTACAATAGGAATCTTCATTATCATTTTGTTTCATGTTAATTGATTATTTTCCTAAATTCAAAAGAATACTCTTGTAAATAAATTGTACTATTGGATTTGTTACTTTTTTCACAAAATCAGCTATACCCCCAAATGGGGACATTACATGGTCCCTGTTGGGGACCTCATTGGTCCATAGCTCCAATTCAAAAACATTTACCCCTTATAGTAACTTACTGAACTGTTAAGCTCACAGAATACTTGGGAAAAAACCACTATTGCAGATTATTTCTTGCTTTAAAAGATCAATTTATAAATTAAATACTTTAAGATACAAATTTTTCTTCAATATAAGATATTGAATGTTAACATATAAAATTAAAAAAATCTTGATTTATTTTTATATGTTTAAATTTTATTAAAAATGAAAAACTAAAACAACAATAAACAAAAAAGATCAAGCCACTGAAAACAATGCAGAAAATAGTTGGTCTGTCGTTCTGCAGGAAATATTTGCAGAATAAATAGTGAAGATAATGTTTTATTACTGTGAAAAATCTGTGGTTGAACACATAATTTTAAAATGCATTAATTAGATTTTTTATTTAAAAAGCTCTAACCCATTTTAACATACAGATTTTAGGGAGAGCTAAAATGAATACCCTGTGCATTTTAAATCATGTAGAAGGGTACTACCTTGCCCCCAAGGTTTTTCTCCAATAGCTTCATTGATGCTTATCGGGAGATGCCTCTCAACATGCATTGAAAGGACAACACCTAAGGTGTATGCGAGAGACCTCATTATTTCAAACTTGCAGAATTATAAGCAAGCTTAGAGGAGGCTCTTGTCCTTACCACTAACTAGCCAATGAATATCAACATAGACAACAGAAAACAAAATATGAAGTCATGTATCTAACAAGTTACAAGTATTGTAAATAAATATTGCTTGGTTACAAACTCTTTGACCATGTTATTTGCAGGTTCTTGGCAGGAAATTGGGGATGGAAATACCCCCCAATCACCAAAAAGCTAGCCCTAAGAGTTTTGTCTCAATCTTTTAGTGCTTAAGGTTGAGAGCACAAATTGGAGTTTGTTTGAAACCATTCACGCGAAGCAACTCAATAGGTTGACTCGGCAACACCTCAACAACCTAGTTTTTGTGCAAAAAAACCTTCAGCTTTGCACAAGAAAGATGGAGAACAAATCCAAAGGGCTTATTGATTTGGATGAGATTGATTCATATAGCGATTGGACTACATGAATGTATACTACTCAATTGATAAACAATCTATTGCCGAGGGAATGTATTTAAAACACAAAAATGATTTATGCCCAGGGTTCAAAATAATATCATCAATTGCTTTATTCATTTCATGTATGCACTCATAAAAAATCCATCCACAAATGAATATATTTTATATCTCACTAGTTCCAACTCCTATGACCACACTGAGGCTTCAACAATATACACATATCCTGATTTGTTCCAACTCCTTTAATGAGACGGCAATGGGTGATGACGTATCACTTGTCTCTACTTTAAAAATAATTCCCACTCCAAACAATTGATTTCTTTTTGAGATTTACATATGCAATTCCAATATCCTATACAATATTTTTCACTGGGTGTGCTTCAAGAACCAAAGAAATTCTATAAACACAATTCCAATGGTGCTCCTTTTAAATCTTTGTTCATCCAAGAGAAGACATCATGGAATTCCAAGAAAAATTTGAATGTCACTGCTTTCAACATAGGACTCCAATTATCTCCAACCATTGTTACTTTTGCACTACCTTCTCCCAAATTCACTTTTGAATTGTTGGTTCTTGAAGACATCATGGTATTCCAAGAAACATTTGAATGTCATTGCTTTAAACATAGGATTCCAATTATCTCCAACCATTATTACTTTTGCACTACCTTCTCCAAAATTCACTTTTGAATTGTAGGTTCTTGACATTTCATATCTTTATCTCTCTCAAAATGGTAAGCTAGTATATCGTCCAACATCGCATTTTCCAACTTGCATTCCATATATTCAAAGTAATGCAGAAGTTGGTATCAAATGGTTACCTTCCAAACTTTTCAGATTTACTATCATCAACTTAAGAAATAACCCAATCACCATTACTTGGATTTTCTTGAATCATATTACATTCAAGTTGGGAATACTTCATAGTCTTCCATTTGCCAATAGACCAACCCACAAAAGGATCTAGATTACTCTTTGGAATATAACATGCAAGTACAGATTTCCTTCAGCATTTGGTTCCATATTGTCGTCTTCTTCTCTAACCACCATTCTCCTAAGTATGTAGATAAAAAATAGGATGAGGCTACTTCCTCACCTATTGCCTAGTCCCTTAGATCGATTATATATGAAATGCCTTTATTCTCAATGGATAGTGTATTCTTTTCCTAGTTGTAGTCAGTTTTGGCTACTGTCAACCACTCTCGGCCCAACAATACCTCATACACTTTATAATGCAAATAATTGCTACAAAATTTATTAAAAATGATTGGGTTCCAATTAGATTCTTTGGCCCATTTAACTCTGAGTACCTTGATTCCTTGTTGATATGTGCCTATTAGTGTAAAAGCTTGAAGCCAAATGATTGATTTGCCTAGAATCTTTCAACTATCTTCAAGAAGCACATTTACACCTAGTCCCTATAATGATGAGTGTATCAATAAGATTCCTCCCAAGTATCTCCATATGCATTATTGATGGTTTCTTTGTCATGTTAAACATCAACAACACAAGATCTATCTTAATTAAATCGTCATTCTTAACCTAAACCATTCTTCCTTCTCTTCCACCACTATCTATTGTTGTGGTGGCAATTGCAATCCTAAGTTCTAGGATGCTTTGTAATAAATAAGCCTTCTTATCAGGTATAACAGTTTGTAGTACTTTTCGTACAACATTTTATTCAACTCCAAATTAATCATACAAGTGCTTTCATGTTCATTTAACTGCAATGTTCCTTGTCATTGTTTGCCTATTTCTACTCTTGATTCATTTTGTCTCTTATTCCACAAGTGTATGGGTAAACTACCTTCTTGGCTTTGGCTCGACCAATACTTTGTTGTGTCTCCCTACATCAATCATGTTGATTTTGAGCTTTTGTTTTGGATATTTAGGGTCCTCGTGGCATCTAAGCCTGTACAATTTGCACAATAATCCCAACTTGTTATAATTATTCTAGCAATCTCTTACTAAATGTCCTCATTCATTACATTGTTGACATTGTAGGATAGGTCATTCCTTGAAACCATATTCTATTTGACTCCTCTCTCCATTATTGTTCAGCCTATTGTTATTGCCTCTTCGATTTTGATAACAAGCTAAGGATGCATTATTGTTTTCCTAAAGCTTCAGTGGTGTTAGGTGCAGTAGATGGCTCTTCTTGTATAAAAATCTGTGTGCTCCTGCTCTTCAAATCGTATCAGCACAATTTTAGTTGATGACCCAAAAACTTTACGAATGTCACAAAACAATTTCTTGGGTCAGCTAATTTTGATGTGACTTTCACTTTTGCAATTAGTTCACCAAAGTTCTTTGGTTTTTTTCTTTGCATTCAATTTTTTCATCATCCAAAGCATTTCCCTTAGCATTTATACTGATTCCTAATTCACTGTCATTACTCTAGATCAAACAATTTTCAACTACTTTCTTTTGGATTAAGAGGGCAATATATCTTCTATTTCTATATCCATTTTCCTATTATACACTTCTACATAGGATAAGTGAAAAACAAATCTGATATTTGTTCCGTAGTGAAAGACTAAGGCCTTTTAGAATGTCAAAAGATTCCTTTTCTAGTTTTGCAAGCAATTCTTTAAGCCGACAATTATAAACTCTTACATTTACATGTTTAACGCTTTCATTGTTGTTGGATTGATTTTCAAATGCCTTCTTTAATCTCTCCAACATAACTTAAAAGGTTGCTTCAATTTTTATATACCTATCAATACCTATACCTCTTAAGGTGGTTGGAAAATACTATAGTCAATACGCTCTATCATTGCTCAGGATTAAATTGGGAAAAAAACTGAAATTTAATTTTTCAAATTTTACTATGTTTTAGTAAACTGCATTTTTGAGGGTCTTCGGTGCATTTCTGGGCAAAAGTGATGCACGGAAATGCCAACTGGAAATGCCAACTGGAAGTTGTCATTTCCAAAATTTGACTCTAGCTCTTTTGAATACCTTTCCAATGCATCAAACGGTTCGCAAATCGGAGCTAGGACTAGAAAGTTATGCCTTCTCCAAGTAGACCCAATTTTTATATATAGTTTTTTTGATAATTTTTGATAGTTTGAATAGTTTATTTATAATAAATATTACGATGGCTCTTCATTTCATTTCCAAGGGATTTTGATGACCCTTGGGATCCATCAGACTTGTATAAACTCAAATATTCGAATAGAATGGATCAGTTTTTGGTTTGCAATCTGGTTTCCAATTTTCTTATTGAATTCTACAATATTGTAGGTATCACACCAGGTATTGTAATCTGGTTTCATAAATCAGATCAGTGGTATCAGAGCGAGAACGCTCCTTTATGCCAATTTACACAAGGTCTTCCTACCAAAGATGAGGATTGGATACACAAGATTTGTCAAAATACCCACCTTTGAGACGCACACGATCGAAGATGTCAGACGATGATGTTAAGAAGTTGGTCGAGGAAGCTTTAAATAAGCAACGAGAGGAGATGATGAGTCAATTTTCACGCCTCCTAAAGAATCAAAAACCCTCTGAATCAGAAACATCATTTCGTGGAAATACCCCTTTCAAAGTGCAGGTCAATTTCGACATTCCAAATTTTGAAGGAAAGGTCGATTCTAAAGCTGTTGTTAACTGGTTATCAAAGTTGGATAGATACTTTTCTATAAATAATTTCTCAGATGCAAAAAAGATAACATTTGCTCTCCTCAAAGCTGAAACCCATGTGAAATTAGCATGGGAAACCAAAGTCACAAATAAAGAACGAGAATCATTTGCTAAAGATGGTTTTGAAATTTCTCTTGATAAGAAGCCCACATGGGGAGAATTTGTGGAATACATAAAAGAAGCTTACCTTCCGAAGGATGTATATGAACAAAAATACATAGAATGGCAGCTTCTTCGACAAAAGAGGGATCAGTCTGTTCAAGATTACACCAATACATTCCATTCACTTTCAGCGAAACTCAGTATTGAGGATTCAGAGAAGCATCGAATTTTGAAATATCGAAGTGGACTTCACAGGTATATTCAAATAGAGATGGAATTTTTGAATATTGAGACATTGGCAACTGCCTATAAATATGCTACAAAAATTGAAGATAAATTCAAGCAGAAAGGAAAGAGGGACTACTTTGCAAGCAACAAGCCAAGGGTTGAAGGTGGCAATAAATTTGTAGGAAAACAGGTGACCAAGGAACCTCATTCAAATTCATCCAAGAACACATGGTGGTCTACTGAAAAGACACAAACAAACACAGGCATGTAGTGTGAGATGCATAAGTCCCCAACCCATAACACAAAGGATTGTCAAAGTATTAAAAATTTGATGACAGAGATACGAGGAGAGGAAGCTAAACCTGAATCGTCACCAGTAAATAATTCTGAGAAAGAGGAGAAAGATTCCATCATAGAAGCAAACCCATATGCCGTAGTTGGAACTACTAAAGTATTGCCCCATGAAGATGAAGAGAGACTTTTTCATTCACAGATGTGGGTAAGCCTCTGCATTTTATTGTTGACAGTGGGAGTCAAAAGAATTTGATCTCTAGGGAGACAGTCAAAAGATTAAATATGAAAGTGACAAGACACCCACAACCATACTCTATGGGATGGGTAAATGAGGGACAAGATATTCAAGTAAATCAACAGTGTTGTTTGCCATATTCAATCAAGCCTTTCAAGGATGAAGTGATATGTGATGTAGCACCATTGGATGTATGCGATGTCTTGTTGAGGCAGCCATACATGTATCAGAGGCATGGGGTGTATGAGTCCAAGCCACGTAGTGTTACAATCAAGCTTGGTGGGAAGAGGTATCGAATACCAGAGGTATGTCCCACACAAACTGCTTCTTTAATTAGTGCTAAACAATGTAAACGCTTGATTGCTCAAACTGGAGCTTTTGTTCTACTCATGATTTGCCCTGAACAAACAAAGTCAGTTGTTCTTAATACACATGCTAAGGTAACAGAAAATCAACAAAATCAGACGGATAAAATTTTGAAAGAATATCATAGTGTGTTTAAACCACCAGTGGGAGTACCAACACATTGTCAAGTGAAGCACTCTATTGATTTAATCCCAAGCACACCGCTACCACATGAGCCAATATATAGGAGGTCAGTTTTGGAAAATGATGAGATTAAGAGACAAATTTAGGAGTTGATTCAAAAAGGACACATTCGTCCAATTGCTTCACCTTGTGGAAGTCCAATTGTCCTTGCTAAAAAGAAAGATGGGACATGGAGGCTTTGTATTTGATTATAGAGCATTAAACAAAATCTCTGTTAAAAATAGATATCCAATCCCTCGAATTGATGATTTGCTGGACCAACTTAGGGGGGCTAATTTCTTTACAAAAATTGACTTGAAGTTTGGATGCCACCAAGTACCAATTGATCCAGCAGATGTGTGGAAGACTGCATTTAAATCTAAGGAAGGGTTTGTTTGAATGGTTGGTCATGCCTTTTGGCCTAACAAATGCCCCAGCCACATTTATGAGATTGATGAATGATGTGCTTAGACCATTCATTGATTCTTTTGTGGTTGTTTATTTGGATGACATACTCATCTTTAGCAGAGCTTGGTCTAAGCATTTGCAGCATGTTGAACAAGTTCTTTCAACTCTGCAAAAACACAAACTTTATGCCAACATTGAAAAGTGTTCTTTTGGTATGCAGAGTATTCAATACTTAGGGTATATCATTGATACTAAGGGTGTTCATGTTGATTCAGCAAAGATTCAAATTATCCGAGATTGGCCATCCCCTAAAAATTTCACAGAGCTTCGCAGCTTCTTGGGCTTAGCCAACTTCTATCGCAGATTTGTGTTTGGTTTCTCACACATATCATGGCCTCTTAATCAATCACTAAGGGGTGGAGCACAAGCAAAATTTCAGTGGACAGAGGCTAAGCAACAAGCATTTGAGGAGTTAAAGAAAAGACTATGTTCAGCACCAGTATTGGTCCTTCCATATCTACACCAAGCATTTGAGATAGAAACAGATGCATCTGATTATGCTCTTGGTGTGGTACTCATGCAACATGGGCAGCCTGTTGCCTATCAGAGTGAAACTTTTTCTGATACAGTACGTAGGTACCCCACCTATGATAAGGAGTTGTATGCCATTGTTCAGGCCTGCAAACAATGGAAACACTATATACTGGGAAAGGAAACTGTTATACATATAGACCATAAACCACTTCAATTCTTACAAGCACAAGGGAAGCTGCAGAATGACAGACATCAACGGTGGTCAGCCTATCTACAACAATTTCACCTCAACATTCGTGATAAAAAAGGAAGCAGTAACAAGGTGGCAGATTGTTTGAGTAGGCCTCCTATTGCAGGTTTGACAATAGTGTTAGATTCATGTGGTCATCAATCATCAACTTGGGAACAACTATATGGTATTGACCCTGATTTTGCTAACATCTATGGTAATTTGGTAGAAGGAAAGTCTGTCCCTGATTTTCACTTGCAAGATGGGTTGCTTTGCCATAATGGTCACATATGTGTACCCACTGAGGAACGGAAGAAAATGATATGGGAAGCTCACTACAATCGTGTTGCAGGACATTTTGGTATTGGTAAGACTACTACTATCCTTCAAAAGTATTTCTATTGGCCAAAAATGAAGCAGGATATCATTTCACATATACAAGCTTGTGCAGCCTATGCAATTGCAAAGCCAGCAAACCGTAAGTTGGGTCTATACTTACCATTACCTATTCCTGATAAGCCATGGCAATCTGTTTCAATGGATTTTATGTCTGGACTTCCAACTACCGGGCGTGTGCATGATTGTGTATATGTTGTGGTAGATAGGTTTTCTAAAATGGCTATCATGGTGGCATGTAAAAAGATGATTTCTGCAGAAGATACTGCCAAGCTATTTTTTGAACATGTTTGGGTTCATTTTGGTTTGCCAAAAACCATTATTTCTGATAGGGATAGCAGGTTCATCAGCAAATTTTGGTCTGCACTATGGGCTAAAATGGACACCAAGTTGACAAAGTCCATAGCATTCCATCCCCAAACAGATGGGCAGACAGAAGTGGTGAATCGAATGATTATTCATATTTTATGGATGTATCATTCCAAACATCCTCGCACATGGGATGAAAGCTTACCCTATGTGCAACACAGCTACAACCGTGCACTCCATAGTACTACAGGGCACAGTCCATTTGAGGTTTCTCTTGGATACCAACCATTGGCACCTATGGATGTAGCAATACCATCTCTACAATCTAATAGTCCATTGAATGGTGACAAGGAGGTAGATAAAGCAGAAGAATTCATTGATAACATTAGACACCTCCAACAACAAGTTCATGAGATCTTGGAGCAGAGTAATCAGAAGTATAAGGAAAGGCATGATAAACATAGAACTCCTCATAAGTTTCAGATTGGTGACAAGGTATGGTTACATCTTCAGAAAGAGCGCGTCCACGGACCAAATAGGAAGCTTCGTCCTCTTCGTTATGGTCCATATACTATTGTGAAACAAGTTGGTGAGAATGCTTTTGAACTTAATTTGCCATCATTTTTGGGACTGCATCCAGTTTTCAATGTAAAATTGTTGAGACCCTATTTTCCTCCTTTGTTGGATATTTCTCAAGCTACTGAATACATTCAAGCTACAGAGTTAAATCCATCTACTACTGTTCCAGTCCAGTGTGACCATGTTACTGAAGTCATTTTAAAGACTTTGAGAAATCAGAATATTCCTCTGTATCAGGTGGTTCGAGTTGGCCAGCATTCTCATCAAGGCAAGTGGTTTACTAAAGAACAAATTGAAGAACAATTTCCTCATCTGTTGCAGCAGATTAGTGCAATGGGGCCCATTGCCTCTCAAGGGGGGAGGAATGCTCAGGATTAAATTGGGAAAAAAACTGAAATTTAATTTTTCAAATTTTACTATGTTTTAGTAAACTACATTTTTGAGGGTCTTTGGTGCATTTCTAGGCAAAAGTGGTGCGCGGAAATGCCAACTGGAAGTTGTCATTTCCGAAATTTGACTCTAGCTCTTTTGAATACCTTTCCAACGCATCAAACGGTTCGCAAATCGGAGATAGGACTAGAAAGTTATGCCTTCTCCAAGTAGACCCAATTTTTATATATAGGTTTTTAATAATTTTTGATAGTTTGAATAGTTTATTTGTAATAAATATTATGATGGCTCTTCATTTCATTTCCAAGGGATTTTGATGACCCTTGGGATCCATCAGACTTGTATAAACTCAAATATTCGAATAGAATGGATCAGTTTTTGGTTTGCAATCTGGTTTTCAATTTTCGTATTGAATTCTACAATACTGCAGGTATCACACCAGGTATTGTAATCTGGTTTCATAAATCATATCAATCGTTGGCCATTTGTGGTCCAAATCATCTTAAAGGTTTAAGGTCATAAAATTCCTTACAAAATCCACTAATCCATTACTTGTAAACTTCAACAACTTTTGCATTTCTACATTAGGTGTTGATGATAGAGATGCCATGGGTTTATTATAATGCAAACTTGATCCTTGGAACCTGTTGCGAGGTTTTCACACCATCACCCCATTGCAAATGGGGACCCCCTCTTTTTGTTTTTGTTGTAGCTGGCTTCGGTTTAGAGTAGAGTTTGGTGGTCCCTTTTTGTCAAGGAGAGGAATTTAATAAGGTCAAAGAGAGCAAGAAGTCAGTTATGTCTTTAAGTTAGAGAGTGAAGTCTCCTTCAAAGGAGTGAAGGTAAGGTCATTGGATTTTGGATAGAGAAATAATAATCAGGGGTCTAAAGGTACAATTAATCAATAAAAACAAGCATAGATAAATGAGGAGTCTTGACCTTTGACGAGGATATTCCATCCGTTTGAATAGA
The DNA here is from genome assembly GCA_027943335.1 of Chamaecyparis obtusa. Taxonomy (NCBI): domain Eukaryota; kingdom Viridiplantae; phylum Streptophyta; class Pinopsida; order Cupressales; family Cupressaceae; genus Chamaecyparis; species Chamaecyparis obtusa. Next base: position 589,513 of record BSBK01003955.1, read on the forward strand.
CGCCTCCACTGTATTAATAGAAGACCTTCAATCAAAAAAGGAGGGAAAAAAGAAAATAGGGAATCACATCAAGCAAGCATATAATAAGGAATATTAAAGATATTTGTACTGATCATATTGAGGGGAATTGTCAACCAAAAAGGAAAACGGCAAAGACTTTCCTTGTATTCTCAGCCTTTACGAGAGCTTTATAAACACATTATTATTCATTCACAATTCTGAAATCATTTCCTTTCGTTAAACAACATTGGAGCACATTCACTAACAACCGACATCCATTAGCGTGCAACACTAGTGTATCCTACCTATCGTGGATACAGACAAGGTCTTGATAATTGTTGGAATCGTTTGTTACTCGACTCTAAACAATAAACACTTTCTGTATAAGCAGTGGCCCCAAAATTATGGGGCAATATATATATATAGACACACACGCATACCAAGAACAAGTGGATGGTCAATTCAATAGCAAATAGGTGAAGTCAAGTGGTAATGGGATCATAATAAGAACTCGGTTTGAAAAGAAACTAGGGGAACTACACAAGTCATTATCATCAGTGGCCCCTCATATAAAATAATCACTAATCTGAGGGGAACAATTCATTGTTGAAGAGTCTCCACACTGTCAATAGTTGTTGTAAGACTATGGCCTCATATTTCGTAATTGAAGAACCAATTAAGGCAAAGAGAGGTGCCTTCTCAATCAACATGGATATTCAAAATCACAAGAGCAGTGTATAATAAATTGGAAGAGCAATTTAAGAGTCTATGGATCCTCAAACATGTAGTGTAAGTGACACAATTGGCGTAAGAGTTCAAAGAGGTAAGGTGATGAGTCTATTTGCTGAACGCTAATGATAAATGTGCCAATAAGATATTGCTGATCAAATTCACAACCAAAAAGTCTTATTACGGTCTACTATAGTTTGATTGATGTTTGGGTCTTGGAAAATTGTATTGCCCTGTTTAAGAAGACGTAACAATTGCAACTTTTTTGGTTCAAAGCTACTAATTTGTGTTTCAAAAACTAAAAGCTTGAGGAAATATCAATATGTGGGATCTATGTAGACCAAGAGACATTAACTATACCTCCATTTTTTTCATCTCCATCCTAAATGGCACTCCATTTGAAAAGCTTTGAAGTATCACCTCCTTCCCATTATGTTGGAAGCTTAGCTTAGCTCTAAGTTTTGAAAATCTTGATAGTATCTAGCAAGAGATGTAACCATAAATGCCCAAAACTATATCCATGTTCCCCATGCCTACCACATAGAAACCATCCTTAATTTGATATCTTCTCAAGGATAAGTACGCATATTTGTTATCAACTCGTACAAGGAATAATATGGCTATCCACAAGCCTAATTAAACCCATTAAACTTATCGATACCCAAGCCCCTCCTAGCAACTAAATATGTATCCATTAAATTATGAGTAGACTAGATATCAATCAACACCATCCGCTTGTGACCCTACCCTCGAACCCTAAAGCATGATACACAAGGGCACCAAAATGTAGCAAAAGTGCCTCCTAGAATCTCCTCTTCTCCTCTTTTGTACTCTATCTCATCAATCATAGCCCTTGGCTCAAATCCTATCTTTAAGACCACCTCAAGATGAACCTTTATATAATGTACTTGCCCCTTCCTTGAGCATTTATGGCCTAGCTCCCATGGCTCTCTACAAGAAAAGAACAACTTCCTCCTCCAAAGCTCATTCTTAGCCTCCTCACTCTTGTTCGGTTTTAGAGGCAATGTTATTGGTTGATGGGTTACCTCTTTAGAAGGATTATGCAAGTTATTCTATTGGTATATTCTTGGGAAGGTATTTGATCTTGGTTGTTGAATTTTCAACCTCAAGGCCTTTTGCATCGCATCTTGCAGAGATTGTGGGTCAAGAGCACTCACCAGGACCAAGGATGACTCCTTTAAACCCTCAATGAACAAGTATGAGAATCTTTCTTCGATTATTTGTTGCCATGACTGAAATTCTGCCGTAAAATCCTAAATTGATCCCAACTACAATAAGGTTGCTTGTTTATTAAGTTGTCGGTTCGGGTTCGGGTTCGGGTTCGGGTTCGGGTTCAGGTTTAGGTTCAAGTTTGGGTTCAAAAACACAATTCGCAAGTACGACAAAATTTTGAAATGGGGTTTGGGTTCGTTAGTACAAAAACATGTAAAAATTGTATATATATACATGTGTGTGTGTATGTGTGAGTGTCTATATGTATGTATATATATATAAACACACACATATGTATGCAGCCTAGAAGCATGAATTAAGATTAAAATGTCACATAGTATCATAAAAACAACAAAAACACCATAAACTTGTAATCATGGCATCATATCAACATCAAAATATTAAAATAATAATATTGAGTTCAAGTATCATTGTTTTGACTTTCAACAACTGGAACTTTATACTAAGTTTCAATCATCTAATGGATTATCTAAATCTTCTTCTTCTTCTTCTTCTTCATCAAAAGCTTTAGTTGATTCACAAACAGTGCCAATGCCAAAGGGAATAGCTGCACCAATAACATTCTCGCTTTCCAAGTCCTGAAATACTTATTACATTTTCACTGTATAGAGAGCTCGTTTGTTTGTAATTATCATCCTACTTGAAAAATGTTAAATAAGTAGCTTGCAACTCCCTTCACCTAATGAAGATATTGTTTATTGTTTAAAATATTATTTACCACTATAGAGAGCTTGCAATGAATCAGACGGGTCATTATCAGCAATTGGATATAAAAATTTCACTAGAAGAAATTTTGAGAGATAGTTTAACTTGATGTAATAAATATTTGAATTTCAGCTAATTTTGTTTTCCAATGTTAAAGATCTTATTCAAATTCTGTAATAACTGTTTCCCACACTAAATTAGAGAATGTTTCTCAGTGGAGATGTACCTGATTCACACTTGGTCTTCCCTGGTTTGACCTGGGTTCGGCTCGGACGAACCAGCCTGCCTAGTTTCGAAACCTGTCTGAACCCACAAGCAAACTGAACTCAAACCAAGAACCGGTTCAAACCCTGTCTGAATCAGGGTCCCAGGCAGGCGAACCAAACTTCATAGCTTTTTTGAAATGCCTCTCTAAACACTTTTGATCAAACCTAGCTACAAGTCTTTGAGAAAATTTGGCATATGTTGCAATATATTGATGTCCTTGCATGACAATTCCATAATGCCACCATGTGTGATTCCATCCAAATGAATAATAGTAAACTTAATAGCTTCCTCTTCTATCATAGAACTGATTGAGAAATGTGTCCAATTTTCGGACCCAAGCTCTCATTGTGACACTTCTTGAACCATCAAATGTGAAAAGGGACATCTTACTTAATCTTTGTTGCGGATCTCTATTGCTTTGTGGCATGGTTTGTCTTCCCCTAAATCCATTTCTAGCATTGTGAAATTGTATGAAAAAAATATCACAACTGACATTGTGATCAATAGCTTCTTGATTTGACTCTTCTTCGTGGGTGGTTCTGTCCTAGGCAGAATTGTGAGTTGAATAGGATGTGGTGCTGATCCACTTCTATTGTTATTTATGGTTGCGCTGTTCAGATTAGAGTCACTGCCTTCTAACCCATTGTTTTGTGTGTTTTGGTGAGAGTTATTCATGTTTTGCACTAGTTGAATAAGTAATTGATTAGTTCCCTCATTTTGTTTCATTATTTGTTAATGTCTTTCATCCATATGTTCCATAAACATCTTCCATTCATCCTGGTCAGCCATCCCCATTTTCTAACTATTTTTCTTCTTCTCCTCTTGTAGTCTGCATCTATTTTTTCCTTTCTCTCCAACACCCTTTTAGCCCTTTAGCTCCATTGCATTAGGTAGAATTAGCCCCACAGGCTAGTAAGATTGATGTGCTCTGATACCAATTGTAACATCCCTTTTTTAAGTTTTCCTTAATTTATGTAAGTATAATAGTTAAATAATTAGTTGTATGAATTTAACTTTGAAAATGTTACTTAATAACTTATTAGATAAGATAAGATAAGATAAGATAAATTATTAATGTCCAACAAGAGACCGCCAAAAGGGTCTAGGGGACTGGAAACAAACAGAGCAAAACAGCCAACAGCAGGAGCACCAAACGGTGTCCGAGGAAAGAACAACAACAAGAAAGCAGAGAATAAAAGAGCCAGGAAGAGCGCCTAAAGGCTCTTGCTGGGCGAGAAGTAATCAAGCACTGAAGGGTACGATCTGAGACAAGAGGGAGGCCCGGACCGTCCCTGAGTAACTCTGGAGGTGGAGTGCTGCTGCCAAGTGTGGCCCTTGCGGTCTCTACGGGGTCTCACAGATCTGGTGTGTCCGGAAGGAGGACCAAGAGGGCGCTTCGTTCTGCGGGCAGGAGACACCGAGGTGAAAAATGATGTTATAAGAGGATCAGATCTCTGGCTGAACGGAAACAGAAGCTGGAGGGTGGAATCCCGAAGCCAAGTAGTCACCTGAATATAAAGAGCAAGGCACAACTGGTCGATATATCTAAAGGAGGCAAGGGAAGTACAATCTCTGAACGAGCAATAAAATCTCCCTCTGATCTCGTAATAAATGGGACACCGAAAAATGAAATGTGTCTCAAACTTGGTCTCCAACAAGGTGCAAAGGGGGCAGATCCGGTCAGCTTTATCAATATGGTGATCTGTCTGGATGGGGAGCCGATGAGAACCGACTCTAAAGGACCCCAAAGAGATACGGAGAGCATGACTCCAACGGTGGGCCAGATATGAAGGACGCACAATGACCCCGTCCAGAACCTCCATATAGTGCTCAGCATAGAAGGCCATCCTGGGACGAAGCCCTCCAGGAGGGTTGTGCCAGGTCGTGATGATATATTGTCTGTAGATGTCAAGTCTGACATGGCCATTCAGCTCCTGCTAAGAGGGGAGGAGGTGGGTGGGAGCATCCAAGGAGAACTAAAATGGGGGTAGACGATTAATTGAGATCCCCACAGAACCCAGTAAGGCAGCGGCTTGGGCATACCAACAACGGGCTCTACCCGAGGGATCAACACTAGCAAGGGCCAAAGAAGAGCAGTAAGCAAGATAAGGGTATCTCTAACAACCGACAACAGAATCAGCAAATCCCCGCAGACGGTGAAGGAACCAGACCAAGTCAAAAATGGCTGCAAGTCTAAAAGGGTGAGCACCAAACTCAGCAAGGATAACACTGTGAGGAGTAGAGCGATGACATCTGACAAGGTGTCGAAGGAGGAGGATCTGCACTCTCTCAACAGAGGTCCAATCCAACTCGAGTAAAGAGGGCCCCCACACAACAAAGCCATATAGCACAGTCGGCCTAACTAAAGAGTCAAGGAGAGACAGCTTGGACCTGATGTCCTGAAAGTGATGTCTGAAGCACAGTCTCTCGAGCAGGGCCAAGGAGCCCAACCCCTTGTTGACCCGGGGTTGCATAGCAGGTCTCAAGCTGAAACGAGGACCAAAGAACTTAACACCAAGATAAGTGTACGAGGAAGAGATCTAGAGCTCCAAGCCCTGAAAATAGAAGTGCACATGAGAAGTCTTCAAACAATTGAAGACCATCACCCGGGTCTTGCCCAGGTTCACAACCAGCTGCCGAAGACCACAAACGGAAGCTAAGCCATCAAGGAGTCTCTGTAAACCCTCGAGGGAGGAGGCCAGGAGGACCACATCGTCAGCAAATAAAAGAATGGAGATCAACACCTGATGCAGATAGCAGTCATTGTCAAGGAGCGAGATATCCCAGAGGAAAGTCTTGAGCTCGTCAATGTAGATGCCAAAAAGCATAAGAGAGAGAGGGCAGCCTTGCTTCACTCCGATGATACTTTGAATCGGCTCGGAGAACTTATTAAATCATTTATATTTAGTACTTAGAATATATATTTAAAAATGTAGAGCTTATACTCTTAGTTCTGTTGTACATCTTCCTCTGCTCTACAATGGTTTATCTCCAAAAAAAACTAAGTACTGCCAAAAAGTCTCTCTACTCTGCCCAACTTAGAGGTTTTGTCCACTAACTCAGTTATAGGAATTATGGGGTTTCATCCTTAATTTTGGAGCTAGAGAGGTTTTGTCCTTAACCTCTTAACCCGGATCATATTCTCCAAGGAGACTTAAGAATATTAAGGATCTTAACATCACCCCTCTTCTTCTTGAGTTATCTTTCTTATATAACCCCTTCTCTTCAATAGTCATCACCCTTCATATACCTTTGGCTATGCTAATTATTACATAATAAATTACTCTTTTATTTGGAGAGATCATGGGTGTATAACTAATGAATGATAGATACTTATTATTAATTTATCTTTAATACTATGCTTGGATCTACTGCCGCTATCTTTAGCAATTGATCAGAAATTAAAATATTTTCAAAGCCCATGGAATTATATGGGCATAAAATGAATTTTACTTTAGAGTCTTAAAGTTTTGGGCAGGTGAGTTACAGCAGTCGTTCACCACAGTAACAAGAACATTAGGATTAGCCTATATACGAATTGTCAACACTGAATCTTTAGTAAACATGAGTTATGGTCTTTCCCAATATCCACCAGTCATTAATGCTATTGAAAAAATTGCAAGCCATTTAGTACTGTTTTTAGTTGTTGCAGCAACTCTCAAATCTTCTTTTATCAACAGAGTTGCATGCACATTGCATATGATACACAAGGAAAGAATGGAGGGGGGCCAAGGACCTATTATTGGGAAAAGTTAAAGATAATATATAATAAAGATAATAAATATTTTAATTTTTTATAATACTAATGATAAGTTATAAATGTATTATTAATTAAAAATATATCAATATTTATAATTAATATAAATATCAATATTATAAATGCGTCCAGCTCTAGTGAACACCAAGGGATATATTTAATGTTTACTCAAATTCCTAAAGTTGTGCAAATTTCCAAATGTATAAGGTGTAGATTCAATCCAGAGAGCTTGGACTGCAGTTCTTAGCACTTGCAGTGCATGCAAACTTTCCCATACAATAAATTTGACATAAAATTTGTATTTCCTTGGATTCTCTTACTTTGCCTGTGACAACGACTCCATTTTATAATGCAAATTGATGAAATCCTTCGGCAGTCTTTTGAAATGAGACTGTACAGTGTAATAACAACCCTTCCTCCAATTATATGCCATAGTGACTTCTGCGATCTTTTCAAAATACAACTTAACAGAAAAGAGCAGCCCTACCTTCTGTTGTGTGCCCTAGCAACTGCAACACTACAAATCAGAATCGCCTTCTGATTTTGCAAATATAAACTTTGTAAACCCTGGCTAAACAAAAACTTGCAGATCAAAAGTTAAAATCAGAAAGTATACTCAAAAATCATTAGATATCATGATTTTCTTATGATTTTGACATTTTTATCATGAGTTTTTCATGATTGTGCAGGTAATTTCAGTAAAGGTACATTGACTGCAATTTAATTTAACAAATAGCAGTTTTATAGGGGAAAAACACAAAATCGGGATTTCTGTAAGTTTGCAGTATGTTTGCAGTTTCTACATCTATGCTTGGATCTCTCATTCTAGAACCTTGAGTGCAACTTATAACCACTGAAGTTCAGCTATTATATATAAAATTTGAAATAAAATTAGAAGAACTTTAAAGATACACAACATGAAATTAACAACATGCTATTGATAAAAATTAGCATTCAGTTTAATGTTTACGAGAATTTAACATGCTATGGATCACAAACTAGCATTCAATATTTACCTATTAGATTCAAGTTCTATGTTTGTATTGATCTGTACGAACTATATTTGATGTAATGTTTTTCTACAGATTTGATTAACATTTTCTCTTTATTTTTAATAGCATAGATATTTCCCCAAAAACAAATCATAGTGAGGGTAATACTCTTACTCTTCGGCCATGCCGAGTTGATCCCAAATATGAGTCTGGCTACTATGGCTGCCAAAGTTCTCAAGAAGCCTGCTAAAAATAAAATATCTCTTATCTCGTGTCCATATAGAAACTGTCTAAAACTAATCAACTTTTCAATCGAAAGTAAGAAATAAACACATTGCTAATACTTACACAAAATTTCCAGCCTGCACGCACAACTAGCAGCAGAGCTGATGCTGAACACTACAATCTATTCAGAATCTGAATTAACAGAAAAATAAATACGATGCCTATGTCGAGGCCTAGCTGAACGAGGGCGTTGGTGATATGAGAATGGACTTTCAGAATCCTGATTATCATCTGATGCTAAATCAGCTCTACTATCGCTCATGTTTAAAAGTACAGAAGCTGCAATGTGAATCAGAAACAGTTAGTTCACCAGCCTATATTTGTTTTGAAAAGCTGTAAATATATGTGTGTGTGTGTGTGTATGTAGAGAGGGAGGGGCGGGGGGGAGAGAGAGACCAAGGCCACTCTCGTGCCTAAGGCTTGGAAGAGAATGTAGACTGGAAGAAGACTGCAGAGACAAGAGAGATCAGTGTAAAGGGAAGCACACCAAGAATACATGAAAGCTATCCAGTTAACCAAGATGTGGGTGTGTGGGTGTGTGTGGGCCTTCTTTGGACAGAAAACAGGAAGCATCAATGTTCTAGCATGTCCTACCTGTAGCTAATGATTCAAGTCCATCTCCCTCAGGTGTGGTCTGCTGTCTATTGCATGCTGCTGAAGCAGATTCCTTATAATTTGTCTTATCCATATTGTTGCCACCACCTAAACTAAGAGAAATCCAATCAGTCTGTACATCATCAGACGTGATTACACGGTCTCTATAATCAGTCTGAATAGTCGCTCGAGCAGGCTGAGGTGGAAGAAAATACTGGAAAGGGGCATCTTCAGTTTCAGGCTCAGCTCTCAGAGAATTATCAAAATCACCATTTCCTTCTGTATTCAAAGAAGAGAATGTGCAATCTGGTAACTGGTTGTAGTCAGGTATTACTGATTCCACTAATGTGTTTTCCTGCTGCTCTCTTGGCCCCAAATCAAATCCATAACTACTGCTAGGCGTAGGTCTCACTACAGATGTACAATGTGCACTTGCAGTGCCATGTGAAACATCAGCATCAGTACCAAACAAACGAAATGTTGGATTCTGAGGTTGTGATAACCACCTACGCATTGGAAAGTCACCGAACTCAGCATCACTACCAAAAAATCCAAGAGAAGAGTTAATGCTGTTTTGTGGTGGGATTGCTTCTGAGAAGGGCCCCAGAACTGGAGTCGAATTGGTAGGTATAAAGGAAACACCATCACAATCCACGTTTACCATATCATGCAATGCTTCAGAAGAATTCAATGGTACTGATATCCCTTGAACAAAAGTATCAGAGCTACCAAAAGCTTGCCTGACCGATGAACCAATGTTTGTCCCATCAACATTGTCTTCCTCTGAATCGCTTAAAACAATAACTTCAGTTTCCTTTGGAAGTTCAACACTACTATGCCCGACACCTGTGTTATTATCAGGAAATGGAGATTCATTGGTTGCTGAGAAATCAGGGTTCTCACTTCCTTCTTGGTTGACACTAGGATCTTCATCATCTCTGTTTGTAGATGTTGCACTACTACTTGCTGGCACAACTTTGTGATTCAGTTTTCCACGCTTAACACAATCATTCACACCAGACGACAAAATGTCTTTAGCTCCACTCACTTGCCAACAACCCTCATGATTCCTCTTGATTCCAATCTTTAAAGACATATGACCTCCTGATGTACCCTCTTTCTCGATCTTAACTTTGACAGGAAGTTCCTTTTGAGAAGAAAATTCTCCAATTATTGGTGCAACGGTTCCATCTGGCAGATGCCATTTTTCAGCAAGTGCACTCTTGCCCTCTAGCTTTGGACGCCAAGAACCTTCTGGCTTCACCTCAACTTCGGTTACATCTTCAGGGTAGGCTACCATCTGCCATATAAAAGGTTAGGAGAATCCTGAGGCAACCACATCTCATCCTGATACATACTCTAAAGACACAAAGTTGTAACAAATAACTTACAAATGAAGTAATTTTATTGAAATATGGATCAATAATAATGTTCTCGAGTGAATAATTCTTCAAGCATATAGGACACTGCCACTGCATGCAGAAACAAAGTTACTTTAGGCACTCTTAATTTAAAATAAACAGTTCTGTAGTACAGGAAAAAGATAACAAGCCAAGATTAAATAAGTACTGAATATTCTAATTTAGATAACCTTTCTTGCCCGTTGGTTGAGCTCTACAAATGCTTCTAGATCAAAACAGCCCATATGAACACAAGGTTTGAATCTCCCAGCAAGTTTTATACGAGATCCAGTCATCTGCCAAAACCCACCATTACATAAGAACCATATACCAAGCACTGAAATGAGTAACGCAACAGACAGTCAAACAGAAAAGAAAAAAGAATATAATTTATAGTATTTAAACTAAAGAGTAATACATAAATGTCAGTGTTCTCATTTGGTCCCACTGCAACAAAAGATACAAGCAATCATGTAATCAAGAATTAAATTTTCAATGAATTAAT